>OW121852.1:99370194-99970194 GCA_933228895.1 Platycnemis pennipes
CGCTAACTAATTATTTATAACTTTTCAAAAATCTTTTTTTGCCTATCCTTGTATACCCGAGGGTCATCGAAATCCGATTGACGATTTTAAAATTAAAAAAAAATGTTTTTTTGGGACAGCCTAACGTGACGCCTTATGTTTATGACGTTTGTAATTATCAAGTGTGTTCCACCTAGCTAGATCTTTAGTGCATATCATCCAGGATTTAGATCATCTGAAGCCATGTATAGCTTGTAAAACAATACAATGTTTGACCTGCGCTACGTCTCAATTATATCCTCTTCTTTCTTATTTTAATTTTCTTCTCCACTCTATATTTTATCAGCGAGATTCTTCTTGGCTTTCTAAATGGCTTAGTTGTCCGCCTCTGGCAGCTATTCATTTCTATTTGCAAACGTTTTTTGACAGTTAAATATTTCTCCATTTGCACTGGGTATAATACCCTTTTTCATTCAAAAATTACCCCGAGGAGTATATACCTCTCCAAATACTTCTAGTCTTACATAATTAACGGAAGAATATAATACTTGCATTTGAAAATTTATCATGTATATTATGTGGCAGTAGAAATTCTTAAATTAGATATCGAAGGATATAATATTTGCATTTGAAAATTTATTATGTATATTATGTATTGTTTTGTACTATAGTTTGTTTCGCTTGCACTAGATTTTAATTGATGGTGATTTAAAAGTGCCCAGGTAATTTTTCACTCTCTTCCTCACGTTTAAAGCTAAACACGTCAAGATAAACCTGCAAACGCTTTACGGATCTCTGGTGAACTTTTTTGCGAGCGTATGTCATGTTGGCATTTGCGGTCGGAAATCATCGCTTGGCGCGTGCATGAAAGTCAGGTTTCACAAGTCACCAAAGACATATTGATCCTCAGTTTGTTCATATATGTGAACCGGTGGACCTACGTCCCTCAGAGTATAGCTACTTCAGGTAGGATATTGTGCTGACGTACCATTTATGATATTACCTAATTGAATGAATAAACTTGAATTTTCACCGTGACAGCTCTTTCTTTGAACATCAGTCTCCTATATAACTAAATTATATTGGAGACTGATATTGGGATATGTGCTCTTCAGCATTAATTTGCCTTTACAAGAAATTACTCTGGAAAAGCTGGCGTTCGTAACCCTAAAGATGTATTTTTTTTTAAGATTCTTTGGAAAGAGTTGATAGTAACTTCACATTATACTGTCATTGTGCATTATTAAAATAATTATATTAAATAAACGTATTTAAATGTAATGAATTACTGATGTCATTATTTATGGCGGTATTATTAGCACGAAAAATTATCCACTACGATTTGGGTAGCATTTTATTTCACCACATAAAATCTTCATAAAAAAAGTTGAAAAGTCCCTTCAGGTTTACCAACCTTGCTCCTACCACTACTTTCGAGAGTCGGTTATCTCTCCTTGCGGCTCTATCGGTGGAGGACTTCCCGCGTGGTGATTTGATTTTGTCTCTGGGTGAAGGGCATATTTTAACCCCTTGGTTTCACTATTCACAAGGCTTTCCTACCCAAACCCCCTGATTCTCTCGCTCTCTCCAAGCTCCCCCCGACACCTGATCGCGCACCCTGTTGCTCTGCGGTGACCTCGTATCGTCTCTCATCCCCTCCATTGTGCCTCCCCTCCTCCTCCTACGTCTAGTTCATTCCACGCCCACGGCAACCGAGGTCCCCCCAGTCGATATCTGTCTCGCCCGTTCCCGCGCAGTCAATTTTATTCTTCTTCGCTGCCCAGCATAGGCTTCCTCACTCCATTTATTTCCTTTTTCGCTTATTTTTAGAATCCATTAGGGAAAATTTCTTCGCAAATTTCGCATTGAGTCACAGGCACATCGTCGTTGGTTTCTTTATTTCGTGTCCTAATCAACTCATGTTTCTCAATCTCATTCCGTTCAACTATTCTTCTACTCGCTGCGATTTTATCGAAATTATCTCAAGTTTCTTACAGCTTTGGTTCCTTGTCTTTGCCTTTTTCCTACGCTGTTTCCTTTATAAAGAATAGCTTTTAATCTTTCGCACGTGTGTCAAACGATCCCTCTTCATCGCTGGTGCTGAATAAACCGACAGGCTTTTCTACTCTCTTTGCATCTCCTATTTCCAGCTTTACTCTGCTTCACGCATTTCATTATCATGTTCTTCTTCCATTTCCGAACAAAATACGTTTTTTTCACATCTCTATAAAGCATATATGTCTCGTGTTTGGAAGTACGCATGTTCACAGCTTGGTATCATAATAGTCACTGAGGCAGCTCAAATATGTATTGTTGTGAACCAACCTATTCCATTGCGGACATGTGTCTTGCCAAGGGAATAGATGAATAAATGGAGTTTTCGTTAATAAATTTTCAATGATAAAGTACCTAATATTACTGTGTACTGTTCATAATGAAACCAACGCATATTAGAATAATTTATATCCTTTCAGTATTTGGTCCTTTCGTTTCCAACTTCCAATCCTTGGAAACCAACTGAAATTAATCCTATAGGTATTCACATTGAGCTTTCCATGTTTTTGCTATCAAGAAAGTTGTGTCTTTCTTGATGCTACTTGATTAAAACAAATTCAAAAAATATAAAGGAAAAAGGAATTATATCTCTAGGAGGTTAATATTTATGACCGGTTCTCACATTTAACGTCGACGAATTTTCTCTGAGTCAATCTAGAAACAAAGAGGGTCTTTTCAGATTCATTTCTTTGAAAATGATAGATGACGATTGGAAATTGAAGTAACTTACGCAGTTGAAACATAATAGCGTGTCCAGAATGTTAATGGTTATTATGGAATTGTAAATAGAGACATATAAGTAGCTATTTCTTATACTTAGATGTTAACTTAACTTAGTGATCATTAACATAAATGCAAATAACTATATAAATTAAAGGGAACTAGAGAAACATTGGACTGGACACTGGACGAGTTCAAACATTTAGCATTGCTGACGAATGAGAAAATTTTTGATGCAAAATTTATGCGTGAGCAGTCACGTAGCTAGGAGGGGGGGTTTCTGGGGCTTCAGCCCCCTCCGAAATTTTTTCCGAATACTTTTGTTGTTCTGATTTTAACTGGGCATAATAATCCGGATTACACTGATTATACTACTATTATATAATTTAAGGGTTAAGATTCTTGAAACGTGATCACCAATTGTTGAATTTGTGTGGTTAATAACTGTTCTCTTCAATCTGCTACGCATGTATGAGTTCAGATTCTACGCTACGTGTCTTTGCATGAACATTCAAATTTAAATGCAAATCATATTCGTGGTCCTAAAATATAAGGTGGTTTAACGCCTGTATTTCTAAGTATTTCAATATTTTTTTGAAAAAATATGCGCATGTTATGCATCCGTATTACGCTTGCCAATTGAAACCAATCATGTCCCTTGGGTAATACGCTTCCCGTGTCACATGGGTCCCCGATGCCTGATTTTCTGATATGGTGGTTTTGATATCGGGTAATATGTTTGTTGAGTTTTGAGAGACTCATATCCACTGCTACGAACGGAGAGCGTCGGTAAAACTCCAGCCGATATGAAATTCCTTTTATTCGGTTTGGCTGAGAGGAAATCGACGCTAAACTCTTTGGTAAGTCTTTTTTTTATTCATTCAACTGGAAAGAATCGTTTCATCCACCATAGAAACACTTTTTTCTCGCACTCGGCTTCGACTTTTTTATTAAGGGTCTGGGGAGACAAGTGAGAAAACAAACGTCTTCGAAATTTATTTTTTTCGATCCACTTGCCAATAAGTCAGCGATTTTCCAGATGTTTGGGTGCGTCAGTTATTTGACTGTGGAAGTAGAGATTCAGAAGTTAATTGAGAGATGATGTTCTCTACACTCGATGTTCGGCGAGGTTTGTTTTTCAGCAAAGTTTGGGGTTTCATGAGCTCTTTAGAGGAAGAAAGGTGATTGGGAGAGTCCGTTTTGTGGATAATGATCAAAAAGTTATTTCATAGTTATAAAAAAATGAGTTTTTTATAAATTTATTATTGGGATATGAGATAACCTTCGGTAATGCAAGATTTGATGAAACGCCGAAGATTTTTGTGAAACCAGTAATAAAGTAATTTAAAAAGTTTTAATCGTTAGATGTTTATTTTTTGAAACGACCGGATTCCATCTCGGAAACTCCAGGGACAACGCGTTCATTTTTGGGAAATATTTGACGTATGACCACCTTTGCCTCTGCCTGTAAGTGCCTTTAGTACGAATGTTTTTCATATTATATTTCATTTGCTTTTTCTTATTCACAACTGTAATTGATTTTGATATTCTTACACGTGTGGGGTGGTACTCGTGACAGGAGTTAACATAGTGAGCTTTACATGATGACATCGACGAGTGGAGAACCTTTACGACTCAAATATCAATTTTTGCCAGCGGGGAATTTCATTAGCGTCAACCACGTGGAAGATACGTAACAGGGTGCATGCGAGTGTTATCTATCACCTCGACCTTAAATCAGGGCACGTTGGTGGTGACAGGCGATTCATCTGCCTCCAGCGGTTGAAGCTACCCACACCCTAGGACCCGACCAACTTTGTTAAACGCCATCCCACTCATAATTGACTTAAACGCTTCTTCCGCTCCCCGTCCGTAAAGTACGACACCGTGAATGCCTTGATTTATTTAACCCCTAGTCCCCTTCGTGGTCCAATGAAGGGGAGTAGGGGCTATTGAGATACTGATAAATAAGTTTTTTAGATTATTGTAAATACAATTACTTAACTTTGTGTATGAATTATTTTTTCGTCATTTTTTCACCAGCTTGGTAAAAAATGACAAAAAAATGAACGTCTTGGTATTTGAGAATGAAGTTAAAAAAACTTCTAGATTTTTTTCTGGTTTTTCGTTCCGTTTTACTGCGAATAAATCTTTTAAAAACTATAATCAGAGTAGTACAGGACCCAGGGTTCGATGCTTGAGTGTGATCGTCAGGTAAGAATGCAAATCAGTTGAACCCTATAATTATCCAAAATAAAGCACTGATGGGAGTTGCCCCTATGTATAGAGGGTTTTAGGAAACAAGTAAGAAAATCAAAACAAATAGCTCGGAAAATTGACTACTTGTTTTTCACATTTTAAGTAAGCATCTAAAAATATAAATTCGATTAAATAATTGAAAATAAATTGCAATCTAGCTAAATTATTCAAAAAGAAGCTGTTCAAAAACCGAAATTAGATTCTTCTTCAGACATATAGGACATATCAGCGACAAAACAGAAAGATCTCGAGAAGGAATTCAATGTTTCCTTTAAGTTTCATATAACTTAAAAACGTTATTTGTGCAGTGCATGGACTCAACTGGCTGTAGAAAGTGGAGTAGAATTCATTCACGAGGTGAATATGCGGGCACAAAAAGCGAGTAATTTTCATTTACAACGAAATACCACCTTATTAACTTCCAAAATAACCACGAACAGAAGAGTAATTTTGCCATCCACCTGTTGACATTTGACCATAGTAGTAATGTTCACTGTAATATTCTACACATTTCTAGCATAACTGAACTCTGAAAACTGAACAGGGCAATTTGGAATATGAAGAAATTTTAAAAATAATGCGTAACCGTGATGTCACTCTTATCTTTAAATATGTGTTCCCTTCCACATCTTCAATCCCCTCAACGGTCACACAAACTTCTCACCCGCCTCTTCTCCAGCCACCATCTTCCTCTCCCCCCCACTACAAATCCACTTACACAATTATCCCCCTTAAATCAATTATCCCACTCCACTGTCTGATTTTGTGTGTGTGTCTATTTTTATGCATAGATATGCATATTCATGCATGCTATTTGTATATCACACCTGTGAGCATTGTTTTTCTTTATAAATAGATATGTATACGGGCCAGCTTCAATGGATAATCTGCTAACGGTGATGCTCAGCATCGACATCCGGGTTGAGAGCGGAATATTATATTTGCAGTAAATCTTTTGTAATGGAATATCACATGGTTTAATAGGAGATTATTTAATTTCCGATCAATAATCACCGGAATTACATGCCCCGGAAAAATATTAGGGAGGTGCTCTTCTTTCAATCTCCACCATAACGAAATTTTCATTCACTTCCATGTAGCCATACGTGGATTTCTCCTGAAGGGAAGTTTGGTCACGCAACTCGGGCTTATTGATCGATGATACGGTTTCCATGGTTACATTAATCTGGGCGGAAGCCAAGCTTGGCTAAGCTTTCAAACTCTTCCTAGAATAGAGGAGTCAAAAGGATAGGGAGACCCGACCTACACCAGCCGTTAAAAAAGCTATGGCGTGTGTGATGCTGGTGTAAGATCACCACGCTAAAGGATTTCGTCCATGCGTAGTGTATTGAAAAATTATGTGAGCAGACAGCTGGTTGCTTCTGTTTTCTCGACTGAGAAAATAGGTTAAAGAGAAGATAAAAAAGAAAAATTCACCAACGAAATTATTCTGAAAATCGCATATGTGTTCAACTATCAGGGATCATCTTAAACTGGAGACATTATTTGATAATTCATTACCTTATTTTTCATTTTCTTAAGGGATATTAACTAAACTAAACTTTTTATTGTAGTTCCTAAAATATCTCATATTAATTCTTATGTAGTGTAATAAAGAGAAGAATTATGTCACAGTGAAAATACTGGCCTAAAGGAGCACTGAGTGAAAAGCTGCGTCAACAAATTGTAGGATTGTTGACCAATGATGATGATGATGATTAAGCGTAATGATTACTCCTTAGTAGAGCTTCAAAACTAGCAGTCGTAACTGTCACAATATTTATATCTTCATAGTAGATTTCTTTAACTCGGCACACAGCACACGCAAACCACCTCCCGCCAGTATAGCTAATAGCAAAATGGCAAGGGAAAAACCTAATATAGTAGTAATGGAAGCCAAAAATGTAGTAGCTGCTCTGATTAGGGATATCGGAGGGTACCAGGTTTTATCCACCTATACGGTTGCACAACTTTACCCTCCTCTGTTCGTAGTATGGGGCTTTAAACTGTGACCCTTAGGCGCCTTTCGCTGGCTAATGTCGACGCCTGGTATTTCTTCAGCCCTTCTTCCATTCTCTGATAACTTGAAGAAGTAGAATTTTTTCTACATAAGGTTGTATAAAATGTTAATAAATGATATCTACATTTCATAGGTATATTATGTCTTAGTATGATCATATACATACATAATAAATTTCAAATATTAATGCGTAAAATTAACTATTTTTAATTTTTTCATACCACATACTGTATACGGTAACTACAGAGGCAGAATTGGCACCGTTCCTGCTTAAAGCATAAAGCTACAGAGTGTGTCCACCGTTTTGCGGATGGTAGGTTGACTGCTAGATATATTGATTAACTGCGAGATAAGCGGGATTACTCGTTGAATCAGCGGCCGTGGTCAAAAAGTACCGGTATTCCAAAGGGGTTATAGGTCTATCCCTGGGTAAGATAACTTGGAGACCGAAGGCCGCCAACGACTATGCATTCTATCACCAGGAGGAGAAGGCAGCAGCTTTTTTTCATATGAGTGAAGGTGGAGACCACAGTAGTCGGTACAGCGACACTCATTTCACTGCAGGGGTGGTAACGGCTTTAGTACTGCGCCGTAGAAGGAAATGGGAAACCACTACATTATTATCCCAAGGATTCGCATCTTCTCCACTTTTTCTTTTAATCAAGATGAGATAAAATCAGAAGAAAAACTACTGGTGTTCTGCACACAGCATGAGTTAGTGGTTGCAAATACATTTTTTAAAACCACAACCAAAGAATTTTTACGTGGAAAATGCCAGATGATAGAAGAAGATTTCAATATACTACATTTTAGTGAATCAGAGTATAAGGAACCAGGTGAAAGACTGCAAAAGCTACCCTGGGGCAGACAACGAAAGTGACCATTATTTAGTGATGATTAATACCTACTACATACAAACAATTGAAGAATAGGGTGAAGAACAAATGACAAGTACAAAAACTAAAGGAGGCTTTACATAAGCAGGCATTTCAAAAAGCAGTGGAAAACAACAGAGGAGAAGACCTAAATGAGTTATCAGCGGAAGATTGTTGGGAACATATTAAATGTAGAAAACAGAAGGCCACAAAATAAGCGCTTGGAAGAAAAATATTGCCAAGAAGAAGCCATGAATCACAAAGAAAGTCTTAGTCCTTATTGAAGAAAGAACAAAATACGAGAATGCAAAAACTGAAGAAGGTTAGCTTTGGTACATAAGACTAAAGATCGAAATAAATCGCAAAACAAGGAAAGCTAGATAAATATGTATGAAAAACCTATGCAAAGATATAAAAAAAACCTTGATATTATAAGTTGGAAGCTCCTTATAGGATATTAAGGAAGCACTTCAAAGATCGTTAGGAACCACTTCAAGTTGCAATGCCATAAGGGACAAGAATGGAGAACTTTTGATTGAAAATGAACACTAAGTGAAGAGATGGAAAGAATATCTGGAAGAATTGTACAACGCAAACAATCTCAGCACAAATGTGATCAAAGAGGAAAGAGAAGTCCAAGTTGATGATATGGGAGCATCAATATTAAGACCTAAATTTAACACAGCAGTAAGGAATCTTCACATGATTAGGGCTTCCGGAATTGATGATTATCCTGCAGAATTAATTAAAAATGCAGGAGAGAAGACATTAAACTATCTTTACAAGACCATCTGCGACACGTACACAACAGGATAAATACCCAGGGACTTCAAGAAAAACATCATCATTCCTATTTTCAAAAACAAGAGAGAGCAGAAATGCGAAACTTTTAGGATTATAAGCCTGACTACACATGCATCGAAATATTGACAAGGGTCATACACAGATGAATAAAACGAAAAACTGAGGAGTTCCTCGATGAATATCTATTTGAATTCAGAAAAAGTAAGGTAACCAGAGAAGCAATATGTTCTCTTAGACTGCTCATAGAGAAGGGAATAGAGAAGAAAAAAACCGACGTTCATTGCATTCGTGGATTTAGAGAAGGTCTTTGACAACTCAGATTGGAATAATATGCTTGGAATTTCAAAAGTAATTGGCGTATCCAAAAATGACCGATTTATGCACAGTTGGTTTAAAAACCAAGAAGCTGTGATTAAATTAGTACTCAGGTCTGAAGAAGCAACAACAAAGAAAGGAGTGAGACATGGATAATCACTGTCTCCCGTTATTTATGTTTACATCGAGACCGCCATCAATTAAATCAAGAATTATTTTGGAGAGAAATCCACGATAAAAAGTTAGAATGCTGATGACATAGCACTCGTAGAGTGAGTGAGACACTCACTCACTGAGACAGAAAAGTAGCTAAATAAGACTCTAATAACCATGGAAAGGACATTGGCCAGATATCATCTGAAGATCAATAAGAAAAAAAAATTAAGATTTAGGTGTGCAGCATGAAAGAAGAGGCCAAAACCAAAGTTAAACTAGGAAAACAAAAACTGGAAAATGGAGAAAGACTTCTGTTGTCTTGGAAGCCAAGTAACCAACAATGGACGAAGCAAGAAAGAAATAGTCATTAGAATAGCCAAGGCAAGAGGGCATTCTATCAAAAGAAGAATCTACTTACCGATGGAAATACAAGAGTAGAAATAAGGAAATAAGTCATCAGAACGTACTTCTGAAGCGTGTTTCTCTATGGCAGTGAGTCATGGACAATTATAGCAGCAGAAAAGAATAGGGTGAAAGAATTCGAAATTTGGTGCAATGGGAGAATGACGAAGATAAAATGGATCGACCTAGTGACAAATGAAGAAGTCTTAAGGAGATTGGGAGAAAAGAGAAGTCTGATGAAAACTATAAAAAGAAGACGGGACTACCAAATAGGCTAAATATTAAGGCACGATGGCCTGATTAACACAATCGTCGAGGGACAAGTGGACAGGAAGAATGGTAAAGGTAAGCCTCGTGAGAGATGCATGGAGCAAGCGATGTAGAATGTGAAGGAGAAGAAATACGTAAATATGAAGGGATTAGCCGATTGAAGGACTCAGTGGAGAGCTGCGTCAAGCCAATCTAAGGATTGATGAACAATGATGATGATGAACCCTAATACATGTACTGTTCGTTTAGGGTACTTATATTCCATTAATTTGCATACATTTTCAAACAATATTGTAAGATGTAATGGAGTAAAGGAGTAAATACATTATTATTATTATTATTATTAACTTCTTTCTTCTTTCAGTTGTACAGTTATCAAAAATAGAAAAATGAATAAATGAGGACCGAAATAATTCGTTGTTACGGAGCAGTTTATGCCGCTGAAGAAAGAACAGTATTTTTTTGGGAATTTCAAATTTCGCAGATCAGGTTTCCTGAAGTACATGCAACGTCAGGTAATTCCTTAAAGCATAATATTACCTTCCTGCCATTTGGTTAAAATTCAAATCTCTGAAAATTCATCTGAGAGGAATATTTAAATGCAACATTAACCCTATGCTACGTAAACATACGCAAAACATTAAATTGAATAGCAAATCTTGGCCTTGGCTTAAAATAAAAAACGTTGCGTGCAACAGACCTTGTATATTAAAAACATATACCACAGTGAAATACGCTTGGTCTATCTGTATTTCTCCTTGTCGGAGTGGTTCAACAGCGATTTAAATGTTCCAGGAAAATAGTATTCCAAAAAATAACATTTGCACATATTTCCAATTCTGCGTAGCTTGACTGATGCATCTGTGGGTATGGGTGAGGGACAAAAGTGACACTTCTAAGCAAAGAAACATTAGGAAGGCATTTCTTCGGCGAAGGAAAAGAGTCAAGGAATGAGATTACATAACAATCGTTTTCATTCTGGTGTTGAGGGCCGTGATTCACATGAGCCTTCCATTACCGTATAGCAACAAGTTGGGGCTCAGGGGAGAGACAGTCTAGCACTCTCGGCTAACGTGTTCTTCGCGGGTGCAGGGGCGTCCTACACTGTCGTCTTTTCACCACAATCAGATTGCAAGGTCAGTCGTATGTAAAAAATGAAAGGTAATGAGATGAGTCACGTTTTCAGTAATAAGTTTGATAGAATAGAGAAAGATCACCAATATTTCAGTTCCCACCCATAGAAATTACGTTGTACTAAGTTGGCTTTGTTTTTAGGTTCAAAACAGCCGTGGATATCCTGGAACGGGATATAACTGGTCAATTAATCTTGCTATGGTTTTAAAACCGGTTACTTGGCCAGTGAAATATTTCTTAGGAATGTTATAATTCTTCTGGATGTGAGGAGGTACCCATGCACCACAAATTTGTCCACGGTTTTCCAACAACATAAATTTTAATTATAGGTACTTCTTTTGGTCTATGCCTCTACTTGAGTGCTAAAGTAGTGGAGCACATAGGCAAAGAAATTTAAAACAGATGTAAAAATGATAATAACATATATATCCCTGTCATATTTCAAGAGGTTTTCAATGACTCTTTTTGAAATCTCCTTACAGATATTATTGGAATCATACCTGCTATAATGGTCTTGGGAAAGCGCAAAATGTATTTACCTTCGTAAACTCTGAGCTCAATACAATCTAAATACACTAATTGAGCTTACAAGGGAGGTATCTCAGGTAAATATTAATGATTTTATTCAAATAGCTCTCATTTTGCATGGGAAAATATGTTAAGAGACAGATCTTTTTTTTATTTGCTGAAGATCCGGGTTAATTGGTGAAAAATACCCCTAAAGTACACCCCAAAAACATTTTTTCAACATATCTTTGCTTGGTAAGTGATAAAAGTAAAAATGAAAGTGTGAATCACTTGTTATTACTATACGCTTCATTCATCTCCATTACGATGATCGTGGGTTGCAACCCCTATTTTTATACGGGCGAATGTGATATTTTTACGAATTATCTGGATTCTTAAACTTTAACCAAATATAAATCCAAACACTTAAAACTCTTTTACTTAAGGGAAATTTTTTAAAGGTTTACTTGTTTCGGTTTTGTTAAAGAAATTATTTTTACGGGTTACACCACTCTTCAATAAATTGTTTTATTTCTGCATTAGTGAAAGTCGCAAAGTCACTTATTTCGCTTGTATAAATGTTTTTTCTTGCATGGTTTTGCATAGTAATATGACTTATCATATAAAACCATTTATTTGGGTTTATTTAACATGGAAACATTTTTCCCTACAATACTCTATATTATATACACCCTCCTCGTGCTGTTTTAGAATATTTGTTATTATAGTACGCGTTTATATTGGTACGGCGAAAACCACCCCAAAAACATTATACCGACAAATCTTCATTTGCACACGTGATAAAATAAAAATTCAAAGTGATAATCCTTTGTAATTAAAATACGATTCATTTTACTTGGTCATGATACACGGGTGTTGCAACCCCTTTTTTATGAGGGTGAATCTGATTTTAAAGGGTATTTTGGGCCCTTCAAATTAATTTAATTAAATTCAAATACTTTAAACCAATGCCTTATAGGAAAAAATTTCAAAGTTTATGTGTTTTTATTTTTTCGAAACAAATTTATTGATGGGTGTATAACCCCCTTAACAAATTGTGTTATTTCTGTATTGTAGGAAGTCACCAAATCTGCGTAAATATTTTTTCACTGCACTGTTCCGTACTATGCAAAAAAAATTATATAATCATATGTAAACATTAATATTTATATTAAATTATTAAATTATTTTACACGATCGGTTGCTATTATATCCAACACAGTATATAACAAACTTCCTCTTACTCTGTTTACGGGGTGAAAACCACACTCGGAAAAGGTTTATTCAAGATATTTTAGCTTGTATTAGCGATAAAATTAAGAATCAAAGTGGATGTCATATGCAATGAGAGTAAGCTTTGTTACACATAATAGCGGTACTCGTTGGTTTCCATCCCTATTGTTTATGAGAGTGTATATATTATATATTTTACAAATGTTTTGTATCCTTTAATTTATCACTAATATTGTCCAATATCCTAGCAAACCTTGGAGATCCCTTGGAGATTCGTGGCGAAGGAAATCTTATTTTATAATTCCTTGAATATTATAATTGGAGGAAGCCATATCAGCGTAAACTCCACCTCTCGTTGCATAATAGAATTGTGAAACCAACATTTTTCCCTTTGACCTTCTCGCAGTTATATTCGTGTGTAGAAGTGGGTCGTGGGATGAATTCCTGCTAGTGATTTGGCAAAGAAATGAGAATTCTACTTCATAGTGCACGGTAGAAGAAGCCCCACAATTTATAAATCTATCTAGATTCTTTCATCTATAAAATCTAATCTGAGAGGCTTTGTAAATATAGTAAAATTATCACTCAAAGGTAAAGAGCAACTTTAGAAACTTAACTTACCATGCAGAATAAACTCGTTTCCACGTGTGAAATGAGATATAACTATGTATTCCTCTTCAGTTTATTCCATTTTTTAAATACATTTGTTGAATATTTAAAATTTACTATCAATAGCTTTTATACTTAACTCAGTAGCTCAGGGCCTCTAAATGAATATAATTCTAAAGTTTCACATAAATATTGTCAATAATTTATGGATAATTATGGTCTCATTCGAGAATTTGAAGCAAAATAGTGCTCCTATGCAGGTTATCCACATCTCTGCGTAGAGTCGTCTATATGTCAGTAACTTCCTGCGTCTAATGAAAGAAGTTTTAAAAAATATTCAGGTAACTACGAAAGGTCTGGAAACTATACAATAGTTCTGCTTCACAATAGAAAATACTGCTTCCGACGAAGAGTTAGGGTAGAATGGGAGAGGGAAGGCGGTTTCTAGGAATGGAGTGCGGAGTATCTCGCAACGGAGAGGGAGAGCCCTCTCACGCCTGTGCGGTATCCACTCTGCGAACGCCTATGCTCGCGCTCTGCCGCTCTCCAAATCATTCAGTGGAGAGTCGTGAGTCTGACATCACGGATCACGGATTCATCGCATCTCTGCGGTCTTTTCTGCTCTACCGGTAAGCTAAAAATATATCCCAGAGAACATTTCTTTTCTTTCCCAAGAGATAGTTTTACATGCATGATCACTTTGAGGTACGGAGCCAGTTTACCATAGCAAATTTCCCCCTGCATTTTTTCCTCAAATCTAGTCCCACTTATATAATTTTCGGTTCGAGTCCCGGTCAAGGCGAATGATTTTTTTCTCTGTGGAATAGCTGCTATTTTCCTATGGGATGCATAAACAGAAATAATTCCGGTGCCTTTAACTTCCGAAATTATTTTTCAATTAATTTTGTGTCAGTGATATATGTGTTAAAAATTTCCATCCAGACTTCCCTCTCAAAAAGCTCCAGAAGCGTCTATACCAACTATTTAAAAAATTTCAAATGTTCAGAATCCTTATTTACAGGTTTTTCTGTGTGATTTTTAAATCAAATTGGAATCCACTTGAATTTTTTTTTTCGTCTGAGGGCATGACAAAATTGTAGTTAAGTAATGCATTCGTTCCAAAATCCCGGAAATATGCATAGTTCAGCATTTTTGAAAATCTTGACACCATTTTATTGAATTTAGAATTTGATTTTGGTTGTCACAAGTCACAGAACCCTCCTTGTTTATTTAACTTTCAGAATTATTTTTGGATTCATTCTTAGTAATGATCTTTGTGTTATTATCTTCGATACAGTCTCCACTGTCCGTCGCGGAAGCCTTCTCTCCAAGTATCTTTGATGCATGTTTCACTGGTAACGGTTTCATAAGTAACAAAATAGGGTTTCATAGGGTCATATCCAATACGACAGATTACATTTCAGCACTAAAATTTCGACACATATCTCCATAAAGTATGTGTGCACTGCAATTCTCTGCGTCAATTCCTTCTCTTCAATTTCGAGTACTTAATGCTGTGCTTCAATTTATATTTTCCCGGCCTTTCGGTGTTGTAAAGTCGTTGACACGCAATCATAGGGTTTCGAATTGGAGTCCCATCCGGGTGCGATTTAGGCTAGCTGGGGCACGATGTGTATTCGGGGAATCATGTTATAGTATCTAACTTATGGTGAGATACCATTGCTAAAGGGACTGTTTTAAATATATAAATGACATAAATCACATTTTTTGTGCTGTATTTTTTTCATTCCAAGATTGAACTCTCGAATTTATGTTTGATTAAAGCTACAAGTTCATTATTTGCTGATGCCTGACGCGGAAAACCTTGACGCCTCTGCACAGATCCATCGCAATAATATTAGGGGCTGCTTGAAGCTGTGAAAGCTAAAATTGTATTTTAATTATTTGTATAAACTTAATCATCATCACTAGGACCTATCCATGATTGTGCTACCCTATACTTTAACATCATTATTCTGAAGATTGCGGCCGATCGGTGATTTCTAGGTTGGTAGCCCACCGGCTTGCTAACCAAGAACCATAGGGTGACATTCTTCTCGTATCATGTATCTGTCTTAAGATTTATAAGATTGGATATATGGCGTGATACAATATCAGAAATTAAAGCACATTTAACCTTACAGTACGACCAAAGATTGTTTCGACGCAGACACGCGCGCAAGTAGTATATAGGCTAACCCCTTCACTTTAAAATAATTTCTCTTTTTGCAACGTTCTTATATCTTCATACTTATCATATTTTAATTCTTCCAACTTGTTTTTTTGAAGTTTTATGCCACTTTTCCTCTTGCTATTCCTCAAATTTTATTTTTTATCCTTTCTGTTACTATAATTTACTATAGTCATTCATTTATAGCACCACGTTTTGAGTACCTTAAGGCTTACCTTTCCTGCTGTAGTTATCCTCGCAGCTACTTTTCTGCAAAGGACCATCCTCCTGGTGTACTAGTACGAAGAAGTGTTACTTCGCTTATGTCGGGCTGTACGTAAATTATTTTCCTTTGTTAGAGTACTCTCTTCACCTGTGTTATACTATTAATAGTAATAATTTCTATTATGATCATTTGCCCCCCATTTACAATCATTTTAATATATACGGACAACACATATAATAACATCCATGCCCTGGACAGTTAAGTTTTACCCAGGTGGGTCTCGAACCCGCGACCTTCGGAGTGGTAGGCGACGACTTAACCCATCGGGGTTATCGTTATCTATGTACTGCCGTCTTGCTTCGTTATTCCCCGATTATGCTTGTTCACAGATTTCAATACTATTTTAATTTCGTAAGCTTTTCTTTGTGAAGCTTGGCATTTCAAAATCCTAGGCTGTCAACTTCATGTAATTTTTTTTGCTTTCTTTCGATAACTATCTCATGACATCTTGTTTCTCTTCCTTCTATTATAGTTTTATCTTTTTTTTCTCCTTTTTTTTTAATCTACTTCGATTTTCACTGAGATGTGTATGTAAATCATCGACCTATCATTTATTCATCAATCCATTTACGAAGCCTTCATTTTGACATATTAAATTAGTTTCTCCTCAAGTGCACTGAACATTACGGAAAATCGTAAGAATGTATGTATGTGTGAGCATGTGAGCGAGAACAAATATATGCGAATTACAGTATTTTCATTTGACTCGAGGGTGTTCGGGTTTCTTTAGCGTTGATTCATCCTTCTGGGCAAAAGTTTCGTCGGCATTCCAGACGCCATCTTCAGGTCCGAAGATCGCGTCCCATCCAATTTTTTTATCTTCTTTCTATTGTAATTTATTTCTTTTCTTTTTAATTTATTTCACACACAACACAAATTAATATAGACATTTATCATAATAAATTACCCTCACAACATATCACTTTCACTCTTGGTATCTTCAGGCTCAATTTTTACAGGCCATAGATCACTTCACGAGCCATTTCACTTTTCACTTTCACATAAAATATAGCCAGTACCCTCTTAAAAATAAGTACCTACATAATAGTGGGGAGTGGACCGCTTTATCCCTCTGGTTTATCTGGAGTTTCTAGCTGAGGCGATCCCCGTCTCCTTGGGTTAATCCTGGCTTCTCCGCCACGCCACTTTCCACTTCACTGTTGTCAGACCATCAGACTCGAAGCTAGACGCCCCTTCACTGTTCTTAGACTATCAGACTCGCCTAGAAGACACTTCCCTCTTCTTGGACTATCAGCCTTCACCTTCGTTCGACTCCTCGACTAGCCGCCTAGAAGCCTAGCAGCAGCCCCCGTCTCGCTCTTCGTCCCTCTTTATATCGGCACTTCTTAATTGTTCGCCCGGCCATAATTAGTCTCCCTCCGTAACCTGCCGCGAGTTCAACAATAGCCTGCGAGACAATTTCTATTCTTGGGAATGCATCTCCCGAATGACCTGAATCACCAGGCTCAATGACAAATTGGCCATTGTCGAGGCCACCGCCATATTTCCCTATGTCTCCGTATAAATATTCTGTACAAAAACCAACATGGCGGCTCCCCAACTCCCCAGCATGCCATGGCTAAATTTTGATACGTTACATCTGCCCCGTCGAAAGCAAATATTATATCCTATAAGATTTTCTTTCGAAGCCTCTAATTAAAATAAAGCGTCGCCCCGGCGCCTCTAAAGATCGTTCTACCCTGAAATTGGTCCACATCCACTATGTTTACATACATTCAAAAAATACAATAAATGCAATTATACCCTTCTTTAAAACATCAACTTTACCTTTAAAACATAACATACAAATATTCAAAACGAATGTCATATGCCCTCTTCAAATTTAACATCTTTAAAATAAGTTGTACAATTTACATAAAACATTGGGTCATATGTAATTTCCAAATGTACATATTTAAACATGCAAGTGCATAACCATCAATAAAATAGTTTCTGGTAATCAAAGGAACCACACTTTGCTACACATCAAACATAAAATCTCCTTCACCTTTAAAGTTTTCCATTGTAACAGTCAGCCTCATCATATTGAGTCCAAAAGTTCATTCACCCAGCTGACTTCACTTAAACACCAATTTAGTAACCGTAGATCCACTCCCTCACCGCACAAATACAAAGTTTTAATCACAAGCCCTTACTTTGTTACACCTCTGCGACCTTGCGATAAAATGTGTACAAATGGCGCGGTAAATCTGTGTCTGCCGACGCTTGCTCACAATGTAACTAGAAAATCGCATGAGTCGGCTCTTATTTTCTTACGTTCTCAGTATGCCTTCCTTTGTGATCGCGCGACGTTCTGTGTGACGCTAGTTTCTTGTGCGTATTGTTGTGAGTGCAGTGATTTCTAAGTATGGTTTCATGTGGGATACATGGAAAGTTCCTCGTTCCGTTCCTGTTTCCATGTTTTTTAGCACAAAAGTGGCCCTTCCCCGTGATTCAGAAATTATAAATGGTCCCTCAAATAGTGGCATGAAACCTTGGTAAATCTTCTTCTCCTTATCAGATGAAGGATTAGTGCGTAATAGAACTCGATCTCCTATCTCGAAGTTCTTCCCTCTCTTGTGAGTTTTTCTTGAGTGTCGCTCACTCCTTTTCTGCCCCTTTGTGTAGATTCTACTACGGATTCTTTCAACTAACCCTGGAATATCTTCCTTTTCTTGGGTGCTGTCTGCCATCAGACAAGGTAAGTCGTCTTCAAAATTGAGATAACACTTCTTTACTTCCTTTCCACGTACGTAATCAAGTGCTCTGACTAATGCGTTACTGCTAATTGCACAGCCAAACGGCCCTCTAGTAAATTGGTATATAAATCCTTCAAAGTAAACTGCACAATACTTCCGAGAATCTCGATGTAGTTGAATTTGGTAGAAGCTTTGCGTGAGATCTAAAGATGTCATGTATTTTACGTTAGCACAATCTTGAAATATTTCTTGAGGCGTTCTTGAAGTAGCGTAATCCGGCTTCATCATCTTATTCACCGCTCTTGCATCCAGACATAGCCTTATTGAGCCATCCTGCTTCGGTAAACATATCAGGGGTGATACATATCGTGATGTACTCTTTTCTATGAGTCCCTGCTCCAACAGCTGATTAATAGCGTGGCGTGCCTTCGCACGGTAATTTAGCGGTACATTGTAACTTTTCCCGTGGAACTCCTCGTCACCTTTTATCTCCACCTTATAATAATACCCCTTTATTTTTCCGGGCGTATTTCTGAAAATCTTCTTCTCCTTATAAATAATACCCGCTAATTCTCTAAACTCCTTCTCCTGTAAATCGCTGATGCTTCTCATGCTGTTGTGGATTTCCTCCATAGAAACTGTATCTTCTCTCTCCTCATACTGCCCCTGTTTAATTGCCATTATTAGCTTCTGTGACGACTCCGTAGGCATTCCGAATCTTCTTTCTTCCATCTTCCGCCCTTGCCTCAGGATCATGGTGCTTTCATTATAATTAATCTCCGCTTTCAGCATCTCTAATGTATCCGTGCCCAATATTAACGGCTTCACTAGATTAGGTATGATGGTGCAATTAATTACTACATCAATCTTCCCTATGTTTATTGTGGGAAAGATTTGTCTACTAATTCTCCCGCTCCTCCTACCTATTGCTCCGATCACCTGAATTCCCCGTATTGGTACCTCTAATACACCTTTGAATACCTCAGGATTCTCCGTAAATGTGTTCTCATTCAGACATGTGATTTCTGAACCGGTGTCCACTAGTGCCTTAAACTTCCGCCCCCCTATTTCCACTACAATTTCCGGACACTTGTTTTCTTCACGCGATCCGTATTCCTTTTCTTCTTCGGTCAAATCTTCGGGTATGCATAATATATTCCTGACTTCCTTGTCGTATTTGCTCCTGTCTCCTCCATTGCTTTCTTCGGTCCCCATTTCTCTGGCTAATGTCGTGTCGGGACTGCTTGCACGACTTGCCACTTCGCGTTTCCCTGCTCCTCATGCCTTTCTTCACTACTCCCGGAGTTTTCCACAATCATCGTGCGGATGTTTGCATTCTCCCTGGGTGGTCTTTCTTCGTAACTCCGTCCATCCATTTGTTCTCGGCTGCTGTACCGTCTCACCGGAGATGTCTGCCTCTGCTTGCCGGATGGATTAGGTTGATATCTATTACCATTTTGATTCTGAGGTGGTGGGTTGTATCCACGTCCTCTAAAATCAATTCTCCTTTCCTCGGTTCCTGTCCATCTTCTTCGGCTCTCTTCCTTCGTCTCCTGTATCGGCTGCGGCACCACCCTATCGTATCGGCTGAGCAATGACAACAATCTAGGAATGGTGTTTATTTGCTGCGATATGATTGCCGTGTTGACCTCCGGACCAAAATGATGCTCCAACCTATAGATTATTTCCTCGTCCTCCATCGGTGGCCTTAGTTCCTTAGCAGTGCTTATTCGGGATGTTGCGTATTCCACTCGGCTGATATTCCCTCGTTCAACGTACCGGCCGGAATCTAGCGTCCTCCGAACCTCCATCTGCTGCTCACGCCCCCAATACTGCATCATAAACAGCTGTGTGAACTGCTCTACGTCTTCTAGTAGATGTGAGATAGCGGTAAACCATTCGCCTGCAGATCCCGTCAGACCTTGTCTTACGATTTTCAGCATTTCGTTGGAGGATAATTGGTACATGGCTTGGTATTCCTCCAGCTCACTGATGTATCGCATAGGCCTAGCTCCTCTCCTACCGTCAAAATGTGGGATCTTCATCATCACTCCCGGTGATTGAATTGCGGTTGAGTTTCGCGAACACTGCAGCCTTATCTTTTCCGCTTCACTCTGCGCTATCATTCGTACTTTTCCTGGCAGTTCCGACTCTTCCTTCAATTTTTCTGCGGTCAGCAGCTGCATCCTATCTTCATTCTCCTTCATCTTTTCTGTGATATTCCTCACTTCCTCACGCGTTTCTATCGCCAAGCTTTCATAATCCTTTAGCTTTTCCTTGACATTATATAAATCCTTCCGTGTTTCCGCCGCTATACTTTGGACATTATTATTCGCCTCCTCGCGGACAGCCTCTATCTCTGCGCGCCTTTCTGCTTTTTCCTCTTCTATCCGCGTATTCATCCTAACTTCTGCTCCTTTCAGCTGTTCCGCCTGCTCCCTCAAGATTGTTCTTAGCAGCTCCGCCTGCTCCTTCTGTCTTCTTTCTTCTCTCCGTCTTCTCTCTTCTTCTCGTTCCCTTTTCTCCTTGATTTTCTCTTCCTTCAACCAAGCCCATAAATCCATCGTTGTTGAAGTCCTGTCTTCGGTCTCGAATTTGTGAGATTCAATGTCTACTCCCTGTTCCTCGAGAGCAGATCTAAGCCTACCGACCAATTCATTTTTTACTCCTTCGGTGCCTAACCCTAGTTTCTTCAATTCCTCCTGCACCTCGGCCTTCTTCAACTCGAACAGACTTTTACTTGCTCGAAACATCTTATACAATTACACCGTTACTACTAACACTTAATCTGTAGTAATTTTCCCGATGTCTAATTTTCTCTCGCGTTCTCTAACGTGAACACTTCCTTCTCTGCACCTCTCAGGTTCTCCTCGTGGCATCTATTAAACGTAAGCTAGCAGTCAACCCCGTACGTCTAATATTTTATCGTGCTCACACGTTGGGCGCCATAAATGTAATTGTTTCTTTTCCAATTTAATTTGCCTCACACACAATACAACAAATATAAACAGTATCATAATAAATTACCCTCACAACATATCACTTTCACTCTTGGTATCTTCAGGCTCAATTTTTACAGGCCATAGATCACTTCACGAGCCATTTCACTTTTCACTTTCACATAAAATATAGCCAGTACCCTCTTAAAAATAAGTACCTACATAATAGTGGGGAGTGGACCGCTTTATCCCTCTAGTTTATCTGGAGTTTCTAGCTGAGGCGATCCCCGTCTCCTTGGGTTAATCCTGGCTTCTCCGCCACGCCACTTTCCACTTCACTGTTGTCAGACCATCAGACTCGAAGCTAGACGCCCCTTCACTGTTCTTAGACTATCAGACTCGCCTAGAAGACACTTCCCTCTTCTTGGACTATCAGCCTTCACCTTCGTTCGACTCCTCGACTAGCCGCCTAGAAGCCTAGCAGCAGCCCCCGTCTCGCTCTTCGTCCCTCTTTATATCGGCACTTCTTAATTGTTCGCCCGGCCATAATTAGTCTCCCTCCGTAACCGGCCGCGAGTTCAACAATAGCCTGCGAGACAATTTCTATTCTTGGGAATGCATCTCCCGAATGACCTGAATCACCAGGCTCAATGACAAATTGGCCATTGTCGAGGCCGACGCCATATTTCCCTATGTCTCCGTATAAATATTCTGTACAAAAACCAACATGGCGGCTCCCCAACTCCCCAGCATGCCATGGCTAAATTTTGATACGTTACACTATATATTTCCCATATCTAATGTACCCCTAAACCTTTTCAACTTTCGTTTACCTTACCTTCTTTGTTGTCTTCCGGCTAGCTCGTTAGTTTCCTCACACACACTCTTAAACAGTTATATAATCACATACATATATATATATATATATATGGGTCATTCCACCTCAATTCAACAAACGTTTGTCCCTTAGTTTCACAGATTTTGATAAAAATTGGTGAATGGAGACAAAATCAACTCAAACTGAATACCGCCAAATAGTTTTGGGAAAAAAATTTCTTTGAGCGAAGTATGCATATTTTTATTTTTTCGCATTTTTAGAAAAAATCCGAGCCTTAAATCATATTATCTCTTATATCTCCAATTGTAATTGTAATCCATCACTGACTAATAGCTCTTTTTAAACTTAACTCTTTATTGAATGCAAATGTATTAATAAAAAATTATTTTCTTTTAAACCCTATTGTTGTGAATTACTAATGTTTAAAAATTGTTAATAAACTTTTCTCAAATACTCTACCTCAGAATCGGACGAAACTTTTTTTTCTTAACCCGTTAACACCTAGCGGTACCGTTTGGTACCACTTGGTAGTGTATTCCTAAACTTAATTTTATTAATATTTCTTTAAATTCTTTCTGATTTTTTTGTAACCTTACATCAATTTACATACGTTGGAGCATATTATTCCGCAAATTGCGCTCTTATTGAACCATAATTAACGCGCATACAGATGTTTGAAATAGGGGAATTTTTAATGATCGCCAAAAAACGTTTTTTGTCGTGCCTTCATTCCGATTTTTTAAACTTTATCCAGTCCTATCCATATCTACGTAAGTTTTTCAAATAATATTAAATCTCAATACATGTAGCTATGAGCTAGAGTAGACTTTTTGAATATAGATGTATTCTTAGAAAAGTTACAATATGTAATATATCTGTGGTACCATATGGTACCGCTAGGCGCTTCCCATGCTATTTTTATGCGGGGAGCGAATTCCTTCCGCATTTGTATTTCCACCCGATTCTTTTGCGATATTGTGTTTTTAACACTTTTTATCAATGTGTTAATTTATTTTGTTGTTATTATAATTATTTTCAATGTTTATTTGTTCGATACATGATTATATAGTGAGTTTAATGTATGTACACCTCGCAGATCGCAATATTAGTCCGCATGTGGTGAGCCTGGTCTGACCCGTAAATCACGCAAGAGACCTCAAATACGCGAGAAATTAATCATTTGGGATGATAAAGAAATTACTGTACGTGACACAATTTTCCATAATCCTGATTACTCCTTGTTCGTGAATTGCCCACTACCACAGTTTTTGAACTGTTTTTTGATGAAGAAGTCATTTCTCACCGAGTGCTAGAATTGAAAAAGTATGCCTTGTTCTGCAAATGTACTAATCCAAATATTACACCTAAAGAAGTGAAAGTGCTTATTGCTGTTCTTTTCCTTCGTGGGTAAAATATGGTTTCTAGTGGAACCGTATTTTATTGGGAGGAGCACACGACATGAGAAATGAGATTGTGTGTAATTCAATGAGGCGAGACAGATTTATTTATCGTTGTGTCAATACTGCTGTAAGTACCTCGGATGAAATAAGGAAGATGCGCACGCATACTGAAGAAAAAATTTGGCCAGAATTTCAAAGAAGAGCAGTGCTTGAATTTCGATGAGTCAATGGTATTATATTTTTGAAGACACGGATGTAAGCAATCCATCCGGGGTAAGCCAATAAGATTTGGCTATAAAGTTTGGTGTCTCAATAGCCCTACCTACCAAATTTCGACGTATTCCAAGGCAATAACCCGAGGAAAGTGGAAAGTTACGAAAAATAATTTGGTTACGCAGCAGCATCTCTAATACGAATGTTAGATGACCTACAAAAGAAAGAACCGCCTTACCGGTTCTATTTTGATAATTATTATACAAGTAACAGCTTAGTGAAATATCTCCACAGAAGGAAATACGATGCAACTGGCACAGTGAGGGAAAATAGAATACCCGAAGACTGTCCTCTAAAGTCCAATAAGGAATTGGCTAAGATGAAACGAGGATCTTTTGAAGCTTGAAGATGCGTGAAAGACAACATTTCTGTCGTAAAGTGGGTGGAAAATTCAGTTGTATCAGCTATATCATCATCTCACGATATATATCCGTTATCTGGTGTGGGTAGCTTCTCTAAAAGTGAGAAAAAGAGAATCCTTGTGCCACGACCCGATATTTTTGGGAAATATAATGCATTTATGGGGGGCCACCGAACGAATGGACTGGAATATATCCCTTTATCGTCTAGGTGTTAGGGTAAAGAAATTCTGGTGGCTAATTTTTACGGGGATACTAATTGCAATGGTTGTTGATGAGGAAGTCATGAAGAGGTTAGAGTTCCGTTCCGTCCGTTCCCTGCTAGAGTTCCGTCGGGCAGTTGTGCAGACATACCTGGAAAGATTCAAGTATCCCCCAAAATCTGTGGGACGTGCATCTGCATCTAGAGGACGTGAAACTGGAATGATGTTAGTAAACTCATCATCAGATAGCATATTATTTTCAATTAATTGCATTTGATTGCTATCGGTCGATTTTCTTTTTGTGTCTCCGATGCAGTAAGGTACGATGGGTACAACTACCTCGTGAAATCCACTCCCCCGCGGCGAAGGTGTGCCCATGAAAATTACACCAGTAGGACACGAACAGAATGTTTGAAATGTAACTTAGTATTATGTATTGTTTTGCGCCATTCCATTTCTGGCAGGGATTTATGTAAGCCTTGAAATGAACTTTTATTTACCTTGGGAAAATTTATATTTTAAATTATTATTACGATCGTCATAAATTTTTTGCATATTTCTTGGTATTTCAAGGACATTATATGTTAAAAATTAATATTCGGGTCATAAAATATAATATACGAAGTATTTTCGACAGCTACAGTTTAATTTCAGGAGATTCTCCAAATCGGTTACATTTTATACCCGCAAGCGCCTAGCGGTACCGTTTGGTACCAGGCTGTATCTCCATAACTACCAATGTTTTAAGAATAAAATTTGCACGTTATATATCAGAAAATGATGTTAATTGAAATATTAGTTTTTCACTGAATTCCGAGAAACTTTTTTTTTCAGGCGTTACCGGGTATGAGCATACCCAGATTTACAGCAAAATGTTTTCACTGTAGGAATTAGCTTCAGCTAATTTGAGTGGACTTAGCATTTCACACCCTACTAACTCTTGTGGGCCGAAGGAAGTTTTTACTCTTCCCCATACTTTCCCGATTGCTCTTCGATAAACAAAAGTAATTTTATGAATTTTTTTCTGTAGAGTATTTTCTACTTCTCAGTTTTTTTATTTAATGGTGATGTACCGATTTCGGATAAACTCAGGTTGATTGTTCCTAGCACGTATTGACGAGGTGAATAAGGTGCACCATCGCTCTCTCCTTGTGAGTCACTGTCATTGCTGGAGTTGCTTGTATGTAGCGATACATGAGCCTCCGCAAATTGCAAACCAGAAGGCTCCGGTTGTGACAGTACTGGTTCTGCAGACCCAAGCTACTCAGGAACGTCTTCTTGATGACTGATGGGAGACCTTGGTGTGTCACCTTTTGCGACTCCCTTATTCTGAAACACTCTGCACTGACAATACAATTTTCTGCCCTCGACCAAAGACATCGCTCTAGATCTGAAAATTTTCGATTTGTAATATTTGGCAGTAATTGTATATAAATTATCACTACGGATAATGCAGTGCAGTTTCAGTGGGTTACAACACTGTTTTTGACGCTTTGAATAGAAAACAAGAAACGATATTTCATTGTTAACGCACTCGATTCCCTTTTTGATGTCATTTCTATCCTCGATGAGGTGCAGATCTCTTCAAGACATTTAAAGACACTGTCTCGCGAACACTTTCCTCCTCTCACTGCGCCGATGGAGCAAATTTTGAAACAATTTCAACAGTTAGTGAAAAAAAAGCACGAGAAAAAATAGAAGGCGGAGAGCTCTCGAATAAGGAGATGCACATGTGGTGAAAGACCAAAACAAACTGAGACTTCTTTAATGAATAAACGCGGCTGTCAACAAAAACATGTGCAGCTAGATGGTCTTCTTTCAAGCTTTTAGGCACATACCACAATGGGCAGAATTGGCCACCAATGGGGTCTTAAAAATAGGCTTCTGAAAGGAAGTGGAAAGGTTTTTACCCTCTTGCCCTAATCCGTAGGTGCAATAAAATATTTCTTTTTAGAGAGAGCAACGTTTACGGAAAACATCTCAAAGCACAAAAACAAAAGCTGCAGACTCTCCACTTTCATTGATAATGAAATGTTAAAAATATTTGGACACTAAAATCGGAGTTAGCAGTAAATTTGTCTACAGAGATAAAAAGAGTGAGATTGCAAAAATAAAGAAATATTTCTGCTAGAACAAATGATGCAAAATTTCCATTATTGTAATTTATTTTCATTTCTCTTCATCAATGAACTATACTTGAACATTCTTAAAAAGTTTTTTTACATAAATTGTGACATACTTTTAGCTCAAATTTAAGTTAATCCGCCTGGAAACGTAAGTGGGGCTCAATGGTAAATTGAACTGCAAACATCCATTTAACATAACAAAAAACAATTGTTGTTAAGATTTATAGTTTATAATATATTTTTATCTAATACAGCCACGAACTTGAGCAATTAGGAAATTTTTAGACTTGCATCGCGTGCCTGCTGCATGTATTCCAAATGGGGGAGCCGACGGGCCACGCGAGAGTATATTGTAAATATTTCAATATTTATAAAAAACGCATTTATGAATTACCACTAAATTTTATTTTTGGAATAGTTAGTTTGGTATGTTCATATTAAGAAAAAAAAGTTTTGGCCGATTCTGAGATGAATTATTTGAGAAAAGTTTATTAACATTTTTTTAAACATTAGTAATTCACCACAATAGGGTTTAAAAGAAAATAATTTTTTATTAATATATTTGCATTCAATGAAGAGTTAGATTTAAAAAGAGTTATTAGTCATTGACGGAGAACAATTACAAGCGGAGATATCAGTGATAATATGATTTAAGGCTCGGATTTTTGCTAAAAATGCGAAAAAATAAAAACTTGCACAATTCGCTCAAAAACTTTTTTTTCACAAAACTGTTGGTGGTATTCAGTTTAAGTTGATTATTTTCCCATTCAGCAATTTTTATCAAAATCTGTGACCATAAGGGACCAACGTTTGTTGAATTGAGGTGGAATTACCTATATATCAATACCCTTAATTTACTATTCGATCAAGGAAATTAGACAAAGAAAACATTTACATTTCATGCACAATATCTCCATATTCAAATTCTTTTAGTTTTCATTGGGCCCAATTTACAAATTCATAGCAATGTTCATTCTAATTGGTAATCTTAATGCAATCTTTATAAGTAAATTTGCAGTGGGCTGTTTCTTTATATAATTATTCCAATGTTCAAAGATTCTCCACTTATCGTGGCTACTGGTTTCGGTGATCCGCCGGACCGCCTTCCAGTAAGATTTCCCCACGATGACCCCTCGTTCCTGCTCTCTCCTCGACTCTCCTTCCTTTCTCGGGCGTCCGCCGGCATAATCTGCCTGTCCCGCCGATATTTCCCTTTTCACGGGTCATCGGGACTGCTCTGCTGACGCGTACACCTTATCTTCCAATCCTCACTGGATCCTTGTTTTCACGTTCTCCTCGCGTCCTTCTCACTCTGACCTTCCTTTTTCGTGGCCGCGTAACTACTGACTCTGTTTGTTTTATGGTTGCCCCCTCCTTACTATCGCTTTTTCACCCATTATGACGCCGGGCGTAATGCCAAACTCCCGGTATTTGACTAATAAACCATTGCTATTCACGCCGCGGGTGCTGCCAAACCGTGGCGTTTAACCCGTCGGTTTACACTAAGTTGCTATGCTTCGGACCTGAATATGCCGTCTGGAATGCCGGTAAAACTTATCCAGTAGGATGAACCGTCGCGGAAAAACAATCGAGTCCCCGAAATCCCCGAGTCATTCTCTAATTACCGCGAAAACCTACGCAGCAACTAGAATATTTTCAATTGAGGCGTCAATAAAATGTGTCGGTTCTCATGATGCAACTCACGCTGATCCACGGTAACAGTGGATTACCGTTCTCTAAGATAGATACAATTGTGAAAAATTGCGTTGTCATTCAGAAACATGCTAGACATACACTTACAATGTGGACAGTCAGAGGTTTTTTCGGCCTATAAGACAGTTGTGAATGACAGAAAAGATCATTTAAAAGATGATAATGCATATTTTTGTTAGTATGTCCTTTGATTTGATTCCAAGTACACATAAACTGTCGATAAATAGATATTTAAAAGTTTCCCTTCTTTTTATTTGCACAAGTTCCCCTTCCCGATGACTAGCTTGCTTATTATTTAGGCACTTTAAGCAAGAAACAATCTTTGATATGGATAGTAGGTATTAGTATGAGGTCTGTTGAATTGTAAAATAAATCAGCCGTAGACTAGGTGACCATTTTTTTTAAATCATTTTTTTCTAAAGTAAATTAGCTAAAAACGTCAAACATTTTGAAATAATAAAAAAAATTTGTTACAGCGTCAGATTGATTTATCATAAAAAGGATTCCAGAGTTCCAACAAACTTATTGATTGAAGTAATGATATATTTGCATGTTTTGCAATGGACTTAAGAATAATTCTTTCTCTGTTATTAATATAATTCTATGTAATTCGACGATAAAAAATATGTGCTAGTTTTGTAAAAATAGATGCTATTCCTAGCAATAGTGTAAATTCGAGTGATTGGAATGTTTTTTTTTTTAAAAAGATTTTGAAATAATTTTATTCTTCAGTTCTAAATATAATCACTACTAACACAAATATGTCGTAAAATTGTAAATTCGAGTTGTTGGAAGGGGTCTTCTGGAACCTTATGGCACCTAGACCCCTTTGGATTCATTGTACAAAACTGCATACCAACCATTTCCAGGCAGGGGACAAGATCAGTATTAATTATTTGACTTCAACATTTTATGTGTTTTTAGGTACAAAAATGTTGTTGCAATGTTTTTTAATAAAATTAAGCGTATTATTCAAAGTGTTAACGGTAACCTTATTGTTGTCGGGGATATGAACATCAATATTTTGATTGCTAACAACGATTCGGATCATTATCTGTAGAAAGAGGCTAGTGAGATGGATGGTGACCCCAACAGCTTCCATCTGGGCCCAACGTCCGTCCTAACTTTAGTAGTCTGACGGTAATCAATAGATTAAGAAGACAATTTGATAATTTAATTATTATGAGAACTGAGAACTCACAATCATATTTAGATCATATTTTTGTAATATTTAGTAATTTATATAAGTTTTTAATGAAAGCCGATGTCGTACACTTAGATATAACTGATCATTCACTGACTAGATTAGTAATAACGGACAGAATCTACCCTATAAAAGCCTAGAAATGAGCAGTGCTTAGCTACTAAAAAAATAATTATAAATGTTTTAAGCATTTGGAAAAAAATGAAAATGATTGGTCAAAGGGCTTAAGCTCAATGGTTAATATATTGAGAATTCTAAGTACTGCAACATAAGTAATATTTATAGAGAGAAGTTGAAACCATGGTCAACTGACGCATTAATACTTAAATTAATAGAAAATATAAACTGTGTAAGAAGACTCACCGGCACCCTAATAATGACTGAAAAAGACATTCGTAAAATGTAAAAATAGCCTGTAATCTCAATTGAAAGATGCCTTAAATACATAATGTATGAAAGAATTTGAATAATTTTATGAAAACGCAAAAATTCAATAAGCCATATTTACAGAACTTACTGGGGAAGAAAACATAGACAAGGGCAAGCATGTTACTGCGTTAAATATTGAAGAACAGATAATCAAAGACCCTAATAACCTAGCTAAAAACTTCAATAAGCAATTCATTAGCGTTTTTGAGTCTAAAAACAATCATGTTTAGCATAAAAAACATTAGGTAACCACTGTGTTGAAAAACAAATGCTCGAATCTATTAAATTTGAACCAGTTGTGCCAAAAGAAATTATAAATTTAGTCAATTTATCACCTACTGCTAAAGCATCTGGAAATGAGAGGATAATTAGTTAGGAAGCATAGCACCCGTGATCAACACATGTATAATTAAAGCTTCTCTTGTGGCAAATTCACAAACTGTCTTAACAATTGTGGTAATATCCTTAAATAAGAAAGGTGATAAAACTCAAGTTCAAAATTATAGACCTATTTCGTTACTGTATATCTCTTCCAAGATATTAGAAAAATATTATTGAAAAGGAGATTAAAGAAGTTTTCTCATAAAAATCAGGTTTTAAGTCCATGCCAGTTTGAATTTCAGTCTGACATGGACATGGAAAACTTGTTTAGAAAGCGAATTATTCTATACATAAAAAACTTTATACATAACTTAGGCTTATGTATTGATATAAAAAAGGCGTTTGACACTCTCGATTACAAAATTAATGGAAAAGTTTAACAGATAGGTATTCACGGAATTCCTAAATGGCTTAAGGGCTATCTTTCTTTATGGTCTCAGTGTGTCAATGTTGAAAATTGCCATAGGGAATATAAACTTATGGAAACTGGTGTACCACGGGCACTGTAAAAGAACCAATATTGTTTCTCTCATATGTAAATAATTTGTGCAACCACCACTTTATAGGTCGTGTAACATCTTCTGCTGATAATATTGCATTACGTTAAATAAGAAATAAGTTGACAACCGTCTGTGAAAATATACATAAATATTTAGATTTATTAAATAAATGGTTACCATTTAAGGGACTGGAGTTAAGAGAGAAATTAAGTATATTGTTTACAAAGTTGGTAGCCATCCCGATCCAGGTGATTTAAAACTGGTCTACCCTCACATAAGTTGTAAAAATATTTCATGTTATTGCATGCAAATCAGTAGAGTTAGAACTTTAAGATATTTGGGAGTCATTCTTGACCAGTCACTGAAATGGAACCATCAAATTACTTCTGTCACCACAGCCTTAAGAAATTGCCTACAAATTTTGCTTTTCTTGAAAAAAATGTACACTAGGTTTAAAAAAAGACAATAAAATTACAATAACAAATTAAAGCTTGGTGTAATCTCCAAAAAAAAAATAATTATTAGAAGTTTGACATTAAAAATAATGGCTGAAACATTTGTACTTCTTTTTCCTAAGATTACTATTATTTCTATTACAGTATTGTTACATATTTAAGGTATTGAAATTATTTTATGTTATGAGTGGTAATATTCCAAATTTGTCAGGCAGTATGTATTAATATGATTTGACAAAGGAAAATGTCCCATTATTGAAGCCAAATTTAAATATTTTCTAACGACCCATTGTGTAAATAGGCCCAAAGGTGTATAATTTATTGCCTAAGAAAATAAAAAATGATAAAATTTGTAAAAACATTAAATTTAGCCAAGTCATGGTAGCCGGATATAGATAATGTTGCAATATTTTTTGTCATCATACTGTAAGAAAATATCCGTTATTCTGTACATTAGTAATGATTCAGTTTTTTGTTAAATGTTAAGTAGTTTCACTGATGTATGAAAAAATTGAAGCGCTGAATGCATATAAAATCATGAACATTGCTTCAGCAGAGTCTATCTTTTGAGGCAAGCCATCTTTCTTGTTCTTTAATTGTAATTAACCCTTTCGCGCCGAATGCCACGCCTGTGTGGCGAGCATATTCTTCCCTAAACAATGAATGCCTCATATATGTGGCGTGAATTTTCCAACCTTAACCGACGAATGCCGCTCCTATGCGGCACAGGTCGGAAGAAAGTGACCGTGGCGAAAACAGGAGACCCACCTACGCGGTCGCCCCTAGAGATCCGGCTTAGCGCGAGTCAAGGCCCTTCCTCGGCCACTCAGGTCAACCTCTTTCTATCCTCTCCACGCGGTTAACTACTGGTATTTGCAGCGTTTTTTCCAAAAACTATTTGTTGCTGACTTTATAAATCCAATGTTAGAAATGAATGCATCTTTTTTTGCTTTCCACATGGAAATTTCAAACGAAATTCTAACGTTAATATCAACGGAGTTTCAGAACAGCAATCGAAGATGGCATTCATGTACGCATTTGGAAAATTTTGTGGTTCAATTCAAAGTTCTAACATTATTCCGTTTTTCTATAATGTCATTTTTTGAGGAGAAAATTTAAACTCCGAATCAGTCGATTTGGATAAGAAATGTTATAAATTCGCCAATATGAACGTTAGAACTTCGTTTAAAATTTAGGCACGCTCAGAAAAGCACAATAAATTCATTTAAATGTAAAAAAATCGATGCAAACAACAAATATTTGTTTATATTAAACATTGCAATTTCAGTCTGTTGACCGTGGACTCGCGCTGTGAAAGAGTCTTTTAATCCTTCGAGGGTCTGGGAGAGCGGCCGAGGAAAGGGATCGGCGTCCCGGTGAGTTGGGTCCAAAAATGGTTAGGGAGGGAACCTCTGCCTTCCGTCGACGCGAGGAAGCTTCGTACAGGGGAGTGAAGAAAATTTTCAAGAATCTCGTAACGAGGAAGGATTTCCCTCCACGAAGCTCGGGCGCGAAAGGGTTAATTCAGTATTTTTGTATTGTTTGTTAAACCAGTAAATTTACTTTTTATTCAGATGGTGAAATATATCTTTAGCTTTGAGGCACCTAAAATGCAACACTACGAACCTACTTCTGCCGACAATTCCGCTGTTCATGCATAGCATTGTAATTTCGGACTTTTATTCATTTAAAATGTTCGGTGATGGTTCGAAAATGTTCGTTGGTAGTGTGAGTTTAACATTTTTGATGATGGCATTTGAAGAATTGAAGTTTGCTATACTGTGGTAACCCTAATTCCTTCCGTAAGCGTGTCAACTAGAGTTTGTGTGTCTATCGTCAGTGAGAACTCTTTCTGTTATATGTATCCTTATTGACCGTAACCAGCAACACTTTGTAGCTGTGCAAAGTAGTCTTACTTCTAGGATGAAGTAAAACATCAGAACAGATAAACGTCACCATTTGTTTTCCAAGTTAAAGTTCTACAATATCAAAAGCACATCTACACAGCAAGTAATCATGTAAATATTCACCCTCTAAATGTTTCAAACTATATGTCTTTTAAATTATTACTACCTTGAAAGGGAAGTTTAGCTTTGTATGAAAATTACTTATAAATATTTTCCTTCTTATAGAAGACGACGTTAGTGTTAACAATTGCGGGATGAGAAAAATATTTGTATGTGTACTGATCAAGGTAATAAAAATCATATGATGGGATGGCTTTATTATTTTGATTCCGCATAAACCCGTCATAAACCGCCTAAAATCGCCCGGCGGAGAATTCTCTGCTACCAACGAATATTAAATACCCTCTATCCCCAGTGGTAGACCTATATTTTGCACAATGAAAGGCATACGTACGTTGCTTCATTTTACTTTGAATAAGTACTTTATTTCAAATTTTGGAAGTATTTTTACCAAAAAAAAATTCTGTGAAATTAAATCATTTTACCTGCATATTTAATTTCCTACTTCCACTCCTTCTCCTTGGTGATATTTGAGATAACATCCACATCTACATCGTGTTTATTCTCAGCTATTGCACATTAAGGTTGTGTATTTTTTCCTCACTGCAGTGTTTCTTCTTTTGTATGAGCTGCAGTGAGTGCACACCCTCTTCCTTCCGTCAATTTTGGCTAAACAATGAAGCTCTCTATATGGATTAGGGGCCATGGGTAAATTTTTTTTTCTACGGCCTATCACTTTGTAGGAGGAGATATTACCAATCATTTGCTTATAGAGGGCTAAACGGAAAAGCTTCTTTGATACTCCGTGCTTAGTTTCTGGAGGAGGATTAGTTTCTCTATATAGTATAAAGCTGTTAACTATGGCCGTAAGAACTACAAAGGCAAGAAGTACTTCCACTGCTTTTTCGTTTTCCTCCCTAAGTCGTATTAGCACATTCTCACCACTTTGTTGGCTTTCCTCGGAAACATTGCTATATGAAGTGACTTCCTTCATACTAAAACTTCGCTGTAGGTGACATCTACCCAGTCTTTATCGACCTTTCTCATGGATGACTTTCAAGGCATCTCTCTACGACGAATGAATAAAAAGGTGAGAGAACGCACATAAGGGCTTTTTTCCAAGCATATAACTACCAATAATTTCTCGCAATACAAGTCACCTCTTCAATTTATATAGCTACATTATTTCATTTTTATGCAAAGAAAAGTATAATAAGTCACTAAATTCGGATCAAGGATTTTTTAAGATGGGCTGACTGAATTGGGAATATTTGCGGACATTTTTTTGCTCCTAGCCGAGAGAAGACAATTTTTCAATCACTATTTTGGAATTGTAGATGTGTGGGAAACTTTAGTAGCATTTGACATATCGACCAATCATTTTACTCACCCACGAACACAGCCACTAGAAATATCTGATAAGTTGAACTTAATTCTGGGCTTATGTGTAAGGTTACTTCGATGTAAGGTGCGATTAAATAATTCATAATGACATAATTCATGACAAAGTGAATGAAAAACTAAGCAATAATAACTATAAAGTATTATTATTGCGGCGAAAACAAATAATGAACACCGCAGACAACAGTATTTTAATATATCGCTTGATATACCATAGTTAAAACCAAAATAGAAACGTAGAAATGTTGCCGTTTCACCACTGTCGCTATAACATTTGTCAGTAAGGGATTTTTCAATGTTGAACAGTGAATAATGTATTTTATTCTTATAAAATGTTAAATCATGTTAAAATATGACCGTAACATGTGCTTGGTTGGAGTGCAAATGGCCATTTTCAAAAAGAAGTATATTTACTTATGACAGAAATTTTAACTTGTTTTTATTGATGATACTGAACTATAACTGAGATGTAAGACGACAGTTAGGTATATTTGCGATAAATTAGAAACATACAAAAGGAGAGTAGGGAAAGCCGGAAAGTTTCTCTCTGGCCCAAAGTAAAGCCGATTCCGTGTTGAAACCTACAAAAAGTGTTTCGTACTCAGTGGCAGATTGACATGCACTTTTCGGTGGCTCAGAAAACTCGTTGTAGAGGACGTTGGTACAGGGCGTAACATATCATTACACGAATTAAAATATATCTAAGACCGGTGCAAAAGCCTAATGCTGCTAAATAATTACTCTCTACGGTATGCCATGGGCATAACGTTGCACTTAACTTCAATGTGAAATAAGGTGCAGAACGGTAACAGCATAAAAAAATAGTTTAAGTAATTGCTTAACTATATTCCATCACATATTTCCAGTAATGTCCATACCTATGTAATTAAAATTATTACTATTATTTTGTAATCGTTTTAAAAACTCGATGGTTTTTTTTATGGTTTTATACCTTAATGGTTTTATATTTCACAAAGGTAAACACCTAAAAAAATGGAAGAAAATTAATACTAAAAAAGCAAAATTTTTAGATTGATAATGTATTTGGTCATTTTGTTTTAATCGTTTTCCATAATGAGGGTTGTTATGTTATGGGTCATTTTATAATCGGATAAATATGGTATTTGGATGCTATTTGGTGCTGAACTGTGCCCCCAAAGGAAAGTGGCCTTATCACATCAATCAGTCTTTGGATCACCTTCTTCGTAGGAATCAATTAATAACAGTTAGGTCTGTGATTTACTTCTGCCATAAGTAAGTTTTTAACCCTCTGCCTATCAAAATTTAAATACCTCATTTTGCGCTGATTGTCATTGATGCATGCTTTTAGGTGTTTTACTGGCAGTTTTGCATTCACAAGACGTTCAATGTACACAAATAAATATGCACATAAATACCCCAACTCTTTTAATGAGTTTTCGCTGCAATTCGTTTCGATAACATTATTCATTACTATTTGTTGGTGTTAATTTCTCATGAATATGCCTCTACTCCGCCGATGGTATATCTAAAACAAGAATGCGTACATCTTATTCTTACTTGCATCAAAAAATTTGTTGGAAGGTACTGTTTTTACTGTCATTTACATCGCTCGTAGCAGCATTTGTGAGTCAAGAGGATTCACCATTTGTTGTAAACAACCGCGTTGAAATGTAGCAACCCACTTTTCCAACGTACTAAATAACGTACTAAATCATGCTTCGAAGTAAAATTTAATTTAATTTAATTTTGAAACGGAACTTAACAAGAGCTTGAGAGTCATTTTTATCAATTATTTCATGTAAAATGAAAGATATATAAAATTCTTAACGTATTTATTTATCAAACGCCACAATCAAGAAACGTTACTTGCTTGCCTAATGAGTAAAATAAAATAAAATTTGTTCTTCCACACTATTTATTTGGCACAGCGCGACCGATGGCAACACTGTCGTGTCTCTCTCAAGGGTCTAAATAAATAATGCAGGTTAGGATAGCGATAGGAAGATCAAGGTTTAATTGCTCTTACTCTAGTTTCATTCATGAACTTCCATAAGGTAAGCTCCATAACCATTGATGATTTAAATATATAAAATCTGGTAGCACACCATTTAAAGAATATTTTTGAAATATATCATTATAATTTGATCTTACTTGAGTCATATTCGTATCAGAATTTGAATGTTTCAAACCACCCTCGTACAAAATGAGTTAATTTACGTCTGAGTGATATTCACGATCTATGATATTTGTACTATGCATATATATGGAGAGGGAAACTGCAATCCCTGTTCCACGTTAAGTTCCATTTTTCTATTAACTATTTTTTTAACCCCGTTTTCCTATCCCTTGACAATCTCCGGCCTGGCCCTTCCCAAAGTGGAAATGTATATATTTCAGTAGCAATTGCAGTATTTCTTTGCCACATATTTTTCTTCCAACATTTCATTCTGCAAAGGAATTCATACTCATGAAAAGCTAAATTTCGCTCAGAACCCTTGACTTTGCAGCGTAAAGGATATAAAAACTAAAAATATTTCAGTTTTAAAGCAGCATCGTCATTTACAATTCAATAATCTGTTAAAAAGGTACTTTGTAAACTTCAAAAAGCATTATTGTTTCAATCAAAACAACTTCCTTCTACAAGTAAAATTAATTCTTTATAAAAAATTTGGAACCACTCACACTTAGATTTCGTCGGTTATTTCATTCTTTAAATATTCTTCAGGGTTATTTGGTTGGAACCTTAATTAGTGTAAAAAAACGAAGCCCTATAGGATTGGTGTCAGAGACATAGTCAATATAAATGTGCCGTAAAAGTACTGAGAATGAAATTTACACTTTTTTTAGTAGAACTTGGCAGTATAATTGACTGGCGTAAAAAAATGAACGAACTTCAAATGGCGAAGACAACAAAGAAGAGGAGAGAATTTCTACCATCGAAAAGCTGCCATAAGATCTTCTGACCGCATTCTTGCATTTTACGTGTATTTGAATTGTAGATCGCTTGAAAACGGTCAAAAGATCTTTGGAAACACTTAAAAAATGAACAGACTTCAAATGGCGAAGACAAAGACGAAGAGGAAACAAATTTCTACAATCGAAAAGCTGCCATTGGATCTTCTGACCGCATTCTTGCATTCTATACGTGTATTTGAATTGTATAAAGCTTGAAAACGGTCAAAAGATCTTTGAAAACATTTATCTAGTAGACTACTACTAACCTCTCATTCTCCAATGCTCCTATTGACTTTAAGAGACCGCGATTCGCCGCCAGTCACTCTTGGCTATGAATTCGCTAGAATCCATTTCCATGCTGTGCTGTTTTTTAACGCTTCCAATAAAATTTAGTAAAATAACATACTTACTGTGAAATCGCATTTATAACTTTATGAAAATATGGTTTTTTACATGTGTCTAATTTGATTGACCGTTTTACATTTATCGATTAGCTCTGTCCACCATTTCTTACAATACGTCCTTCGTGGTCACTCAATCCGCTATCTATGTCCGCTCCCACTTCTTGATGTGGATTGTTTTACCTGGTTACTCCTATAAAAACCCTCTTCGTCTATTTCTTTATGTTTCAACCATTGTCTGCAGATTAGGTTACTTGTGCCATTTTTATGTGCCTATATGGATTGGCAAACATGAGACTAGATAGGTCTCAAATTAACCCCAGGATATATGATAATCTAACTTCGAATAGCTACGTATGAGCTGTTGTCAATTTGTCAATATTTTGGTTTTAAGGTTGCATATTCATTTACATTTTCCAATAACTTTTTAGAATTTTGTAAACTTCAATAAGGCAATATTGTTTTAGTTAATTTTTTTTTTCAATAAGTGAAATGACTTCTTTTTTAAAAGTATGGCACCCATCACTCTTGGATTTATTGTCGGTTATTTTATTCTTTTTGAAAATATTTTTCTGGTGTATTTGGTTGGAACTTTCATTGCTGTAAAAAAACGAAGCCCTCTAAGATTGGTGTCGGAGACATAGTCAATATAAATGTGCCGTAAAAGTACTGAGAATGAAAATTAAACTATTTCTTTAGTAGAACTTGGCAGTATAATTGACTGGCTTTAAAAATGAACAGACTTCAAATGGCGAAGACAACGAAGAAGAGGAGAGAATTTCTACCATCGGAAAGTTGCCATTGGATCTTCTGACCGCATTCTTGCATTTATACGTGTATTTGAAATGTAAAGACCTTGAAAACGGTCAAAATATCTTTGGAAACACTTAACCCTTAAGTAGGCGCGCTCGTTTTTCGTCACGCAAGTAGGCGCGTGGGGTGCTGACGGAACCCCAAAATTAACAAGAAATTAATAACAAATTTGAATATTTTATGAACTTTTTTCACTCGAATACTCAAAATAGATATCATTGTAAAGCATTAGTATCATTTTTGCAACAATATGTAATAGTTGAACCCTAAAAGTCATCCTTTTTGTGAATGTCCCCATTTATACGGAAAATCTCGCGAAGTTCTAAATTCTTGCGTGTAATAATTTTATAAAACATTTTTTTTAGTTTTTTCGCGATACAAAACGCTTGTAGACATATTGCATGCCATTTATTTCAAAATTTTGTTCAACTTTGTTGTAAACAATTAGAAAATATTAAAGTTCAAATTTTAATTTTTTTTTTACCTCTAATACATTGATGAATATACGCAACTCTTATTTCAAGCAAAAATATTTTATTTTCCTTGTCAGGCTGATATTACATGCTAATATATGTAATTAACAAATCTTAATGAAAATTTTCATTGAATACGTTTGAAAATATTGCTCAAAACACAAGAGTTGAAATGTCATTCACATGTCACTTACATATCGGTCACATTCAAACATTTATCACATATATTTTTCATGTGCTTTATGCACATACTTTCTTGACATTTAACAATAATTTTTTGTTTTTATATCATCTTTCCTTGGACATATTGTGCACCTCCCTCGTTTTGTCAATTCCAAAGCATTCATAGGTTTCGTCGTCGGGTGCATTGTCTCGGATATTTTTCTTTTCAAGTGCTTTGGCAAATAAGTCAGCGCTGCTCTTTCTGATATTTGCATTCTTACTAAATTGAGACCTATATCCCTTAAAAATGTCTGCGAACAAGTTGATTCCCTGGACAATTAGATACATATATCATTTGAGCATTTATTCCAGCAATATCTAGAATTCTGAAAAAGAGAACTAATGGCCACCGCCTGCACCTTCTAGATGTTGAGTACGTTCCGCACATTTCATCCACTGTATCAACGCCTGACTTGGAGAAATTATACGTGGTGATTATTTCTGGCTTCTGCATTTCCCCAGACCTGTCATCAATTTTCCCATCGTGATGTATTGACGAGACTAAAATAACATTTTTATTCTTTTTTGGGATGTAGGAAACGAGAGTGATGTCCCTGCTGAATTCAAAAGAGCTACTCTTTTCTTTCCTATTTTTTACATTCAACGACTGCATAGGTATTTCCTTTGTATTCTTTCTCAAAGTCCCAATATAAGTGGTTTTTTTTGACAGCAGTTCTTGTACTAATCGAATGCTGGAATACCAATTGTCTGCAGTCACGTTTCTTCCTGTACCTTCTATAGTTCTAACTAAACGCATCACAACATCATGTGGCTTATTTGACACTTTAAATGGGCCCTCTGGCTGAATTCCTAAGTATACTTCCATAGTTTTAGTGTACATGGTCCTAGCATCAGTCAATGCAAAAATTTTAATTCCGTATTTAGCGGGCTTACTGGATATGAACTGACGAAATGGGCACTTTCCTTGAATGGGAACAAGCTGTTCGTCTATTGTGTTGAAGCTTCCTGTCTGATAATTTTGAACGAATAATTCAAAAATCTCACGAAAAGGAGCAAATTTGTCTAACTCGCGCCGTTGTCGCCTGTCGTTGATATTATCAAACCGGATACAGCGAAGCAAAAATAAAAATCTCTTTAAGCTCATTGTTGAATAAAATATATCAATCCCCATGCCATTTTGATCCCAGAGATCTTGGACATTTTTATGCCCAGAGCGGAGTGATTCAGCCAATATAAGCAGCCCTATGAATGATTTAATTTCACACTCATCGGTGAGTTTAGCATCACGTTCTCTCTCAAATGACTGGGAGACACTTGAATTGAACAGATTTGTAGACACAATTACTGTCCGTAAAATAATGTCGTTCACCAACAGCAAAAAGCATTCACTAGGAGTCTTTGCACTTCTAGCGGAAACCCGCGTTCCCTCACAGCCTGTCACAATATTCACTGAACGGGTTCTTACATTTCGTGGGGGAGGTATTTTATTCCACAGCGACGTGCCATCCTTACATCTACATCTATACGATACCCTGCAAGCCACCGCGAGGGTGTTACTCGTACCTAGGCGAGGGTATCCTTGTGTCCCCAACTTTCCCTCCATATGCGGGAATTCGAACAATAGGTGCACGCTCAATCAGTGAGAAAACGGAGCGACCAAGGGGAGGCCTGCCCCCCCCCCCCCCCCGGTGAGAGGCCACTAACCTGACCATAGTATCCCCCGCATACCCTCTTTGGGTAAAATATTTTTCCAAGAACTCATCACTTGATCCTTGGCTCCCATTACCCTCATCTTCCCATGCCACATTACTTTTTTCTTTCACAAATTCTCGGAACTCATCTGCCAATTATTCGTATTCTTTACCCATCATTGTCCACCACTGCTGCTTTGTCCTTGCCAAGGACAAAATATCGGGGATGCCTTTTGTCCACTGCCTCATCCATCTTATCTCACCTTCCGCCAAATCTAGGTTGCAGTTTGTCTTGATTTATGCTGCATCCCAGGGTGAAATGGCCAAGTATAGTATGATGAAACAGCGGCAATGACCACATCCTCCCACAGGAAAAGGAGTTTTATGTGTCACTTTTCATTTTTGTAGTAAAATATTAAGCGACCATCAAAATAATATTTTTATATATTTTTCTTGAAGTTTTACATTTTGCTATAAATATGGTAAACTTTCAAACACCTAGTTTCTCTTGATTGTTTTAGTTCGAAAGTTTTTTGCGGATAATATTATTATTTCTAAAATATCCCACCATACTGAGGAAAATAGGCAAACGTGCAATATAATTATTAACAAAAATAGGTGGAGTAAAAATGTTCATATATAAATTTAAGCATAAAATTGAGAATTTTGTGCTAAAAAATCCGCACTAGGGAATTTTAACATACGGACCCGAAAGACTGAAAGCGCGACGTTAGTAGGCGCGGGGGGTCACCGTGACTCCCATGACGTAAAAATTGTGAATAACATTGAAAATATCAAGTGCTTCAAAAATATTTCTAATTGTTATGAGCGATGGCCAAGTTTCTGAAAGGTACTGAAAATATCAAAAATTATTGTCAAACAGTTGAAAAGTTATTAGCCATAATAAATGCGTGGGGGTCTGTTAGACCCCCGCGCGCCTACTTAAGGGTTACAAAATGAACAGACTTCAAATGGCGAAAATAAAGAAGAAGTGGAGAGAATTTTTTCCATCGGAAATTGCCATTTGATCTTCTGACCGCATTCTTGCATCTGTACGTGTATTTGCATTGTAAAGAGCTTGAAAACTGTCTAAAGATCTCTGGAAACTTTTATCTAGTGGACTACTACTAACCTCTCATTACCCAATACACCCATTGACTTAAGAGACAGCAATTCGCCGGCCAGTCATTGTTGGCAATGGAACCGCTATCGTCCGTTTTCATGCTGTACTGTTTGTTAAAGTTTCCAAAAAAATTAACTAAAATTAATATACTGTGAATTTTTATTATAAATTTATGAAAAGTTTGTTTTTTTTATTCGTCTCTTTTGGTCGACGGTTGATTTATCTATTCCATCTATCAACGGTTTCTTACAGTGCGCCCTTCGTGGTCATTTTATCCGCTAATACTCCCTGATGTGGGTTTATTTACCTGATTACTCTTATTAAATCCATTTTTTTCATGCTATTTCTTTATGCTATAACCATTGACTGCAGTTTAGTTTGCCTTTGCCATTTTTTTATCTGGTCATATGAATTGGTATACAATAGACTAGATAGGTGTCAAATTAACCCCAGGATATATGATCATCTTCCTCCGAACAGCTAAGTATGAGCTGTTGTCAATTTATTATTATTTTTCATATTTATTCCGTCCAACATCCCAACTATCACAATTTCAGACAATATTTCACGCTTGAATTTCAGCGCCTAATAATACCTCTTTCTTGTATCCATAGGGTTAGTTCCCTTGGTGTGAGTTATAATTTTGTCAACATCATTTTTATCCGTCCTCAATCCAAATTATCACAATAAAAGCTCATTATGAAATATCTTAGTACAAATTATCACAATGTAGGACAAAAACGTATGCTACAATTTCAGTGGTTACGATATTTTGTCCATTTATGTGTCAGACAATTATGACGCTACTATTCGAATAATTGCAGACAGTTTTGTATCGTACACTATTATTTCGGTTGCACAAATGCTCATGAAGATGGCTTGATTAAAGAAAAGAGTGCTGGACAAATATTGATATGGACAGTCCTCTTTTTTAAAGTGACAGCTTGTGTAGAAAAGTAGATGTGAACTTCAGCGATGAATACAATTGCATGGACAGTGGCTGGTGTGATATCTAACATTGAATATAACAGTGAAGACAAAGTTGTATATCGACCGCTCAAAAATTGGAAAAAATAGACAGATTAAGGGGGTATATTGGCTATAAAAATGTGAAAATTTTGATTTTTGTGGTACACCAGGTATTAATGCAAGAGCGCTTAAAAAGTTTCACAATGACGCAAATCAACGTGAATTTTTTGCAATTTTATAAGGTCTAATTTTTAGGAATTGATCTGCGAAGAAACCAATAGCTTTGCTAATTCATTTAAAATGACACTACTACCCTCAAAAGTAGTTTGACGGAAGGATGGTTCCCAAAGAATTCTTAAGAAATTTATACTTATTTGCAGTCAGTGTTTTGATGGAGAAAGTGAAGAGAAATAATATTTTTAAGTACTGCAGTCCACGAGTAAATACCGAAACTTATTTTTTGAAAAAGTAAAGCCGCAAAATGTGATCTTCAGTTATCTATTTTTTTCTATTTTTCTGATTTTGCAAGTTATGGTGAAAATGACAGACTTAAAACGACCTATCCCATCATTTTCTACATGAGCAACAACTTGTAGTTATGTACAATCCTACACAAACATTGGCCATATATAGGGGCCTAAAACAAGTTCATGGAAGGCAAGCGTAAGGTCTCAAACATTATAACACAAATAAGCGAGAAAAATTTAACATAACATGTTATAACATTTGTGAAAACTCCTCTGGCTACAATATGCAGTTTACAAGTAACACTGGAAAGAGACCAGAAGTACAGAGTGAAGTTACTCCTGCGAAGAAATAGTGCTTACAGAGTGAAGTTTTTTCAGCGAAGAATTAGTGTTACAGCTAATGAAGCCGTATCTCCGCTTAGGGTACACGTTAGTTATGGATAACGATGGCACCTCCCGTATCCGAGTCCCGCCGACGCATCCTCGGTTCAACCGTACAGCCTCACCTGCACTCTTCCGCCGTTCATCGCCATCTTCTTTCCTGGCCTTCGCTTCTTCTTTCCCGACGCGTCCTACTCTCGGGGCGTCCATCTTAATATCGCTGACGTGTTCAAACCTTTAGAGCGCACGTCTTTCTCCTACTATGCGTTCGGAGCGAAGACTCGGGCACTCACCTCTCCGTTCTGAACCTGATGCAACATTCTGTCCGTAGTGCGTCAAATAGCTCCAAGCAGAACGGCCGAGGATACCATGAGGCATTAGGAAATTACTGAACAGCTCTTGTTGACCCCGTGGCAAGGCGTTGCCATAATAAAAGCGTTAGACAAATTTTACAACTAAGTTTGAACTTGCAGGAGTGAATATGTTTCTCTTGGCTTAAAGATTCGACTTTGTAGGAATTGAATATATTTCAACGTTTCTTAAAGAAGGAGTTGGAACTAAGTGCGAAGGTAAAGAGAAGAAAAGAGATACTGAAAGTTGAGGGAAAAATATCAGATTGAAGGGTATGTGGTTCATATGCAGGATAATAGTAATATTTGTTTGCAACTTGCAAGAGGGCATGAGGCTTCTTTAATGGGGAGAAAAACATTGCATTGATGTCGGAGGCATGGGAGAATTTATCCAGCATGTTGGACATGCTCTCATAATGAGAACAAATAATCACTTAGGGCCAATCAATGATACCAAATTCCCCGCAGGCTCAAGAATTTTGTAACAGTAAAAATAATTATAGTCGTTAGAGAGGTGGACAATAGTCGTATTGACGAACCCTTCGTTCCCACACACCCTACTCAGGTCATATTTTCCTTCCCCCTCCTCTTGACCACATCATCCCTTCACGGTGGAGAGATATATATTCCTTCTTCGTTCCTTGCTTTCGAGGTTGGCCTCCGTTTAATCCTTAATCTTTAATATTCTCTCATCAAGTCACAACTTATTCTCACCTAAAAACGTGGTATATCAAGCACGAGTGTTTTAATTTTTCAAAGTTAAATTCAATCAAGCACTGAGAAAACCTTTAATTGTCAAGGTTTACTGGTATTTAACCACCACTTTCTATCATAATTACGTCAAATTCGCTCCTCCTTCCGTCAAACCGGAACGTTCCTTCAAGCGCTCTACTCCGAACCAGAGAGGTTGCTACGAGTTTTCAGCTCCGGAGTGGATTGAATCAAGCACTAAGAAAACCTTTAATTGTCAAGTTTTACTGGTGTTTAACCACCACTATCTAGCAAAATTACGTCAAATTCGCTCCTCCTTCCGTCAAACAGGAACGTTCCTTCAAGCGCTCTACTCCGAACCAGAGAGGTCGCTGCGAGTTTTCAGCTCCGGAGTGGATTGCATGAATCGAATGTTGCTCCTCTCAGCAGAGCGGTAAGCCCCGGCAAACCACTTCTTCCTCTTTGGAGTGGAGCAACAATAATACGGGGCTCTACGCTCTGGTTTGAATCCCGGCGCACATGTGAAGATACCCAAGTCGATAGCATTTGCATACCATAGGAAGTCTTTGGTCAATACTAACGCATAAAATTTCATTTATCTGCTCATGGCTAATTTTTTGCTGTCTTGGATGATTTTCAGTAGGTAACTCAAGAGTAGGAACTAGACCAGCTGCGACAGCCACTGTCACGCTCTCCATTTTTACCCCCACGTCTTCCCAAACGACTCACAGGTTGAAATGTTATTGGCTGCCTCAGTTACTGCGACTTTTCCCACCGTCGTAGATTCCAGGGTTTTTACGTGGATCGCATATTGTGATAAGATTCCAACGGGATGCTCCTTGGTGACTGTGAGCACGGTCCGTGAATGAACAATTCTCTTTTTTGTTACGGACTATTATGTTACTCAATGTACCCCTGAGGTCCCAATAGGCATTGGCCTGTCATCAGGTTTCTCAGGGGCTGAGCCACCAGAGCTTGACAAATATCCTTGCCCTGGGTGGAGAAATACCCACCCAGGTGGGTCTCGAACCCGCTATCCTTGGATTAGGAGACTTCACCTCACTTCCACCTGGGCAGGCAACTGTACGTTTTTTCATGCCTGGGAAACTTATTTGGATAAATAAACCAGCATATTGAATATTCATGTTGAAACTACTTGATGAAATGTTTGCATCCCATGTTAAGCTATTCATGGCTCACATGCGTTCATAAATATACATTTTAATAACTCGAAAAGAAATAATCACCATCAACGTCTTCAGTAAACAATCCTGATTTTCGTTCAACCTCTTCATTTTATTCATCTTTCAGCAAATCTATTCATATTTTCGCATTTCATCCCGTTCACGCCCTACATTAATTGTTCGATACACCTCTACCGAGGCAATCCTCTACAATGTTTCCCGTTGGCATCTACTTCAACTATGGGCTTCATCGGGGTATCATTTTTCATTATGTGGGTGCTTTAGTTGTTCCGTTTTCCTTGGGTTTTCAGAAGTTTCTTTTCGCCCTTACTCCTCAGAGAACTTGCTCGTTCATAGCGTTCTCAAACCTTTATCATTCTAATGTAGCATCTACACGCCAATAATTTTACCCTTTTCTCATTTTCAGCAGCCAAAACCTCTCAGCCAAAGCGAAACATGCTTCACATGTAAGTTCTTATGAATTGTTTCCTTACTTTTACGAGTACTCTTAAATTACCTGATGTAAGTAAATTCCTCTTCTCTTTCACTTCCTATATTTTTTCCTGGTTTTCCATTATTCTCGGCTTCTTTTCTCTTGCTTCACGTTAATATATTTTGTTCTTATCGACCTTTAGCTGATATCTGGCCATTGTCTGGTATGGTGGAAGAGAAAAAGCATCTCCAGTAACAGAAAATAAAGTCAATATTTTCTCGGTAAATTGAAAACTCATCCCGCTAACAATTGTTTCTAAAGCAAATAGAAATACCCATTTATAACGGGTCAGAAGTGATGGAACCTAAGAATAGAACCTGAAAACTGCCACACTCTAACGTATATTACTTTGAAATCATGAATTTATTATAAAATTAAAAAGCAATATTTATCTTCGTAATAATTGTGTTGTACTATTTATTTACGTTTCATATACAGCCACGAGTTAGTTTCATGATTTGAGCAAGGACATATAATGAAAAAAAAAATTTGGGCGAGTCGCAATCCTGCAATTTTTCTATAACATCCTTAGGATGTTCACCATGATCCATCCAACGAATCCCAGTGGTTTTTCCCGATATAATTGACCGAAAAGTATTAAGGGACATAATTACTGCCAGCTTTCTCGGTGCCGCTTCCGTTTCTGTATATTATAAATGTGTGTATATATGGGTCATTCCACGATAAACTGACCTGAAAATCAGCGAAAACAACCCTTAAATCATATATCGGTAAAGATAGAAGAAGATAAAAATCGGGTTACAGTAAGCCGCAAAAGAAATTTTGAGGAACAAAAAATGTTTTTAAGAAGAAGCCATGGATCAGTAGAGAAGTCTTACCAATTGCTGAAGGGAGAAGGAAATACAAAATATGGAAATTTAAGAATTTTCATCAATTGTATTCTTCCTAATTCTGAATGCTTTTTTGTATCTTTTTTCCTGATTTTGTAATTCCTAAATCTTTTTTTGCAAAGTACTTGCTAAATAGGAATTGAAAAATGGGAATAACCTCAAGAGAAGTAAGAGAAAAACGGATAACCGTTGCGTAGGAGTACCATACATCCAACATTTTGCAATCGTAAGGGCTACACCAGCATTAGGACCGGTAGCTAACATAAGCACGTTCATTTGCCTTTCCCAAGCACTGCTCCAGCTAGACTCTTCCCCCAATTCTTTGCTTAAATCCACAGTTTATTGGCTTTTTTCGCACCGGTGACAACATGATCAAATCAGTAGTCTTTTAGCAGATATCATTATACATATACTCTCCTGAAAACATTACCATTGTGCACTCAGAAGTGTGCTAAGTGGATTCCGTGTAGAGAAATGAGCTTCCTGCCGATATGAACTATCCCTTATTAAGTAACTGAGGTGTAATGTGTCCATAGGCCTCAGTCCTTCCGCGGCTGCAGCAATGCACCAATACCGCTTCTAAGCAGCCTCTTTCTATAATAAATTTCTAGACCTATTGTAGATTAGCAGAGGTGAATAAGGAATCATACCAAACATTATATACAACCAGGTAAAAATGTTAGCTCTGAAGTAAAAAACCATAATTCGAGCTAACGCATAGATGGGTGTAGAAGGATTTCTTTCCTTTCAGAGAGTTGTAGAAAATAACAGCACAAAAAATTTAATTAAAGGCATTGCAAATATTGTTATGGGGAAGCGTACCCCATAAGCTGCCAAAGCTAATAATATTTTTAACAGTAGCAAAGGATAGATAGTAATTTTGGTGGATTTAATTGAAATCCTAATCAACGTCTGGAAATGTCGATAGAACGCATCTGAGACTTTATAGTATTATGTTGGCACCACTCGGTCGGTAGGTCACTAATTTCCCTACCTTCCCCATTTTAAATTTCCCACTCTCTCTCCTTGGGCGCTTTCCGGCCTTCATTGGTTTTCCACTCGACTAACATTCGATTGTCGAGTTTTCGTCTGCTGGAGAGTGTCCGTCTGGCGTCGAGAGGTGGCAGAAGTGTGTGTGTGGAATCGGCTTCGGCGCGACAGGTAGTCGTCGGTCGTGAACCATTCGGTGGGTCGGTTCCTGTCAGAATTGACGTCCTCTCATTCGGAATGGGCGATGATAGACTAGACCAAGGTAAGCGCCCAAATCCCTTGTCCTATCCCTGTCCTCCCGTAATTATTTTTGCTCTCCCACTGTTTTCGTCCAGGTTTATTTCTTTTTTGTTTTAACCAAGTACCGGGCTCGTGTAGGCCTGCCTCCCCGTCCTATTTTCCTTTCGGTGCAGCAGTTTCGGCCCCGAGTGGGTACATATTATGATGAAGTAAATTCACAGCAGATAAGGTATGTGAAGGGGAAAATCTCTGCCAAAATGATGAGTTTAGGGGACCGAAGCATTGGATTAATTTGAGTAGCCTGATTCACCCGTATTCATGTACTGATGGCTAGTAATTGTTATGTGCATCACTTACATCATTACAATTCCCACTTAGCCACCACAAGGGTTTATGGCAGGGGGAAAAGAACGTCAGACCAGCTGTATCTACTTTAACCCAAGAGCTGCAATGTCACAGAAATTGACATGGAAACATGTTAAAACCTACCAATATATACCACCAGATGGCAGGCAAACACATAGCAATGAAACAATTACTTCTAATTTGGTACTACATTAAATACCCTCTTATGTAGTACCCTAGCATGCATGAGTTAATAATGGTTGATAATGCATTATGCACAGCAGCATAACTCCTGGAATAATATTTCACCTACCTATCCCTTTTCTTTGCAGCTTGTTAAGTTATTTCAACTTACATGGGAAAAGTGCCAATTTAATTATGTTAGTGCGATAGTCTATATTTATTATCAGTTTTATCTAGCCAAATATAGCATAACACACAGAGAATTTTAGCATTTACCTAATATCATCAGCCAATCCATTCTAAAGTTTTCCATGAGATGAAATCAGAATTTTAACCTACGAATTCATAATGACACCTGTTCTAATTGCCCTATTATTTTGATACACTGCAAAACAAACTGCAACACTTCCAAAAATGTACATGCTTTACGGTTATCATGGCTTAGATTTGAAGTCAAGGTAATTCAATCTGTTCCAAATCAGTTGATACCTGTGTGGCGTAACAAGTAAAAAGTTATAGTGTTCTTCTCTTCTCCTAACATTAGCGTAGTACTATTTTAATAAATAAAACCTTTCTGTAGGTTTGGCCGCGTATATACTAGTTATACCTAACAAACGATAAATCTTTGGTAATTGTAACAACTATGAACGTCATAGATTCAACATTTTAAATTTTTGCTTAACTACAGCATAAGATCACCCTGTCGAATTAGTGATCTTGACAAAAGTAATGGTAACACGCTCTTAGATTTAGTTATAAATACCATTGTTTTTTCTAACTAAAATTTCAAAGCTATAAAATCTTTATAAATCCTTCCTAAAGGGTTTTCAATGTTATTCAATTTATATACCCCTGTTCCTTACCATGTTGTCCGCAAAATATTCTCAAATATCACAAAGCAATATGGTATACATAGACGTGATGTATTAATAAAATGGAAGAAAAAAATATCGAAAAGAAATATGGCTGCCAGATGGAATCATATTTTGGGAAAATATTAAGTTCATTGATGCTCCAAACTTGGAGAATACCCCTTGTAAGTTACATGTGAACACAGTTAATAATGTTCCAAACAATTGGGGCTTAGCAGAAAGTGTGAAAATTCACAGGGATAACACAACGCCTTAAACGCCATCCACATTGAAAAGCATGTAGCTAGTAGTTTTGGCATACCTCCGCCTGCACATTCGAGGGAAAACTGGACACATGTCGATGTTAATGTCTTCTAATATGGAAATAGGTACGTGAAAGCATTTTTCAGTGAGTCATAAGTAATGGAATATTTAGGCATTAAATATTTTGCAACTTTCCCAAATGTAATTCAGATCATAATTATGAGTTATTACGAATGGCTCTGATCGCATTGTTTTTTTCAACAAAAATCAAGCTTCCATTGAACTGGTTATAAGAAATGTCACTGACAGGTGATTTTAAGTTCGGGCTATAAGAATAGAAATCGACTTATGATATTTTTTGTTTTTCTAGAAACGGTCCTTAAAATATAATTGAATATTCACACACCTATTCAGTTTTTATTATATTATATTAAAAGAAAATTACACAAACTGCGTTGAATTTAAGAATAACAATTAATCTTGGGGAAATATAATTATTTTCTCAGGTTATTTCCCAAGAAATTTTTCTATTTGACGCCACTGGTCGTTATGTAAGAAAACTAATTAAGCAAATGACATCTTACAGTGATAATAAGAATATAATGAAATATCAAATGACTACAAAAAAAATTCAACCCATTCAAAATGAAAAAAAGGAATTACGACCATAACATTAAATTATATGGAAATCGGAAGGTGAACTTCGTTACACCAATAAAAGGATTGATAAATGATGATGATAATGATGAAATTTAAATATAAAATTGCCAATCCTTGTTTGTTGGGTGGCAATGTGTGCCCAGTTATTAGGTGTTGTGTTTCTCCTATAGAACATCCATTCATTAGCAGTACGTAATTTATCCGAAGTTACATCGAAAAAGCTACAATAAAAGAGCTGAAGATCGTAGAGAAGTTTAAGCAGAGGAAACGGCATGTTAAAATTTTATTCTGGACAAGTTAAAATATTTCTAACTAAATAAAATGACCTAAAGGAATGGAGTTAAATCATTGTAAAGCCTTTGTTGAGTTTGAATGATAAACAAGTAGATAAATGAATAAATAAATGAGCAAATGAAAATAAAATAAATGATAATAAACTATTTTTATCCCTTAAAAGTGAATACCGTTTAAACGTAAGAGCGACTATCACCTCGTATTTCCCTATTCGTTGTGGAAGAATGGAATCGTCGCTCTTCTAATGAATATTTAAAGTTAGCTCGACATACAGATATAAAAACGAACTCGAAGTTCTATAACCTCTCCTCTCACTCAGTATTTTGCAACTCCTCCCTTCCCCTCCCCTTTCCTCCTCCCCAGCGAGCGTACCTGCGCATATCATTGGGTAGCTGAAATACGTAGAGGGGATGGAAGCATCTTCCCCTGATTCCTTCCCCTACTTCCTCTTGCAGTTCAAACTGTGCCATTTGTACGTGTTCTGCGATACCGAGCGTTTGAGACGGGGTCGCTACTCCAACTGTTCACCTAGTCCCTGGAGGATACAACTTGAACGACGTTTAGCAGTCGTCGTGCGGGCCGGCGGAGCGTCAGGAAAACCAAGAGTAAGTAAGTATGATTGGATAGATTAAGCTACCGTTAATTTTCCCACCAGGCCGAATTGGAATCTGTGAATTTCTGTCAATGACGACGGTTTCATCTATTCCTTCCTTAACGCTTACCCACCTGGAATGCATCAAACCCATATCCTGTGAATCTTGACTGTGAAAGTTTCTTAGTTTGTTTTAGTGGAGGTAGTGCTGATTATTAGATAATTTGCATGTGAACGGCTGAGTAGAATTCTGAATCATTGAGTTGACTTCTAGGTCTAGGAATTAAAAAATAGTACCTGAGAAATTGAAGGTGAATGTGATGGAGAAGGAAGTGTTAACAGTTGATATGAATTGTTTAAGAGATTCTTTACCATGGGTCCGAGGAAAAAATATATCATCAATGAATCATCACCGAAAAAGAGTAGGAACGTTTAGTTGATGAGGATGGTTTCTTCTAGATAACCCATATATACCTTTGCGTAAAAACTGCTACCAATTAAAAAATAATTATTAGTTTATTGGAATTTATTCTTGTTAAGTTTAGTTGTAAATTAAATCTGTGGAAGGGACATGAGGGTAGGATGGCGAGAAAGAGAGTGACGGAGAGCAATGTGGTATTATTCGTGTGGTATTGACGTGTAAATTATAGTGCCGTCAACAGCTACCCTCATGATATTTGTTGAGGCGGAACAGCGGAAGATAGGAGGCAATTATTAAGATTGGCATTTTCCACAAAGAATTCTTTACTCCAACCAGTTTTGACATGATACATCATCATCAGGTGACCAAATCTCTCTGATGTCCAATATATCCATTCCGAGGCTTGATGCAGTAGTCTACGTCGATAACATATCATTCAACGCCGATGTGAATCAACATCTGCTCAATGAATTATGTTAACTATTTAAAATATCTCTCGATCAAAATAATTTTCATTTTTTTGCTCCTTCTATAAACAAAAGAACTTTTTTGCTATTGGATCACCCCTTTGCCCACTCGCAGAAATTTTCATGGAAGAATTTGAAAGAAAGATCTTCATTGTAACCATTCTCTCTACAAATTTTCTATATTGGTTCAGGTATGTCGATGGTGTGCTGTGCTGCTGGACCTGTAGTGAACGAGGGTAGAACCGCTTCTCAAATTTCTTTAATTCCATTCACAAATCTTTAATCCTCATCATGGAACCGAGCGTGAATGGGAAAATTTACTTACGGACCTCACCACCGAGATAAGTGACAATAAACGCTTTTTCTCAAACTTTCAGAAACCCACTTACACAGATCAAGTGATACCCTTTGATTCCTGCCATAAATTATCCCGTTTAAACAGCATGATCCACCGACTAATTAATATTCCCATGTTGACTTCCAACTTTGAAAGTTAACTCAAGACCATTAGGTATGGAGCCCTGAAGAACGGTTACTGTTCGGATAAAATCAACCAATTACTCCGTAATAAACGGAATAAACAGGCAGTGAATTTAAACACCATCCTCCTACGCGGATCCAGTGCTTCAGAAAGAAATTGGTGAAAAATCCCTTTTCACCATACACTATCGTGCAAAATATCCTACACGCCCCCCCCCCCCCCCTTTTCTCTCAATTCCCCTCCTCGTTTTTTCCAGGTCCCTCCCCTCATTTTGTATATATATTGGAATTTGGAGAGATTTGGTTTCCTGATGATGATGTAGCATAAAAAAACCGGTGGGAGCAAAGAATTCTTTGTGGAAGATTGCCAGTTATATTTAGCATGTTTTTCCACGACATCACGTCTGAAACGACTATTTTTAGTGAATGCGATCAGAAGGTGATAGATGTCTTTGATGATGAAAGGCAAGGAAAGAACTAGGGGTTCTAAGTCTTGGTCTATGAAGGCAGAAATTCTAATTGTGGGGTAATCGAAGCTGAATACAACGGACCGTCCTTGGGTTTCAGTAAATTTTTGGGGTAGTAGATAGAACACCACAGTTCTTAGGTTTGAAGAGGAAAGGATAGTTTTGTTGAGGGGGGTTAAGGCTTCCTCAAGCCCTGATTCTTCGACGATCGGAGAAATTTCAAGTTTGAATTGTGCTCTAGTGTCATGAGTCAGCGGCTGTTATGCTGACTTGTAAACAAGTTCACGCAGGGTCTCTTTTGTATATTCTTCGTTGTCGGAGATTCACCACTGAAGCGCCCTCGTCTACATTTTTTATGAAGATGCCTGATTTGGATTGTAGTTCAAGGATGGCGTGGTTTTTTACGTTGGGGCTGCATGGACTGAAGGAAAGATTTTTATTAGATTTACGTTAGGGGTATTACAAAGGAAATTTCTACGGAAAGGTGATTTGACGGTTGGGGTTATAGTTCGCATTTTGAAGGCGGGCGAAATTTTGTCAAAGTTAGTTGGCACGCAATATTGCCCCACAATTTTTCATGAACAATAGCAAGATATTCCACAGAGAAAAATTCATTTGCCTTGACTTGTTATTGGTCCAATAACAAATACCGCAAGCACCTAAAGTCAGGTTTAAGTGCATATGAACCAGGGGACTAAAAAAATATTAACGTTTTGTTAGATACAGCATGGCATTTTTTACAGGCTTAATTAAACCGATTTTTTTGTCCCTCATGGGCAAAGTTTCGTCTTTCATTAATTTGCCACCTGTATTTCACTCGTTAGCTTGATCGAAGTATGAGAGAAGGCAGTGGGCGTGTTGGCACTAGACCCAACTCCCCTGTGCAGGGGGTGATTCTGATTCATTTGCATCGGGATTGAGACATAAGAGAGCGTGGTGGGGTAGGACATCACCTGTTGCTACCCAACCGTCATCGGCCTGAGCCCAGGGGAAATTCGTGGGTGCGAAAATGCATCATAGATCGCTTTTTGATCTCCAGGTGGAAATGATTAATTTTTTGGTTTTACTGTGAGACTAAATTTAACAGGAAAAATTTGACGAGAGTGTTTCCAACTCCAAATTTCTGCAGTAGATCGGACGGCGGATGTACAATTAAGAACATTGGTTTTTCCAACTGGCAGAGTTAACACCTGGGGGTTTGTACATCTCAATTAAAGTAATCGATTTCGGAAAAGTTGTAATTCCCAGAATTGTTGGTGAAATAGAAACGCTTTTCTTCAGTTTTCATTAGATGACCTTTCATAATCACTCATAATATATTTTTTCTGCGTGATCATAGTTTTTCCCTGGTATGATTACTACATCTAAGTCACGTCCGTTCATTTTTGCGCAAACAATTTTAAGGCAAAAGTCAATATTTACTTCTTTGGAAACCTAACAAATTACGTTGTCAATTGAGAGGACTAATGTAGGGATTGAAAGGCGTGAGAGACAAAGTGATCTGCCATTGTATTCTTTCATGTTATTTTTCTAGCCGATGCTGGCTTTGTGACAAACAATTATATATCTATTTAACACTTGCTATCTTCAAACTTGTCATTTAGCGCATATGTTCAATCATTCTACAATAGTATTTGCAGACAACTAATTACACTCCATTTATCAATCAGTATTACCTATCATATTAGTTTGGTGAACAGTATCTTGGAGGAAAAAGCTTTATCGGTTTAAAAGAGCACAGCACAATCTCTATAATATATGTTGAATGAAGTGTAAGAAATTTATGTACACGAATCAGATTTCAATATGCCAGACGTAAGAGCTATATAAAGTGATCAGATATTCCTACTAGGAATATCAGATTAACAAAAAGAGAATGAATCTGTCACTGAAGAAACTTACACAGATGCTCCGTCATCAGCAGCTGTAATCGTTTCATGATAATCCGTAATGCTAAATAATACCAAAAGTATGTACATGCATGTTTAATGACGTACCTTATCATGGCAGAGACGAGCTTACTTGCAATTACCCGAATGTGAATTATCAGGTCTTATGGAGGCTGAGCACAAAAGGCGAAAGACTGAAAAATTATGTTCTATCAAACTCCATTGATAGTAAATAAATATCATATGGTCCTTGTTTTGCTGGAATATTGAATTAGCCATGTTAAAGAGTTTTATTAGTGTTTTAATTGCTACTTGGAAACCTTATCGTTTATAAACATTAGCCCTGAAAGACCGCATGGAAAAATTCAGAATTCGTCACTCAGTTAATGCACCGGAATAACACCAAACACTGCTTTACACTAGAATGGTGCTCACCAAAAAAGGCGGCATCAATAACCGGCTTGTATTTTTCATTTCTTAAAATTTGCCAATGATCCCAGATCCCAGGCGTATCACTATTTTTTTAGCCCAATTGAAAATTTTTGTATGCTTATCATAATTTTACTTGTGATATTAGGCTAGAATTGAGTGATTGGACACCTACATTTTGAATGAGATTGATTGTTCATATACCGTGATGGACCGACAGTGTATGCCAAACACAATACAAAATTCGATGGTATTCTTCCAAAATTCATACGCAAATAACCCATTGGGTATAATATAATAGAGATAATTACATCTCAATAAGTTCTTATCTGAGTGGATATGACCTTATCATAAGACTTGAATCACCCAATTTGATTCGCCTTCTGCAATAGAGCTATGTTAAGAGATGCAGTACTTAAAATCAATACTTATCAACTGATGAATCACCGTTGTGAAAGGAGAATTATATAACTGGAGAAAAAATCGTTGGCAAAAGTATAAATTTTCACGCATAATCTAAAGTTGAATTAAGGAAAGTGAAAAAAATTACAATCGTACTCGGTATGATTTCATTATTATCGCTTACTTCAAAACCTTTAGATGATGAAGGTGCATACTTCTAGGGTAAAAATAATTTATATTAATTAGAAAATTGTGTGCTTAAAGTGTCCGTGTCCACCCACTGGTTCATAATAGTTTAAAGTTAGGGAAAGAACGAAAACATTAAAGACAAGATACTCTTCGTCACATTTACCCGCCCAGGATTTCTAGGAGATGGAATATTACGGATATTTGACTTTTAATTCCTATCTTTCCTCCTGCTAAAAAGGCAAATAGCCGCGAATACATTTTTAGCAATTCGTCAATCAAGAGATAGCCAGGGTAGTTGAACGTTGGGTTAATAACTTTTGGTTGACCTAACACGCACCAATTTTATGCATGCATGCTATGCTTTTTAGGAAAGTTCACACCAATATTAACGCCGTTATTGTTGTCCCAAGGGTTTTATGTAGAAACCGTTGTAGATTGGAAGACTCAGGGTGCCACAGAGTCCCAGGTAAAGAGAAAATACGAGTGATAAGGTTGAGGATCACTGCATGAGTCAGGAGGTTACCTGAATTTGCATAAGTTTTATAAAAATCTAAATCGTATGCATAGCAAAGAACTAATTTAGAAAAATTGCTTTAAATTCTTCATGGCATGGATAAGATAATAGAAAATATGTAAATATACCACTTTAAAAAATTTCCTCTTACTGTTTTTGTTATATTTTCCTCGTGCTGTACTTATCTTAACTCTCATATTTATTACTCCTTAAATTCTCAGATAAGTACTACTCACTCACCCTTCGTTGATAACTATCACTATAATATACCGAAACTCTATTAAAATTCTACATGTAGGTGCAAATGCAAGCATAAAAATGAGAAATATTTCCTCTGAACATGTATCTTGAACATTGAGCTATATGTTAGCAAAGCATGAACAATAACAGAAGAGGAAAATTCAAGGGTGGACGTATTTGAAATGCAGGGCTAACAAAGAGTGATGAAGATTGAATGTGAATAGAATGATTGATAAACGAAGAAGTTCCAAGAAGTGTGGGAGAAAATATTAATCTGCTGAATACACCTAAAATAAGACTGGACAACTTCATCGACCATTTCTAAAGATACCATGGCGTCATGAAGACAATAGCCGTGGGGAGAGTAAACGCGAAGAATGAAAGAAGCAAGCCTCCTATAAAACGTATTTCACAAGTTTTGAAGGATAGAAAAAAGAACTACGCTAATATGAAAGGTTGCCTAACAGGAGAATCGCGTGAAGGGCTGCGTCTAACCAATATTGTGATTGTTAACTGATTATCATGCGTCGGGAGTAACATTTTCCTGATAAAATTCTGCTTTCTATACTAAGGACTCCCCTCAGCTACAAGCTTCTATATAGGACCCAAGAGCATGTGACATCATATACATCTATCACGTTTTCAATGCCTGTTAACCTTTTAAAGCTATTGCACCCATGTATCCCTACCACATCCCTTAACACTACGAGGTAGGTGAAGGGGAAGGAGGAGAGAGGAAGGGAGAGGGAGGGGTGCAGAGGGGAATGAGAGAGAACAGTAAAGATGGCGGACAATACGTGGGTCGCACTGAAAAGGATTTGCGCAAAATTATAAGCACTGTCTTTGAGTAACCTCATAAAACACACACAAAACAAGCACATATTTATGTTTCTTTACGAAAGAACACAGAACTCTCCCTGTTATTATTTTCTCTGCGAAAAGCAATAATAATATCACACACTATTCTTTTGTTGTCTGTAAATCTACATCCTTCACTTAGGAGAAAAAAGCAACGAATACTTACAAATCAACTTTTCGTCTTATCCTTCAAAATAATGGCAAGAAATACTGCAAAGTTCACTATTATCTGTTACTTATACGCCTGTACCCCATTATCTTCTCCTTCAATCCGATAAAATTCTCTTACCTCATACGATATTTCCACAACATTACCTAGCCTCAAACCCAGTAAACTACTTTCTTCGACGATGCTGGTAACTTAACTGAGTATTTTAATTTACATACTGTTAAAGATAGCTATGCAAACATTTAATGAACTATATAAGTAATGTAACGATGTAACAAAATCGAAAAATTTGTAAAAGCATGGCCTAGCCAAGAGTTCTTACGACTAAAATGTTGTTCTCCAAAGAATCTCGTGGTATCCAATTCCATGAAAGCTGGTGACGTACAAGAGGACGGGATGAGTTGGTTTGGTAGTCTATACTCGAAATGGCTTCCAAGGCGACTGACAATTCGAAGGGGAATATTTCCAGACGCTGCGCAGATAGCTGCGCTTGCGCGTGATGCCTCTCACCGTATTGATCGGCGTCTTCATTGAGCACCTATACAACGCACTCCGCTCCAAACTCTCTTAATATTTCTATTAGTAGAACTATTTTCTATGCCCTTTTCATTAATTACCAATTGCACATATACTCGCTAAATTTGAATATGCATAAATACAGCTAAAATGATAAGAAAGTCTTACCGGCTTCCGGAGCAACCGGTTTCTTCCTCCAACCGTACTGAAAACGAAGGTTCGCAGGTTTAAACCCTTACTTCAAAATACTTGCTGCATAATCCTTAAACCTATACGAGTGTTGGTAATGTCAATAATATATTGACCTTAGGTTGCCTCAGTTTCTTCAGAGAATCATAAATGGAACTATTACACAAAAACAAACGTATATAACAGGATATACTCATCTGCTATTATTACCTCCAAAAGTATTCTAAACTTCGCAAGGTGTCATTTTCATTCTATCGCAAAGATGTTCTCCTTTACCATGAAAAAGTGAAAATAATTCATCATCTTACCCTCATTTATAGCAAATAAGTGATAACTTTTTCCTTATTCTGAATTCCTGACTGAATATTGAAGTTGATTTACATTGTTCTCCAGCACAACGTCTAAAATTATGTGCTGTATGATGTTGCCCATTTTTTCACGCCTAAGAGTTGATAGCACACAACCTTCATATATGTTTATATCTCCACTGGATCTTCCGCCTCTCTCAAGGGCACATCGTAGTTTGCTCTAACGTTTTGAACAATGAACAATAATATTGTTCTAACAATTTTCTGTATAAAATCCAAGAAATATGAACAGAGACATCAAACAGCCATGTAAATATGACCCAACACAAATTTTGCTTGAAGTTGAAAAACAATTAGGGCTAACATTTGGTCAACAACTGTCATTTATGCATTATATTTAGGGCCGTATTTACCATATGGCCTTCCCGGTACCCACCGGAGGCCTCGCAAGCGCTGGGGGCCTCGCGAGAATTAGGAGAAAGCATGTTTTTAATGTCAATATAGGAAGTAATTTAATTTAATGTAAATATTTAAAGTAATTAATCTGGCGCGTACTACCGGAGCGTTAATAGTGATAGATATTTCCACTCATGTCTTGTAATTATATGCAAGGAAAAGTCTATTTTAAGCTACCAGGTTGCAGGATTGTAACATTGGGGGCGCATTTTCAATTCTGCCCGAGGCCTCAGAAGTCATAATTAAGTCAGTAATTATATTGTTTCATTGGGTAGGAACGAACAACATCAATGTCTTTTTTCCCACTCTTGGGGCAGTGTTGAACTTTTTATTACTGGATGTACACTATGTTCTGTGGCTGACATTGTAGCATAAACTTTATCACGCCAACGCAAAACCAAATCTTTTTTTAGTACAAGTGTCATGCTCAAAATATCCACAATTCTTCTTCCCTTTGTAATTTCCCTGTTTCAGTGGAATGATATGTGGTAATCTGTTTTATCGCATTGTTTCTGTAGTATAATAACCATTTTGACGATGATGGAACTTAAGAGAACGACTAGTAAACAAATTATAAAAATAATAAAAAAAAGATAGACGTTTCGTATTATTGGGCAAATATTCAATGAATGACAATAGTGGTGCAAACCCCTTACCAACATTTTCTTAACGTTTCACTATATTTTGAGGTATTTTTCTTCCATATATTTCAAAATCCAGCGTTTAGCCAACAAATGAATTCAAGCACCACACCTTATGCAAAATCTTATTGGTTACCCCGAAAATATTTTCTGGAGCCATATCGACCGTACAAAGCTATCATTGACTCATTATAAGAATTTTGAAGCTCCAGCTTGCAGTGATAGTTTAAAAATCTAGTCCCTAATACGTGGGTAATTGGTTTAAGTATTCATATTTCATCAGAAAATCTAGGAGGGGTATTTTCCTCCCCATGAATTCAGGACCAACAGTTATGATCACGCCTCATATTCTTGTATGCTGCTTCATGTCCCACATCGCCTACTAAATCCCACTGTGACATTCTGATTGACAATACATTGTGATCACTCAAAATCAGTGAGAAAATATTTCATTTCAGCATAAGACATTTTTGGACATCGCAAGTTCAAAAAAGAGCATAACGATTTGATTCACCTTCACTTATCACCTCTAAATCAAAACAAGCTCAAATTATTCACGTGGATTAATTTATCTACATTCTGAATAATTTATCGCGGGAAAAGGATAACAGGTAATACAAAAGTCCCTTCCTCTCACCCAATTTAAAGAGTATCACTTTGGTCTGAGGTCTGTTTTTCAACGCTCCTTCTCTGGACGAGGTTTACTTGTATTCCATTTATCCCCGTAATTGATGAACGTTTTCTAAGTAGCTCCGTTTTACACGATTTCTGCTGCTGAAGACAACTCCCGACAAATTTCGTTGTTCATATCTCCTACATCCACGTTACTTGCTTAGTCCTAATCAGTCATTCAGATCATTATATATGCTTACCTCTTAACTTCTTCCTCTGTTTCCTCTAAGGAAAGAAGTACTTCATTTACATTCAACTCGAAGACTAAAATTCGTATTTCGATAACTTGTAGTTACAGCAATGATGTTGAAATAGAATAATCTTCATTATAAGAAAGCTGTTAAAGCACCTGGTAATGAGAATTTGTGTACCCTAAGATGTTCTTAGGATTAATTACGAGGTGAAGCGATGAATGACTGACTTGATACGTGCTTATATATGTTTTTATTCTTTCACTGAATGGATTTTTTTGTGAATACATAGATGATGAAATGCAAAGTCGAATGATTGCTAGTATCGTATTTCAGTTACACAGCAACCTTTACACATAATGTTTTGCCTAAACTGATTCCATTAACATTTGGGAATCTGTTACGGCTGGAGTAATATTTTATTCGTCACAAGTACTACAAAGTAAATAAAAGCCACGAAAAAATTCTAAGAAAGCCAAGTGATAATTAAATGTATATTTTTGTCCAGTTCTAGACTAATGTTACCAAATGGCTACCGCAAAAATCATAACACCTTATAAATCTTTTGAGTTATGGTATTATGTTGATGCTGGCATTTCATGATAAGGTGTATCAATTGCATTTTGAGCTGCGGAATATTTCTAAGAATTACTTTTCGTTATCCTTAAAAAAATATAATAAAATGTCTTCTAATTTGTGAAGAATTTTCTTGACAGGAGATGAATTGAAATATCTCTAATTTACAGAATATACGCCCCAACGAAAGCTTCATGATAGTCTTTAACTTTTGTTCAAAGTTATTTATGATTAAGAGGAAAAAATAGGAAGGAAAACCTTTTTTTAGACTGATGAAAATACGGACTTATACATATGTGAAATTGAATATCGAATTAAGAAATATTCATAGCTGGAATAAATTATGAGGTCATCATTTACAAAATAATACGTAAAAATATTTTTTCACACTTCCTACCTAAATCTGTTATTTTTTCCTTAACAACAGATAAAAATATTTTCATATTGCTGTCAATATGTAAATTTCTACATCAAAAATTAAATATTAGCCTTTTTGAGGAAAAATGTGTCGACAGCGATAATTCCATTAGACCCTTAGACGCACGTAAATGGAGAGAGATAATAAACTCACCCTGTCCCCTGGATTACTCGATGCTTTAGGTTGCATACAAAGTTTGAATTTTCATCACACACCTACAAGAAAAATACGGTAATTTCATACAAACTGGCCAACATTCATCTTACATCCAAAAAGAAGTTATTATTGCTAGGTATGTATGACTGCTTAGGGAACTTCATACCTTAGCGTCAGTTAATATTGCATGCGGTAGAGGAACAGAGTTTCAACGAGCTAAAGAAAAGAGAAGCATTTAGGTTTGAGTAACTAAAACAGCAAAGAATATACAATACCGTCCAATTTACGGTATATATCCTAAGGCAAAGATAAAACCTATAAAAAGGGAGGGATTTAAAACCGCGGCTCTTAGGTTGAATGGCGGGCGCGTTACCGACATAGTTAAAACTCACAAATGTCCTGATAGAAGCCCAGACATGACACTTCATGACATTTTTTGCGGTACTAGACAAAGGAAGAGGTGAAACTTCCCACTCCGGAAGATTGAAAACAAGCACTAATATCCCATGCTACTGCCTCCTGAAGACAGTGAATTCCATTCCAGGGGCTTGAGGAAATTGGTGGACTATGGAGGACATTGAACGGGACATTTATCAAGACATTTATCCAAACCCTATTTAACATGGAACACAAGTAAATTTTCAATTAGAAAGCATTAGTATCATAGAATGTATGCACTTTATTCAATATCTAGGTTCTTCACGCTCACCCTGTGAAAAGAATTCAACGCCTTCTGACACAACTTACTGTCTTCATTGACGAAATCTGCGCTATACCACGTAATCCACCGTGAGGGCACATGGAAGGTTTTGCAGATGTGTTTTTCATTCAGAGTGTTACAGAACTCACATACATCTGGGCAACCAGGGCGTGTTCTTTAACATATTTACCATATTGTTTCTACGCTCATTTCACACATTATCCTATGTATATATAGAAAACTCAAGTCAATCTATCTTTAAAAAATCCAAACTGAATACGTGAGACATCCGTGGCTTACTCAGAAAATTATTTTCCAAAATTTGGACTATACTCTCCTATTCTAATTATTTTAATAAAGCAGTCTTTTGCCCATTTAAAGGCTAGCTTCTCTTTAATAGCGCGTTAGCTTCACAAATTGATCAGAACTGTGAAGTCTTCCTAAAATTGACTTAGTTCTATGAACATTCGAAAATCATATTGGAAATGAAAATTTGCTTTAATCATTCACCCAATACCTTAATTTTACCACTTATATGTCAAACGGGAAGCTTGACTTTACCATTTACCAATAATTCTGTACCTTTTAATAAATACTACAGGCGATTCCTTCGCCAGTTTCAGCAAATGAACACAGCCTTCCTTACTGCGGTACTGCATTTCTTAAGATTTTCTTCCTAAATCCACGGGTATAATATAAATTGTTCTCCGAAAACAAATCTTAAAAATAATATCGGAAAACAATTACGACAAGATATGGTGGAAGTTTTCCAACATGTATAAATGATATGATATGTGTGAACTCCATAGTGATTTTTTGGGGCAACCTAGTTTTTGACACGTAGTGTCATTACTAGGTCTGCACTATTACACTCCATATCGAAACCTACTGTCGTGGAAAAAAGTCATGACACTCGAGTTTACAAGCAAATGACAGTTGTACCCATAGTCCCACATGAAAACAAGTTACATCAAAAATTAGAAAATGCAATTCTGCAACAATTCTGTTACAATGCAACAGAAATGTATGGATTCTACGATTCTACACATGGAGCGCGGGGATGGTGTCGAACGTGGCAACGTCGCACGGAATCCCAAAGCCATAGAATCCATACATCGTATAATCCATACATTTTTGTTGCATTGTAACTTAAACGATTTTCTTTCATTGCAGTTGCACATATCTTCACCGTCGATAACGATCTTCCAACACACTCGGACACTTTATGATAGACCGGTTACCTCTTATCATTAATCTTTTCACTCTCGCTTCTAAAAAAACAAATCACACTAGCAACCATGGCAAACTCGCCCTCCGTCAATGGTTTAGCAGGCATACTGTCAGATGTTAATCCAAAGAAAATCGGCGACAGAATGAGTGTAGGGTCAGACATACAAATACAAATGATTCATCGCTGAGACAAAGCGGGTCAATCGGCCTCGCCATCAGCAGAATGTAGCGCGGGTATGGTGTCGAACGTGGCAACGTCGCACGGAATCCCAAAGCCATGCGTCCACTTCCTCCCGCTCGCCTCACTCCCCTTGTTGATGGAAACACTGAATTAAATGTAAGCGCACATAAAATAAACAACTAAATAAATTCTAAATATCGAGAACCGATTAGCCTTGTATTACCATAATCTCCATGACAGGACAAGATTCGTATCGATATGACCACGCAGTACTGAGAAAAAGTTGTTTCACAAAATTTACAAGAACAATTTTATTTACACTTTGATTATCTTAAAACTTTGTATGTATCCTAAAAACAAGTTTCCTTATGTTTTTTTAAAGTTTGGTTACAATTCATTGAATACTTTAAAAGTTATGAATTTTTAAAGTGAGCATTCCGTTTAAAACGGTGAAAAAACCGGCACTTTTTTGTGTCACAGACAATAAAATTTTAACAAGTTAAAATAAAAATTTTCACTTTCCACAGTTAAACGCAAAATTAAATTTTCTAATTTTTGATGTAACTTGTTTTCATGTGGGACTACGGGTACAACTGTCATTGACTTGTAAACTCGAGTGTCATGACTTTTTTCCACGACAGTAGGTGGTCCCAATAAAAATTACTATGGAGTCTTCTATGGTCTTTTAATTTATCAATTTTAAAAATAATTTAAATAAGAGGAGATCTAACATCTTATCATTGATAGTAAAGTATTTAACATATTGGACACATCCGAAATGAAACATGTGGTTAAACATGTCTTTATATAAACTGCAAATTTAGGACTCAATGTCCTCTCTTACAAGTAACCGATTGAAAGTCTCAAATATCCATGCCAGTGACAGTTGACAGTGAACATCCTTCCCGGGCAGGATTTGTACCCGCAGCCCTGGAATCCTGCCCGAAAGATATACCCGCCGCATAGTGGTCCGAAACCGAAAATACCTGGCCAAAAGTTAATTTTTCGACTTGTTGCAAGGAAACATTAAATGGTGTTTCCATATTGTAGAGGATATGGCCTACAAAAGAGGGTACTAAATGGGACTTTCTATTGCACACATTAATGTGTATCACTAGAGAAAGTGGGGTAAATCAAGGGTTAAACGCCGGTCGCGTTGAATATGCCAATTTTGTGAAGTTCACCTTGATACTAGAAGGCTTTAGGTACATAAGTGTCCTTCACTAATTTTTTCACGGAATTTTGATTCCTCATAGAATAAAAATCCTGTAATTTTGTTCCAATTGAGTGCTTGGTAGACCGTTTAAATTTTTAAAAAATATTTATCTATTATTTAGTAATTTTTTTAATAAATGCATCATTATCGTTTTGTCCTCCTCTTTGCTCCCCTGATATTTTAGCATAGAATTGAGCAGGAAAGCCAATGAAACATGATGAAGAAAATAAATCTTACTTATACTTGCTTATCTTACCTCCAGACGGTTTTAAGTTGAGCGGTAGAACGCAAGGCTCCGCATCTTCGGCCCGCGGCGGCGGCTGCCGAGCTGCTGCGCAGTGACCCAAGTAGTTTTATCGATAGTTACTCTCGTAGAATGCTACCGATTTTTCATCTTCAAACATAATTTTCACTATTTTGCGCTAAAATTTATTCTTTTCTCACGTATTGGATATTACTCAAAACACAAAATTCATCAATGAGAACTATCTCTGTTTTTAATGAGGGTCGGTTTACGTGCTAGAATGTACCTTTATACGATACGAATTATAATCCAAACGAAAAGCTACAGATGTTTACTCAGCAAATAATTGTTGCTTTGTATTTCTATATTTTAATATTTCTATTACGTCTGAACCACCCTGTCCATCACTCGCTTCTGGAAATAGGATAAGGCTTTCCACAGAGCAATAAAAGTTTCAAAATACCCTTGCTGTTTCACCGCCGCCCGAAAAAGATATTTTGTTTGAAAAGGGCAGCTTTCGGTTACACTTTTATTGCCTTCAAACCAAAAAGAGCCAGCCGCATGCTCTTCATTGAGGATGGTACGGATTGCACTCAGGCCACCAAAGGAGAACTCTTTCTGCAAGTGCGTTAAGATTTCATGGAATACTACGGAACGAGGATAACGGTCACCACCCACGAACTTTGCCGTAGTTTTAAGCACTGACATTTCGAAAGCGTTCCAGGACTCATTTATACTCTGTGCCTAGCAAAGAAGCGTGTTCTGATCTGCTACGCGCAGAGGAAGGCTTCTTCTCAGAGGAAAGAAACACTTCTCCTGCCTGACATCAGTATACGCCAGAAAAGAATAGATAAGTTTATTTTTAATTCATCATTATTAGTTTTTTACTTTTTATTGATTTTATTTTTATCGATTTATATTTTGTGGTTGGCATAGCATTTTCTTATATTTGGTTCAACGTTCTCGTTTCAGCCCTAAAAGATTGTGTATTTATAGTTGTAATGGGAGTCATAAAGATAAAGAACCTTGAGTTAAACGAGAAATTTATGGAGCGAAAGAGATATTCTTTAGCTTCAAAGAAACAATACGTTCTGGAATAATTGATTGTTAAATTGAATCTAAACGGATATGTTGCTGCCAAAAACATTCTGATACGCTGCATGCCGAAAATGTTTCCCTAAGTGTCTGGAAAAGTGGGAACAAAGCTCGCGTGTGTATAAATGTTTCAGGAAAAAGTTCTAAAACAGGTTATGGCTGGAGTTTAAACTTCCGCCATGTGCATGTTTTCCCAGTACGCACGGTAAGAATCCATTATTTGCAATTACGATTAATTGAGAAGACGTCCATATTTTATTGGTCAGTAATAAAATAATATTTTGCATTTTCGCAAGAGTGTGCTGAAAAAGGGCGACGGCCAAAAAAATTATTCGAGGAGTCAAGCGAAAGAGAATAGAGAAAAAGAACTCAGAGTCAGCGCGTTGCCAGCAAGTTAGCCCTTACTGCTTCAATAAACTATCGCAGCAAAGGCCTTGAAACGGCTGCAAAATTAATCAAGAAACAGATCTGAATGTTCGACTCTGCGCACGGTATTACTATGCCATCTACTGTGCATAAGATGCTGATCCACTTAGCAGCCATTGCCAAGGAATCATTTATTCCAATTGGACACTTCTCAGAAAAAGTCGTAAAGGCAAATAATGGCATAAGAAGATGACGGGAGTATCACACGGGGAAATCGTCTAGGTTGGTAACAAATGAATATTTATTCCAGACATCATTGTGATCCTCAGATCGATTAATTTCACTATAAGGTGTGTTGAAAAAAACTGAGGTAAACTTAGCAACTGAAGTTAAAAATCTTCTTGCCGTGGCTGATACGCACAGAGACAATGAGTCCGATATAGTGATGCCGGAATAAGACTTTTATTAGATAAAAATGATTAGGTATGCCAAAGTAAAAATGCCTACTTATATGAAAGCATCAAGTTTATCTTTTTTCCAATTTTTCCAGAAGTTATATATCACTTATATCATATTATTTAACCTAAATTAGAGTATTCAATTATTCAAATAGGTAGCAAATGCGCAAGCCGGTAGCTGAAGGCCGTGGGTTCGAATCCCGCTAACGACAGGGTTGAAGCATTGGATGGATCTCTAAATACTATACATTTACTTATCACGTAAATATTTTGGACAGATATGTTTTAAATAGTTGTGGGTCCTTTATGCCCAGATAATTACTTCGTAGAATATGTGGAAATTGTTTAAATAATTATATCTCATTAAAATATTAAAATTTAGAGATACATAAAAAATAACTTCAAAATCGGATTCAGCAGGTCAATTATCTTGGGATTCAACTATTTTACTTTGTAAGTACGTTGATATAACGACGGTATTAATTTTGGCCATTAATTTCCCATTTGGGACCACTGTGCGCCTCCCCTGTAGCCAGCTATGCAATGTGACGTATAAAGTACAACTCATTATCATTAACAGCCAGTATCAAGAAGTGGCCATGATAATGATAGGAAAAATGGCTGAACGCCTGAAGTTTTTTTTGGTGTAATTTTTTCTTACATGCGCTAGAAAAAATCCCCAATCTGATATGTTCAATCTCCATCATTTGTTAACACTAGGAGTACGGAAATTTCGATCAACCTTGGAGGCCGGAGGGGTCAAATTTGACCCCTTCGTTCTTTGCCGACTGCGTTATTCATTTTATGTGACTTATAGTACAGTATTAATAAGGGTTTACCTAATACTTGTAAAGAAGGACTTTATACTACTATCAAAGGTATAATTATAATCTAACCTATTTTCCTTTTTAGACTATTCTTGTGGGAAACTATCTATCAATGAAGCCTCGTTCTGATGTTCGTACCAGTTTTTTATCAAGGATATTGTATATTTTCAGCCACTCAATGGCTATAAAACATACTTTCTAACGGTGTACTTAGTTTTATTTCAAATTTCATTGAAAACAACTGATGGTTTTTACATTTTTTATTGTTATAAGCCATGTTTATATGCAATGAAAACAAATCGTCACTGTACCAAATTCGGCTGCTATGCATCTTTAGAAGAAATTTGACAATTCACAATGTAACCCTGTTTCATTCTAAAAAATACATTTATTGCCTACATGTTCCCTACAACTTTTACAAATCACGAATCCCTTTAGCACCGTTTTTACATTTGACGTGTACTTGACGCTTCTTACGCTTGTCGCTTACTTCACAGCGATTTTCATCTTCTTTGTCTGCGATACGCGATAGCACCTGTCGTGCTGCAGCTGCAAGCTCTCTTCAATAGTAAGAAGAAACTTACGGCAAGATACCATACAATTATTTATTTCTCTAAAGAGAACCCAAGAGTTTATTCCAGCGAAATCAAGAATATTTCTAAAAGTATTAAGAGGCCGACGTCGAACTGCAGGCTTCACTGAATAAAGCCTCGCCATGTGGTCTATAATATCTACGCCGTATTTGTTTTCATTATAAAATAATACAGTCTCTGGTTTACGTTTAGTATCTAAATTGACGGTCACATTTGGGTGGTAAATACTTAGTATAAGAACAGTTTCAGTTCTCTTGTCTTGAAATACAGTGAGTGTGATGTTATCCTTTTTCAGAACTATTGTTTCGTGTGGCTGCAAGCGACAGGTTTTGATTTCAGTAGGGACCTCCCTTCTTGATACGTTGATAGTACTAACTAAACTAGTGCGCTTACTCCTCAGTCTCTGTGAGGTAAATAGAAGTAAAGAAACTATCACAGGTTATTTTCCTTCTCCTTCCTAAAGAGGGAGAAATCAACTGTAGCACCACATGATCACCAAGGTGCATATCATTTGGGCTGGAATCATCTTTTCCCAGATATGGAATGATATAATTTTATTTGATGATATAATGAAATAATTTATATTACATGATGCATTTATGATATAATTTTTATTCTTATCCACATGTAGCCAAATTATTTGCAAACCCCACTTCACTGACCACAATAATTTTAGAGGAAGAGATTGGGCTCCGAGTACTCCTCTCCAGTAATACATTCCTAAAAATCTTGTAGTTCTTCTGATGTCATAGACCAATTTTTATCTCCAAGTTTCACTTGAGCTTCTGTTTCAGTACAATTCTTTACTATCCTGAGAATTTATTCGGAAAAATGAGCCTCCAGGGGCTCCAGAAGAATTCATTTACATCTACATGTACGCGATACCCTGCAAGCCACCGTGAGTGTGTGTGGCAGGGGGTGAATATCACCAATCATGCACTGTTGACATGCGAACAAGCTAATAAATGGAAACATTCTACATAATAGGGTCTCATGCAACTATTTTGGGTTATATAGGGACTCATACAGCTATGACACATACATATCGCTTGGAATGTGCTGTGAATCGTGCCCTATCCACGAACACGTTTTGACTGGCAAGCCTCCCGGGAAGATCTTCATTTGGGCACACTACTCTCCACTCAATACCGTTCGCGGCATTTAGCAAGGTACCTACGCCAATTTTTTCTACCTTTTTTACCGATTAGGTGACACTTTTGAGAATCCGTAGCATCTGAAGCCATTGTCCTGGCATATCCTCCTCGACTCCCACGCCTCTTCAGTTGCCCTCGTAGGCTCGAACGACGCGACCCAGCGAATGAGTTAGCTTCAAATTCGAACAATTTACGCATTGAAATTATGAAGAAAATCAACTAAAATCAAGTTTCAATTCTGATACTTCAGAGACTAAAATTTCATATAAATGTCGGAGCGGCAATGCAACACAAGAATTTTGACGTGGCGAAGGAGTTAGCAGTGGGCCTTTGAGAAGTGGAAGGCATAGGGAGTAGAGATCTTGTTACATTAGGGCATTCTTTAACACTTACACAACACATGTATATATTTATTAGCAATATTATAAGGAATAGAAAAAGTTTAAAATTGTATCAGAGCGTGGGGGTCAAATTTGACCCCTCCGGCCATGAAGGTAAAAATGAAAATTTCAACTTAACCGTTCTACCGTTTTTATGAAATTCACCACGTTTACGTCTTGTCATAAAATATGAAAAGTCACGAAATTTAATTTCCATCGGTAAAAAATTAAGAAATCGTCAGCATTTTAAAAACGCCGAGGGGTCAAATTTGACCCCTCCGGCCTTCTAGTGTTAACGGATGAAATTAACCCTAGCTTCGAAGCCCAAGCTAATTTCAGATTGCGCCCCTTTAAAGTTTCATTAAAACGCTGTGCTTCAGTCTGTTCAATAATATTTCACCTACACCGGATTTCAGTGGGCAAGGAACGCACATTTATTTCAAAGCAGGAAAATCTGCGCCTGGTTTTTCATATAAATTAATTTTTATATTTTTAGGTTCCAAGCATTGTTACCAGATTCAATCATAACTTCACGGAAGTTCCATAATTGAAAATGCATGATATATCCCTTCGTCAAAATTTCGACTTTATTATCTGCCTTTATTTAACAATAAAATAATTAAATTTGTTCGTTATTGGATTTTTGTCTATGGATCGTAGTCAGTAAACGTATTCATTCCGTTTCAATTAAATTTTTTGGCATTTCATAACTATGTATTCACCTGGAAGTAAATTTAAGGTTATCAGTCTAATTTATACTGAACAAGACACCATGCTGCATCTAATAAGATATTAATAATTTTTTTGGAATCTGGTAATTGTGCGTTTCAACCTGTCTGTGGGTGGACAGCTTCTGGACAACTGAATACAAAGTTGAGGAGAAAAATCCAAAAGTAGTTCTGTTCAGCTCGAATTCCAAAACATCACATGTTGATTATCCATTTATTCGTGCATTTGGATTTGCATGTCATTTTTCCAAGGTATCACGCATTAGACGTTGACATGATATATATTCAACAATTTTTGCAAATATCGGCCTCCTTTAATCTTCCGTGCGAGTATGAGAAATCAACCTCATGATAGATCTTAGAATGTTACACTTGAGGGTAAAACAAGAGACCATGATGTATAACGGTTCTCTAATTTTAACTAAGTTTCAAAAACATGACCGAATGGCAATTATTACCAACGACATAATACAAGAAGTTGGACTCTATTTTCTGCCAAATTTTGTCTTCATCCGGGAAAAGAGTTGAAAGCTACATCGAGCTACAAAATGATATTTATATCACGAGACTCTGCAAAGTACCCTGGGTTAAAAATCATTGAGAACTTTTCGACCATTTGCGACGGCGAAAGAAAAATCGATTTCTTGATACCGCGGCGAAGCCGACTCCTGCCCGCCGGCTACCGGGTGTGAAATGTCGAGGTTAGTTGGCTGATGTTCTGTACGCTGCTGCAGCTAGTACGCTGTCCTAAACTTTGCTTTGTTGTATTCGAGCTCTTCCAATTAAAAAGGCCGACCACAGATGTTTTAAAGGCGATATTATCGGGGAATTGATTCTACGATACAAAATAGCCCACGATATTGGATGCCGATGTAAGTAGCTTAAAGATCGCTTTTTCCTGGTGCGTTTCGGGATCGAACGCCGATATTTCATATTCATATTTTACTATGCCTTTGAAAAAATGTGTCTTTCGGAAATAGTATGAATCAATATCAGGCTTTTTGAGGACAGTGGCGTATAGTTTGTGCTGCATTGCCTTCGCCATTCTCCCTTCAGTGGTATGCTTGGTGAAAAGAATCATTTGCTATGACTTTAAATGAGCTATGAAATTTTGGGTGCTCAGTTACGATGATGTGTGGACTGTGAGAAGTGAATTTCCAAAGCTTGATGAATCACACGGCATTGCAAACAGTAGCTAGAGTGTGTATTGTTCCTTCTTCTTCCCGGAATATTAATTGTACTATAATATGATAGATTGGTTTTGACGGATTGGATTGGAATTTCCTTTAAAAATGGAAATAAAGTAAAATCCTTTACATATCTGAGACCTTACCAATTTTTTTAGTAATGTGAAATGATACGCGGCTTCTCATGCGTTGGATTCCACGTGCCGATTCGTTAACAAGCGACGGAATCCAATATTTCCATTCTTCTATGAGAACCCGAGACAGCACTCATTGTATGTTTTGTATTTTACACATGTCATTCACTACTCTTTCGGGTGATATCTCATTACTTTATTTTAATCCTCTCATTGTATATCAGTAGTGGGCAGGCCTAGGTGGCGGTCACTTAGACGGTAAAAAGACTTGCCAGAAATATTTTCATTTAGTGCCTTTTGTCTGTAGTAGATACTAGATCCTTGGTACAAAAGCCAAAAGTTTTTTAACGTGGACTCGTGCAATTTTCATGTTTTGTAATCTGGATTTTATGCTTTTGCAATATTGATGAAAAATACTTCAACACTTCTCCGGTGAGAGGAAGACACTAGTATCTGTTTTACATTCGCAGTGAAGGGACAGTCTTGAAAATGAAGTAGATGTCAACAAGAACCTAAGCTTGGCAACTAGAACCCACCCTTAATGAATGCATGTGCTTTGGAAAAAAAGGAGAAAAACGAAAATAAATTTGTGGTACTCTTTTTGTACAAGAAGTTGAAGGAGGACAAAAGCGTGCAATATTTGCTTGTGGTCTTAGTCCAGATACATACACATGCTATGAGTACTTCTTCCAGAGGTGTAATTAATTTTGGCAAATAAAAATTAGATACCTGAAGAAGCACAGAAATGTTTCTTGCAAGATTTTACACACACACCCCCTGTTTTAAAATACCTTCTAAGCACCTCTTGTGCAGGTGAGTACCTATATCATCGTCAACAACCATTTAAAAAATACAGCTGATTAAAATGGAATAAAAAGCTACAATACTGATTTAAAATAATTTTAGAGCAGGAATACCTTGTATCAAATCTGATCATAGACCTTTGAAATCTTTTGAGAAAGGAAGACAAAGGCCCAAGCGAAGAGAAACTGAAAAAATAGGTTGTAGGACTTCAGAATTAGAGTTGTGTCCGGCGATTTTAATCTACCTGCATTCCGTAGGTAATGATACTACAACCAAGACCATGAAAGAAACTACAGCAACAACTACAATCAGGCCTAAAATTACTGACGTTAGGGATAAGAAAACATGCTTCTCAAACTGAATGATCAGACAAAGAGAAAAAATAATAATTTATTGTGTCCTATAGAGAATTTGCTTAAAATTAATGTGCAGGAAAGCAATTATTTTTATGCTCATTGCATCACTTTAGCAAGTAATTACACAAATAAACTTTTGAACTCACTTTCAAGGCCTTTGTGTGAAAATAATTACCCGATTTGCAACAATGTTGAAAACTATGCCAAGTGAGATAAGTTTAATTGCCCCAGCATTAACAAAATAGTCTTGTTTTCATGTAGAAACTTATTCAAATGTTACATTCGGTGTTACATATTGTTCGTCGCCCATAAAGTTTGAATACATGGTGCGGTAATGGAGAAAGTTGTAATTTATCCAATACGACATCTTTTCGAGGAGGTCTTGGAAGAGGTCTTCTCAATGAGCCAAACATTATCCGAAGATTTAAGGTACACCATTCAGGAAAAAAGTCTATTTTAGCCACCGATCAGGTACTCCTCCACGGACTACACTTTACTTCTTACCCATATATTCCCTGCAGTTCCATAATTGCTACCAGGATGAAGAAGATTATATCACACCAGGTCAGTAAACTTCTTAAGATTCAGGAGATTCATACAATTGTTGAGTCTTTGTTAGAGTAAGAGTATGAATTATATTTCAATTATTACTTTTGAGTAACCTAAGTTATGGTTAATAACGATAACACAGTATTCAAAATTATATAAAAATAAAAACCTACTATTAACAATGCTTTTAATTATTGAAGCCTCTCCATAAAAAAGTTTTAGCTATTTTCCAGTTTTTATTGAATAATAAATGCAGGAATCTGCCAGTATGTTAATTAATGAAAATACTCATGACCTGGATTTCGTAATACATTGATGGAAATACATTTGTATTTTTACTGTATTTCGTCTGTTTCTCACTAATTTATTGGATACTGATTAAACGGTGTCTCCACCATTAGATTTTTAGAGACTCTCGTGGTAATGTTAGGCTCTTAGAAGCACTAAAACTGGATTTCTCTGATCAAAAGATTTAGAGTCATCATATAGGCGTAAATTAGAAAACATTCCATCTAAAGAGGTTTTGGCTTACTTTTTTCGATTGCCGCCCACTGTGTGGCGGAGATTAAACATGCGGTCATTAGTTCGGATATCGACCAAGAGACAGAGGTCGTGGGAGAGAGGAAGTTGTATTTGAATGAAAGCGTACATTTCTCAGTGCTAAAAATTTGTGATCTTCCTCGAATCCCAGTGAATATTCATTTGAATATAATTCTGGGAAAACAAGTCAAATCAAAACCACGTGCGGTGTTTCATGATTCCCAAGGGCCGATGTACGCATCATTTTTCCTTTTTTTTTACTCACGCCCGAGATATTGAACTCTCAAGGGAGGAATTCATCAGATCGTTTCTTCTGTACAGAATGCTTTATACGTGAGCAGTAAATCAGAACAGAGTAGCTACATGAACAACACATCGGTCTTTATTGGTAGTTGGTTGATTACAATAGAACGAGGAAATTAAAAAAAAATATTAACAGGAAGAGTGGCTCGATGGAAGATGGCAATCAGTTGTGAGGAAAATTCTCTTCCATCGGCATCCACATGCCTGAAAGCAATGAATAAATTATTGTAATAAATATGTCTAGTGAGACTTAAAAATGAAGTACGATATGCTCAATAAAATTGGAAGGATAATCAAAGTTCAAAATAATTGAAACAAAATGCATCATATGAATATGCAGATAAACATCTTTATTTCAAACCTTTCGGCGATTCTAATATTCATCTGCTGGTTTGCGATTCACCACACAAAATTTGGCTGAAATGTAAGTAAGTGTACAGGAGTTCCCCAATGTTTCATCACGAGAAAATTAGAAATTGACCTATATATTTAGTCAACGAGGTAGTACTGGGACTTATGCTGTTTTAATATCGAATGACGATTTAAATGTAATCGCAAAGTGTCAAATATTCGTCTTTGCGCTTTTTATCGTTAATGTTGAAGGCTTGATATTGCATATGAGATGAAATCGGGATAAGGAAGAATAGAATAAACTTTTAAATTCTAGAATTTTTCATCACACATTTCTACGACCATGTTCTCGACAATTAACGTCACCGTCAGGTGATAATGATGCTCATCGTCAAAATCATGGTTGTAGTGGAGTGAGATAAATAATTGTGGAAACATAAAGTTTATTCTATCACTCATTATGCATGAAAGCATTAATAAAAAAAACAATGATGGGCGATGCTGGATTATTCGGGTCTGTTGTATTTGAAATGGGCCATGTAATCTTTGAATCTAGTTTTAATATTTCTGCATGTTTGTCCAATGTATGAAAGGTCACTTGAGGAGCAAGATGTTCGATAAACACCGGATTTGTTGAATGTGTCTATTTTGTTGGGGAACGCTTGAAACCATCAATGGTAATTTGATATTTTGAAATCGTAATATCGCGATATCTCATGAATCTCTTGGATAATATCAGGTTAGCTGCTGTTTTAATATGCGTCATGATACTAAGGGCATTTTCTATATCTTAGACTGTATTTCACAGCCTTACCGGCATATCCTTTTAGCAGTCTAATTCTATCAGGGTACCAACGTCAAACTTCGGCAAAAGTTTATAACTAAAAGTCTTCTTTCGTCCATTACTCCATTAGATGCCATTACTCCATTACTCCTTGATTAATATCTCATGTGAAGACTTCGTGTTGTTCCGTAGACTGTTCCAAAATGTAAGAGTATTTATTCCTTTAAAGCTAAACTGAAAAAATACTGTATAAAAATGTGTTTTTCTGTGGAAGAGTTAAAAATAAAATTCTCAAATGGCCGTAAAATTGGTAACCCTCGTCAAGGACAAATTGCTCTGTGGGTTTGCGGGGAGGTCAATTCCACAACAGTGCTCAATCAGAAAACCCTCCTGTGGTGGTTTACGGGAATCTTACTGCCTCGTCAGTGACACAACCACAGACACACACCCCCACCCAATCGGGATCATTCACAGGGCTGATGGGACCCTGGTCAGAATGCGATGCCTGGGTTATGAACGCAAACACACTCACAAGTACTCAGAAAAAACACACACTCACGTACTCAAATGGGCACACCTTCTGGGAGAATAGAGCTCAAAAAGAGCGTAGTCAATATGGAAGGACAAAACGAGGATGTGTGTCGGATACGCGTATTTCGGCCACAAGGTGGCCCTCTTCAGCGAGCTGAAGGGAGGGTTGTAAGTGAATAAGTGGGGAGGACAACCTAGAATAAATACCAATAGAGCGGATAGGGGGAGAGGGGAAGGGGGAAACAATGACAATGGGGTGTGGGGGAGGGCGAAAAGGTATTGGAAGACACAGGTGTGGTGGGGGTAGGTGTCCAGTGAAGTGGGGGGAGGAGGGGGAAGTAAAGTGACAGGAGTTGATTTTTGAAGTAAATGGGGGAGGAAAATAGTAACGGTTAACGTTCAAATTACGGACGATGAAAAGGAATGAGTATCTCACTCTAAAATAGAAAAAAGTGAGTATGAATAAATAGGCCCATTGTTGCTATTCATAATGTTTCTTCTGAATTTGTGTGCGTAGAGGCTTTCATAAGCGTCAAGAAAATTATTCGGTGTTCGTTTTTTTAAATGAAGGTTGCTTTCTGATGTTTCATGTCATGTGTTGAGTAAATGTTGGGCGATGCTGGATTATTCGGGTCTGTTGTAATTGAAATGGGCCATGTGGTCTTTGAATCTAGTTTTAATATTTCGGCCTGTTTGTCCAATGTATGAAAGGTCACATGAGGAGCAAGATATTTGATATACACCGGACTTGTTGAATGTGTCTATTTTGTCTTTCATATTACCCAATTAGTTCGTAATTCTTTACCTTATTATTTCATTAGGGAATTTTAACTTAACTTAACTTTTTATTGCACTTCCTAAAATATCTCATTTTAATTCTTATGTAGTGTAATAAAGAGAAGAATTATGTAACAATGAATAGGCTGGCCGATAGAAGCATTGAGTGGAAAGCTGCGTCAAACCAATCCTAAAATTGTTGACAAATGATGATGATGATGATGGCGTAGTGTAATGACACCTCAATGGTAAAACTTCAAATCCAGCAATCGTAATCGTCACAATATTAATATCTTTATAGTCGATTTGTTTAACTCGGCACACAGCACATGAAAAATACCTCCCGCCAACATAACTATTTGCTAAATGGCAAGGGAGAATCATATTATAGAAGTAATACGACCCATAAATGAAGTAGCTACTCTGATTAGGGATATCGGGAGGTACAGGGTTTGACGCAATTATCCAGTTGCACATCTTTACCCTGCTCTGTACTTAGCATGAGGCATTAAACTTTGACCCTTAGGCGTCTTTCGCTAATGTCAATGCCTAGTTTTTCTTCAGCCCTACTTCCGTTTTCTAATAACTTGAGGAAAATGAATTTTTACTAAAAATGTTAAAAAATGATGACTACTAGCACATATGTATATTAAGTCTTTGTATGATCACATACATATATAAACAGTTTTGAATTTTAATGCACAAAAATTGCCTTTTTATAAATGTGTTCATATCACGTACTATATACGGTAATTGCAGAAGCAGAATTAGCACCTTGCCTGCTTAAAACTTAAAGCCACCTAGTGCGACTACCGAGTGTCGGATGATGGGTTCACCTCTAGTTATAGAGGTTAGCTGCGAGATAAGCGAGTTTACTCGTCGAGTAAGCAGTCATGGACAAAAAGCGAAGGTATTTCGAGGAGTGGGTTTTGACCTATCGCTGGATAAGATACATCTACATCTACATAATACCCTGCAAGCCACCATAAAGGTGTGTGGCACGGAGTGAACTCTCACCAAACATGCACTACATATCATGCATAAAAAAAGGATCAGTACTTGTATAGGTACTGTTCAAAACTACGCTATTTAAAAAAGATAAAAATAGCAAAACATACATGCAAAAACATGCCGTTAGTTGGGTTAGCTATAAGTCCTTATACCAACATGCAGCTACCAATGTTATCCATTGCTACACTCGTACTGGATATATTTACCGTTATTCATATCCCTAATAGTACGAGGAAAAAAAGAACATTTTGAATTTGTCAGTTCGGCAATCTATTTCTCTAATTTTATGATTATGGTCCAGTCTACCATAGTAAGTTGGGATCCGCAAAATATTTTTAACATCATCACTGAAAATATGATCTTGGAATTTGTTTATGAGATGAAGTCTAAATTTAAACCCGCGATCTGACAATGATTCCAAATTCAATTCATTTAATAGACTGGTTACGCTAGTGAGGTTATCATACCGTCCCTTTACAAATCTTGCCTATCTTCGCTGCAAACGTTCAAGTTCGTTATTTAGACCGATTTCGTAGGGATCCCATACCCTGGCAGAATATTCCAAATGAGATCTTAAAAGGGAAAAGTAGCTGATTTCTCGTACATGATCGTCACATTTACCCAGTACTCTTTCGACGAATCCCAGTTTACGATTCGCTAGACCCATTATTTCACGAATGTGTTTACCCCAGGAAAGATCATTTGTCAGTCTTATTCTAAGATATTTAATGGATTCCACGTTTGTTAATTCATTAGTACTTATTTTGTAAGTGGTAGGAGGTGAGCTATTCTTTTTCTAAAAGTTCATTACAGAATATGTTTTAAAGTTCAATTCTAACTGCCATGTATCACAACAAGTTTCAATTGTTTGTAGGTCAATATTTAAATATTCTTTAATATTTGGGCAAAGAATTTCCCTGTACACTACTGCGTCATCGGCAAATAGACGAAGCTTACTTTTAACCACCTTATGGATATCAATTATGTACAAAAGGAATAGGAGTGGACCTATCACACTAACTTATGTGACACCCAAAAAGACTTTAATTGCCGGTGAGGAAACACCGTCTAAAACAACCATTTGAACCCGATCATGCAGAAAATCATTAATCCATGATATAATGTTACAGTCTAACCCATAAGATTTAAATTTCAAAATTAGTTTGCTATGAGACACCTTGTCAAAAGCCTTCTTGAAGTCTAGAAATATAGCATCCACTGGAGTATTATTTTCGCCAGAAACTAAAATATCGTGGGAAAAGAGCAAGTTGAGTTTCGCATGATCTGCTCTTTCGGAAGTAATGCTGGACATTGGGGAATAAATTCTGGCTATCTAGGTGTCCCATGACTGAACTGACAATTATATGTTCTAGGATCTTGCATGAAATGGATGTGAGGGATATAGGTCTGTAGTTAGATGGCTGCTCCCTATAACCACTTTTAAAAATGTGTGTTACATCGGCTGCTTTCCAGTCCATCGGTACGACGTGTTCCGTCAGGGATTTATTAAATACTATTTCAAGGTAGGGGGAAATTTTGGAGGCTAACTCTCTATGTACGTGGGAGGGAATTTGATCAGGGCCAGGAGATTTGTTGGGGGTTATATCTTTCAGTAACTTTTTAATACCATTACAGGAAATGTCAAATGGTTGCATCAACCGCTGAAATAGGTCAGGTAACACGACAGTTCGATTCCCGGAAGGTGGGTTAAAAACGGTTTAAAAGAAGGAATTTAGCAAGTTAACTTTGTCAAGTGTGTTTGTGGCCATTTCACCCCTATCATTTTTAAGTGAATGGACGTCAGACTCATGGCCCTGCACTTCCCTCACGTACAACCAGAATACTTTTAGATTTTCTTTCAATTGTTCCCCAAGTGTTATTCTTTTGAAATCCGCAAATGCATTGCTAAGGGATGTGTTTTCAGTATATTTTGAAATTTATAATTTTCAATTATTAAATTACGCTCATCAGTAGGCATATGTTTACTAATTCTTTTTATTTTAGCATGACATATTCGCTGCCGTCTCAGGGATTTTCTCACTTCGGCATTGTACCACCTAGGTTCAGTGCTTTCTATTTTGAATTTACTAGGGATAAATCTGTTGATACCAGAGCGCATGATATTAATGAACGACTTCCATGAATCGTTGGTACATACCTTTATGGAACACTTTTTGAAATCTAATAAAGAATCTCTTAATTAAATTTTAAAGTTAGAAAATTCTGCTCTTTTAAAAATGTAAAACTTTCTTTTTTGTTTTAAATTTTTATCTAAAGATAGCGAGAGTTTTGCAGTTATAACTCTGTGGTCACTGATTCCATCAACCATGTCAATCATTGTCACATGTTGTGGGATATTGGTTGCCAGTAAATCAAGAGTGTTATCCCCTCTATTAGGTGCTGTAGCTAATTGTGTCAGGGAGTTATTGGAGAACACATCTAATAGAGTCTCACAGATGTCCTTTTCCCTTCCTCCAGCTTTGAAGCAGTGTGTTTTCCAGTCTATTGATGGTGCATTGAAATCTCCATCTGTTATTATATTACGTTCGCTGTTACGGGACGTTGTAGAATTTATCTGCTTTCCCAGTACTAATGATGACTCTACATCAGTGTTTGAAGGCCTATAGAATGCGCAGACAGATATTGATTTGGATTTAGGGCATGTTAATGAACACCAAACACATTCTAAAGAGTTGTCGGGAAATATTACTGCTTTGCTAATGATTGAGTTCTTGACTGCAATGAAAACACCACCACCTGCTCTGTTATGTCTATATTTTCCATATATTTTAAAAGATTTTGGGAATATTTCTGAGTCAGGAATGACATCCATCAGCCAACTTTCAGTTCCTTTCATTACATCTGCATCAGTAGTATGAATAAGGTGATGGAACTCAGGTAGCTTGTTTTTAAGACTTTGGCAATTAACTACCGCAACGGAAATATTATCACCTCGAATATTATTAAGGCTACAACGGAGGTCACTAAGATAGGCCATTACCCACTCGTCGAATAAGCAGTCATGGACAAAAAGTGACGGCATTCCGAGGAGTGGGTATTGACCTATTGCTGGATAAGAAAGGCCATTAAACAATACATCACCTGTGAAGATGCCGTGACTTGGCGATGGGGGCCGCCAACAATTACATTTCCCATCACCCGGAGGAGAGGGCAGCAGCTCTTCTTCATAAGCGTGATGGTAAAGAACACAGAGGTCAGTACGATGACACTCATTTCACTACAGGCATGGTAACATTTTCTTTAACGGCTGGAGTACTGCGCTGTGGAAGGCGAGGGGAAACTACCACATTATTATCCCGAGGAGTCGCAGCTAAGCCCCACTTCAATCAAGACGTGATCGAACCCTCTCGATTAAAACATTTCGGAGGTAAAATAGTCCCTCATTCGGAAACTCCGGGCGGGGACTATCCGAGGGAGTACAGGAGTACATAAGTCAAGTGTGATAGTCATTTGAGGGTAGAGACTTAGGACGTACGATCACTTCGGACTTGCGGAAAACTGGAGATCCTGAGGGTGGAAATGCGTGGAATGGAGGTTGACGTATTTGGAATCAGCGAAATGAAGTTGCCCGAAAAAGGAGAGTTCTAGAGCGGAAGCTACAGGATTATACATACAGGATCTCTAAATATTAATGCACGAGTAAGCATAGCGTTGAGGAAGAGCGCCGGAATGCGTGTGAAGAGCTTCCTGCAGTACAATGAAAGGATAATAATGGTTAAGATCTAGACAAACTTGTAGGTACCGTAGTGATGCAAGTTTACATGCCTACGACGGACTACGAGGATGAAGAAGTGAAAGATGTCTACGAAGATATCACGAAAGCCATAAAACATGTAAGAGGAGAAGAAAACCTAATCATTTTAGGAGACTGGAACGCGGTTGTCGGCGAAGGTGTAGATGGAAGATTAACTAGAAAATATGGATTGGGTGACCGAAATGAAAGGGGAGAAAGATTACAGGAGTTCTACACACAGCATAAGTTAGTGGTTGCCAACACATAGTTTAAAAACCACAACCGAAGAAGATATACGTGGAAAATGCCTGGAGACAGATGAAGATTTCAAATGACTACATTTTAGTGAAGCAGCGATTAATGAACCAGGTGATGGACTGAAAAAGCTACCCTGGGGCATACAACGAGGGTGAACATAATTTAGTGATTATTAATGCCTACTCAAATTCAAGAGGTTGAAGAATACAGTGAAGAACACATGTCAAGTAGAAAAACTAAACGTGGCTCAACATCAGCTGGCATTTCAAAAAGCAGTGGGAAACAACATAGGAGAAGACCTGATTAAGACATCAGTGGAAGAGCGTTGGGAAAACATAAAATGTGATGAAAAACGTATGCGAAGATGCACAAGACAACTCTGCAATTGGAAAGGTGGAAGCTGCTTATTAGATAGTGAAAAACCACTTTAATGATCGGAGCGCAAGATGCAATCTCATTAGAGACCGGAATGGGGAACTTTTGATTGAAAATGAAGAGACTGAAGAGAAGAAAAGTATATCAACATGAATTGTGCAACGGAAACAATCTCAGCACAAAAGTTATCGAAGAAGAAAGAGAAGCCAAAGTGGATGATATAGGAGCATCAATATTAAGAACGAAATTTAACACAGCAGTTAGGTATCTTCGCATAAATAGGGCCCCCGGAATCCATCATATTCCTACAGAACTAATTTCAAATGCTAGAGAGAAGGCATTAAACCAACTTTACAAGACCATCTACGACTTGTACTCAACAGGAGATATACCCTGGAACTTCATGAGAAACATGATCATTCCTATTCCCAAAAAGAAGTGAGAGGAGATATGCGGAAATATTAGGACTATAAACATAGGACTATAGAAGAGAATGGAGAATGAAAAAACCGACGTCATTGCATTCGTGGACTTTCAGAAGGCTTTTCACAACGTGGATTGGAATTCAATGATTGGAATTTTCAAAGGAATTGGGGCCTATCCTAAAATAACCAAAGAATTTTCCTCAGACTGTTTAAAAACCAAGTTGCTGAGATTAAATCTGGACCCAATAGTGAAGAAAAAAAATAAAGGAAGGAGTGAAAAAGGATGAGCACTGACTCCCTTAATTTAGGTGCTTTCATCGAGAAAACCATCAATGAAATTAAAAAGATTTCTCTACATTGTGTAATTTACGTTGAAATTTATTATTTTTTCTTCTTTTCCGAGGTTTACTCACGCGTTTGCCATTGTCGTCTCCGAAATGAAAAAATCGTTGATGTGCTAATACTTCGTCGTACAGGAATGCCGTGAAATGTAGTGTGCATTTCGCTGGTGCATTGAAAGCCGCGAAATGAGTTTTTACAGCTATTTCGTAAAACGAGATATGGCAATTAATTTGGCACATCTTACAGGAGTTGATAGCTCTACGCTCTATGCGTGTAGACATGTAAGAATTTAGTAAAACTCAGAGTATTCAAATGAAGGTTTCAGCGGATTTCAAACGGTGAATGTGTTTTGGATTTCTTTCCGGGTTTGTCTATTTGAACCGTACTGTGGTTTAAAAAGATTATTGGAACGCTTGCAAAAATGTCGTTAGCTGAGTAAACATAATTAGCGAGAAACCTTAATGCATTTTCACAAAATCATGCGTACTGAAATAAATATTAACATGCATTATAAGTAAGGTCAGACATATGCAAAGGAACGATAAATAAGCTTTTTAAATTGGTTAAATATGTACCAGATTGTAAAAATATAATTGCAATCCCAGTGGAAAAAACGCAAAGGCAAAAAAGCATATCAGTTTCAAGTTCATTGACGCTATTGTTATGAAGTTCAGAAATTAATTCTGTAACGGTCCAGAGCCATTCGGAGGGCCTCGATCATGGATTTTCGTAAGGCGTGCGCTAGCGTTATCGTTATTTTTTTATTTAACTTACGTCAGAGAGAACGTGATCTCCGTTCTTCATTTTTCGCACAGCACTTCAAATCGCTTACCACAATCAGTGGAGCGAATTTTATAGATGGTTATTGTTAACCCTGCGCTACTCTAGGGGTAAGCGTTAACGATAAAGATTGCGATAACGCGAAATATGCATCCGTGATTCCACACCAGGCCCGTACGCGGTGTAAAGCCATTGAGGTCCGTACTCGCACTGCTAAGCCTTTATTCTTGAGTGAGAATACGGCTGAATTTCCACCAAATCTGCTTTTCATGTGATGCTTAAAAATTGTAAGTAGGCATATTCAAGTTTGAACACAACCATATAAAAATATTTAAAGAGCAATGCAATCATGCACAAGCATGCTGTAGGCTGGGATAGTTTACATTCAATATACCAGCATGTAACTGCCTTGAGTATCCAATAATACACTTGTACATACGATATTAAATCTATTGGCAGTTATTCATAGTGTTCCGCAACAATAGATACGAGACCGTAGTGGAGAATTCGAGACAAGACCGCTTTTTGACGAGACGAAACGATACCACTTCCACGAGACTCTCGAAAGTGTCGAAATACTGACATTTGTGCATAATTCGTATTTGGTATAATATTGACCCAGAAACTTCGTACTTCTGTCGATCCGAAATAAATGTTAATTTACCCTAAAGTATTAATTTTTCAATAAAATGATAACTTTGCGATAAATAACCTAGCAATAAAAATTTTTTTACCGATACTACTATTTTTGGTGGCATTGCATGACATCTTGAGCACAGTAAAATAGTGTTATTGGATTTATATTTTTCTTCATTACCTATTATAGATACCTTAAAATTTTACCCAGAAAAAATACTAGTTTTTAATGCAATAATTTTTAGTTCTCACTTGCACGATAAACATATCATACTCGTTTAAGGTGTACAGTATCACCCAGTGGCACTTTTAATACTGCTTATAGCTTGCCTTCTAAGATAAATGATGCCACAATTGCGAATTACGCATCACACATCACCTTGGTGAAAGGATGGATGACATTTGAAAGCATGATGTTTGCCTCTTTCTGCATGATAAATCTTCTAAGGTTAGGGAGGTTGTTATAATAATGTCGCATAATGTTGTTTAATTTTGTTGAGGATTATACGAAAAAGAATAACTACAACGTGATTTCATTATCCTTTATCTAGATTAATTTGATTCTATTTTTACTAACAAAAAGTACATTGAGTCAAATAGTTAATCAATATAGCGTGTCACCGGCAGTTATTCATCAGCCACTCATTAAAACTCCATTCATTAAACTTTCCTCACTGATAACTAGCATGTACTCCCCATCAATTGCCTCCTGTCCAACCTTTAACACTAGAAGGCCGGAGGGGTCAAATTTGACCCCTCGGCGTTTTTAAAATGCTGACGATTTCTTAATTTTTTACTGATGGAAATGAAATTTCGTGACTTTTCATATTCTATGACAAGACGTAAACGTGGTGAATTTCATAAAAAACGGTTGAACGGTTAAGTTGAAATTTTCATTTTTACCTTCATGGCCGGAGGGGTCAAATTTGACCCCCACGCTGTGATACAATTTTAAACTTTTTCTATTCCTTATAATATTGCTATTAAATCTATAAATGTGTTATTTAAGTGTTAAAGAATGCCCTAATGTAACAAGATCTCTACTCCCTATACCTTCCACTTTTCAAATGCCCACTGTTTACTCCTTCGCCACGTCAAAATGCTTGTGCTGCATTGCCGCTCCGACTTTTATATGAAATTTTAGTATCTGTAGTCTCAGAATTGAAACTTGATTTTCGTTGATTTTGTTCATAATTTCAATGCGAACATTGTTCAAATTTGAAGCTAACTCTATCGCTGGGTCGCCTCGTCGGAGCCTACGAGGACATCTGAAGAGGCGTGGGAGTCGAGGAGGATATTCCAGGACAATGGCTTCAGATGCTACGGATTCTCAAAAGTGTCACCTAATAAGTAAAAAAGGTAGAAAAAATTGGGGTAGGTACCTTGCTAAATGCCGCAAACGGTATTGAGTGGAGATTAGTGCGCCCAAATGAAGATCTTACCGGGAGGCTTGCCAGTCAAAACGTGTTCGTGGGTAGGGCACGATTCACAGTACATGCCAAGCGGCATATATGTTTCAAAGCTGTATGAGTCCCTATATAACCCAACATAGTTGCATGAGACCCTATTATATAGCATGTTTCCATTTATTAGCTTGTTTGCATGTCAATAGTGCATGATTGGTGATATTAACCCCCTGTTACACACACTCACGGTGGCTTGCAGGGTATCGCGTAGAAGTAGGTGTAAATGAACCTTCTCGAGCCCCTGTAGGCTCATTTTGCCGAATAAATTCTCAGGATATTAAAGAATTGTACTGAAACAGAAGCTCAAGTGAAACTTGGAGATAAAAATTGGTCTATGACATCCGAAGAACTAGATGCTTTTTAGGAATGTTTTATTTGAGAGGAGTACTCGGGGTCCAATCTCTTGCTGTAAAATTATTCTGGTCAGTGAAGTGGGCTTTGTCCCTGTGTAAAGATGAAATGTATAGAGATCATTTTCAAGAAATTTTACGTTTTCTTAGAACTGACATAACATCAGTTACGACAAGTAAACTGGCTACAGTGAAATATGCGTTTATAATCGAGGCCTGGAGAAATTTCATTGAAAATAATCAGGCATGCTGTATTCCAGGGCCCTACGTAACAATAGACGAACAACCCACAAAATCCCGTTGTCTATTTTTGCAATTTCTATAAAGTAAGCCTGATAATTACGGGCAAATAATTTGGCTACCTGTGGATAAGAATAAAATTATATCATAAATGCATCATATAATATAAATTATATCATTATATCATCAAAGAAAATTATATCATCATATATCTGGGAAAGGATGATTCCAGCCCAAATGATATGCACCTTGGTGATCATGTGGTGCTACAGTTGATTTCTCCCTCTTTAGGAAGGAGAAGGAAAATAACCTGTGATAGTTTCTTTACTTCTATTTACCTCACAGAGACTGAGGAGTAAGCGCACTAGTTTAGTTAGTACTATCAACGTATCAAGAATGGAGGTCCCTACTGAAATCAAAACCTGTCGCTTGCAGCCACACGAAACAATAGTTCTGAAAAAGGATAACATCACACTCACTGTATTTCAAGACAAGAGAACTGAAACTGTTCTTATACTAAGTATTTACCACCCAAATGTGACCGTCAATTTAGATACTAAACGTAAACCAGAGACTGTATTATTTTATAATGAAAACAAATACGGCGTAGATATTATAGACCAAATGGCGAGGCTTTATTAAGTGAAGCCTGCAGTTCGACGTCGGCCTCTTCATACTTTTAGAAATATTCTTGATTTCGCTGGAATAAATTCTTGGGTTTTCTTTAGAGAGATAAATAATTGTAAGGTATCTTGCCGTACGTTTCTTCTTGCTCTTGTAGAGAGCTTGCAGCTGCAGCACGACAGGTGCTATCACCAATCGCAGACCAAGAAGATGAAAATCGCTGTGAAGTAAGCGACAAGCGTAAGAAGCGTCAAGTACACGTCAAATGTAAAAACGGTGCTAAAGGGATTCGTGATTTGTAAAAGTTGTAGGGAACATGTAGGCAATAAATGTATTTTTTAGAATGAAACAGGGTCACATTGTGAATTGTCAAAGATCTTCTAAAGATGCATAGCAGCCGAATTTGGTACAGTGACGATTTGTTTTCATTGCAATATAGACATGGCTTATAACATTAAAAAATGTGAAAACCATCAGTTTTTTTCAATGCATTTAGAAATAAAACTAAGTAAACCGTTAGAAAGTATGTTTTATAGCCATTGAGTGGCTAAAAATATATAATATCCTTGATAAAGAACTGGTACGAACATCAGAACGAGGCTTCGGGGCTGGCAATGATCATTGACAGATAGTTCCCCACAAGAATACTCTAAAAAGGAAAATGGGATATATTATAATTGTACCTTTGATAGGAGTATAAAGTCCTTCTTTACAAGTATTAGGTAAACCCTTATTAATACTGTACTATAAGTAACATCAAATGAATAACGCAGTCGGCAAAGAACGGAGGGGTAAAATTTGACCCCTCCGGCCTCCAAGGTTGAGCGAAATTTCCGTCCTCCTAGTGTTAAGGGGCTGAGCACCTTGCAAAAAAGTTTATTTGCAGACTCGATTATACACTGCTACGATGGATTGGTAGCAGGTAAAAAACTATTGTTTTTTTATATCTTTTGTGTACAACTCCTCTCTTATTGAAGCAATTAACGCGGTTATCAAATCTAATTCAACCATTTTCGCCATTGTAGAACTCTGCTATGTGATTGAGTTTTGGGGCCAAAAATGTCTATAACATGGAATAATTATTTCTTTAGAGTCCCATCTTTCTAAGAAAAATATTTTCGATGCAATTGAAACAACCGTGTAAGTCCAAACCAGGTCACGCTTCTTTCTCTGTGCTCTGCTGCACTTGCAACGCCATGGGCTAACCTGGCCTTTGATTTCCCCGGTTTCCTCGTGTTTGCCGTGTATCTCACTCTCCTTCCGCCCCTGCCGACACTGGATACCACCATTTTCTGGTACCTCCTACCCTTGGGAATTTATAAAGCTTTCCTTATGAGAAAAGGCTAACAGAGGAAGACTGCTTGCATTGGCTCGCCCATTTAGAGGCAGTATTTATTATGTTGTGCGTGAGTTCATTTGCAAAGCTAATTCACATTAAGTGGGCTCGCCCATTTGGAGGCAGTATTTATTATCTTGTGCGTAAGTTCAATTGCAAAGCTAATTCACATTGAGTTTCCCCTTACATGCCTTAGTTTTGTTGTAATTAATTAATTTGTGATCGGTATTATCGTCATAAAAATTTAAAGGAAATTTGCCCTATATCATCCCAGCTCCATAACCCGTTACTGAACCCAATTTAGTATTTATTGACCAAAATTCAGCATGGTGTCCGGAAAAGTAGACGTGAAACTGAGCTTGCACTCTTTTCCCATGTTATTTTAGATTATGGCAAAAATAATATTACGGTGAATGCTATCATTTTCGGTTTTAAGAAAGCTTTAGACTATGTGTCATGAAGCAAATAATTATGAAATTAAAATCTTATTGTTTATAGAGTAATATTATATCATGGATAAATGATTTTCTACATGATCGCGTGCAAGGTATAGATTTGGACGGTGATACCAAGATTCAGCATGTATCGGTTCGGGTTCAGGTGTGTAGTAGGTAGTGTGATAGTTCCACTGCTGTTCCTTTGTACATAAATGATATCAATAAGGTGGTAAAAAGTAAGCTTCGTCAATTTGCCGATGACGTAGTAGGGTACAGGGAAGGACTATGCCCAAACGATAAAGAATACTTGAATTATGACCTACATCCAATTGAAAAATGATACATGGCAGTTATAATAGAAACATTTTTAACTGTGTGGTAAATAAACTATGGAAAAGGAATTTTTCTCGTCCTAGCACTTACAAAGTAAGTAATAATGAATCAACAAACGTTGAGTCCATTAAATATCTTGAAATAAGGGACCGGGAATCCCACCATAGGCTTTTGGCTTTCCGGGCTACTGCGCAGACTACTACACTACCCAGGATCCCTGATTCGCATGGCCATTTTACGAGGTTCAAAGTACTAGATGTTGAGCCCTCGCGGTGGCAATGCAAGGGACAAAGCGCTTTCAAGGAGCCACAACCAATGGTGAACCTTATCCACCGCTAACGCCGCGCTTTGCGGTAAATTTGGGAGTATTCATGTTAGTAAAACTTTTACCTTGTACTTTTAGGTGTGAATATTATACACTTATAATAATGACAATTTTTATAGATATATATTTATTTTTTTGGAGATGACCTGATTAGAAGCACTTACTCGACAGACATTAGACATTCTAAACAGCCATACTTAGAGAGCAACATCACGTTGCTGAGAATCCACTACACCATCCCGTACGCAAATGAAATCATACGACATTAATTCTCAGTTCCATATTTGCTAAAACTGAGAATGACCTGAGCTTCTGTCAAAGCCATAATTACAAATTAGTTTATAATTTATATTATGCAAAGATGTTGAATCTCTGAAAATGCTTTCCAAGTTACGCAATGCTGAATGATCAAGTAGACTTTGAAATTATCTTCATATGTTTCCTCTAGAATAGTAATTTCACCTGGAAAAGTAGCACTTTACAATCTGTCGTTTTTTCGTAACTAATATATAATTTTGGTCCATGATATTCTGCTACTTTTCGAAGACCTATGTATTGTGACAAACGGGTTTGCGAAACACACATCTGATTGAGCAAGGGTATCTCAGAATCATGGGCGACGTAGGAACAGGTAGATTTATGGTTGGAACCACGGACGAAAGAAGGGCGTGGGAAGGTGGAATCTGGAAAAGAATCACACTTAATCATGGGTCCAACTTAGAGTTTAACGTATCTATTGCTTCAATTAAAGAAAACACGACAAATAATGAAAATTAATAGCGATTGGGAAGCAGCACTCGGGGAAGGAAGTTAGTGGGGGTGGAAATGGCTGGCACTTGCATGTAAAATCGACAGGTGAAACAAAAAAAACAACTTGATTATAAAGAAAACTGATAACAAACAAAATTTACATATATCTGCATGGTTTAAAAAAAGTCCTCTGCTACAATGGGTGCTTTGAACACTTAATTGATCCAAGATGACTTGACCTGGGGGGGGTTGAAGGATGGAAGCAGGGTGAATACGTGGGTGGAATCTCCCACCACACCTTTCGTGGAATGACTTTCGTCGGACGGGACAGGCGGCGTTGTAAGACAAAAAAAACTCACGAATACTCGCGTCGGCTTTCGTTGAGTAAGAACGATCTACCTTGATGGGAATTCCCTCGGTGGATGATAGCGGATGATCAGTCATGGGCCGCTAGACGAATTCCATGATGAAGATAGGACTGTCAAGATTCAGCGTATCCGTTGAAATAGTTCTCTAGATGGCCAGAGCTTGAAGCGCAACGTCTGCGAATGATGAAGTTCTCTAATGGCCAGAGCCTCAGGTCCGCAGGAGCCGCACTGGTAGTTTTGTTTACAGCCGGTGTCAGGAAGAATTCTGTCTTAATGCACGTCCGTCAGTCACCCACGTTCCTCGTTGGGAGAGGGGAAGGGAGGGGAGGGTAATGGCTTCTGGGTATACCAAAATCAACACTACGCCCATGCGGGCTATTGACGACCTAACACTTGGAATAGCGCGCGGGGCTCAAACACTGCGCGCATACACACATCGGCACGTCATAGATGAAACAAAACAAAAATGACACTCAATAATTCAATATAGGGGGGAGGGACAGAACGAGGGTGGGTGCTTCTCACCAATCGGGAGAAAAAGGGTGAAGCGCTGCCGTTACAGTACATACTGGTGTAAGCAATATCATGCTGAAAATGCAAACTTAAAGGCCACGAATGCAAGCTCTACAAGGCACCACAAGCTACTTCTCCCGACAATGACTCATGCACATCTATGTACTAACATTTCGTGAGTTCCATAAAAATAATTAGAAATAGAGCATCTTATTCTGACATAGCTATTGGCATCATGTCAGTTTTATTCCACTAAGAAAGTAATTTTCTCAACCTAGTTGGTGTGGTCGTAGTCATTTCTGCAAGGAGCTTGGAGGCAGTTTCATCCTCCTCTTATTGTAAACTTATAGAGGCTTGAATGAAAAAGTTACAACAGAATATCACGAACTCAAACTTTCTGTTTTCTCTCCCTTTGATATTTTGATATTTGCGAAAACAGTTCTCCAGGTGCCAAGAAGTATACAAAAACTCTTGCAATGCAAATATTAATTTGATTTAAAAAATCTTTTAATGTACAACTTTATTTCTTAATAATCTTAAATTGCTCAGATACACTTACATGGTGACGTTAAAGAACCTGGAAAATTTTGCACCAAATGTAAGGGAAAAACAGCATTTATCTTTTGCCATTCGCCATAGCGCATCAAAAAACTCTTTTTATTCCGAAAACTTTGTTCCCACTGCGACGCATAGAAAAGAACCTTTTAGTCTAATTGCTAAAAACCTTTAAAACTTTATTATTCACATCCAAATGCAACCTGTCAGCGAGACAAGTTAACATGTACTTGGTCATTACACGAAAGGACGTGTTTTTCGCTCCAATTAGTATTTTATTCATTGTGTGATTACAAAAGAATTTTTTCAATCAGTTACACCATCAACTCCTAAAAGAGAGCCAAAACTATAGTCGTAAAGAGAAAATAGGCAAGTACAATTTTATGCACACTCAAAAAGAATAGAATATTCGAAAAAGCGAATATAAATTAAGGATTCTGCAATAATATTGATATTTGTTATTATAAACATATGAATAAAAAATAACGCCATAAACGAAATTAAAAAGGGACCATTTAAAGAATAGACATTAGCTTAAGTATCTAAAAAAATTTTTAATGCGTATCACATTTTTCTGTTTGTAATTATATTTTCCTTTTACCCTTATTTTACCTTGTGTCTCATTCTCCACTTCTTCCACTAGCAATTTTACTGTGTTCGATTAGGTCACCATGAATGAAATAGTAACTATCGTTAGAGCTATGCTAACATACGGTTTCATTCAGATTGTACATTTGGGGTCGATTGAGCGTGGAATGTATTGCTTTAAGTATGAAATTTCTTATTCAGGCCCAAAACCCTGATTAAATCACATTGGCCTATATTGTAATAATATATATAATATATAATAATCACCTTACACGTTGTATGATAATATCAGTCCCGTATTACATTCTCTCGATCATTAGGAATGTGAGAAATATTAGAATGCTCAAAGATAAACGTGTAGTGTCTTTGGCCAGGTCGATGACGTCCCATACTTAAGTCTCGATTCGAATTTCAACTTGGCTGCTGGTACCGATATTGTCGTAAGATTAGTGATAGCTAGATGGTTCGATTTTGAAATTTCTCCCTCGCTGATAAGAATTCTTAAATTGCTACGAAATGACCAGATAGGTTGCTGTAATTTAGAAAATATTATACGTAACTGGAAATTTTTCTTAAATATTTTGACCCATTCTAACTGCACTATCACATGCATGAAATATTTACTGTCTAAGGCAAAAAAAACGAATGCGCAAACTGATAATAATGCTACGGAGCCGTTTTATATATGATTATATAAAGTCATGTATTCTATAAGAAGTCCCAATATAGTACAGAATCCTTGAAAAAGCGATAAATCTAGAATTGGTCTCAACACTATTCAATTTACTAAGGACAAACCAAGGGCCATTAGCTGCAACATAAGTAGCCTATCATCTAAGTTTAACATTTAATGCATTTTAAACTTTCAAATCTGTGCTAAAAGGTTCTAGGGTTTAAGGCGAACATAATAACATATGTAAACTCTGGTTTGCTGGAGGTCCGCTGAGGGAACGCTAGGGAAGATTTTAGGCAAGTAAAAGTCACAATTCATACTAGTTGCTAATTTATTGCAACCAAGCCCGTTACATATTCACCCGTCAATATCTCGACAAGTTGTGACTCTTTCACCATGCAGCGTATTCCGCCGGCATGCAGTTCCCAAGTAGCTATACCGGATGCAGCGGAGGAGTGGGGGAAATGGGGTGGGAAGGGATCTAAGGTTCTCTCACTCAGGTAGAGGGCAGGATGTGGGGCAGGTGGGAGGGGGTTGGGGAACAAGGGACGGAGTGGCATCTTGCAGGAGGAGTACATTTCAAGGAAGGGGTGGGGGCCCTCAAGCGCGGGAATGGCAATGTTGCAAAGGGAGACAGGAAGCAAGCATGCACTCTTCACACATATATAGTAATACTAATCCTTTTAAATGCATGATATGTAAAGAATGTTTGGTGAGAATTCATCCCCTGCCTCATACCTTTGTTGTGGCATGCAGGGTATTATGTAGATTTAGATTAACATACATACTGTCCACTTTATACTAGAAAAGACAATTGACTAAATCCTCTTTTCATAAATGTGACATAATATTTTACTGCGTTAATCGGCAAGATTATCACCCGGAATGGTTTCCCCTGCTTTTTCAAAGAAGAAAGATGTGCTATCACCGATATTATATCAGTTAATTGTTTTCTTTATCATTTTGGTTTCAAATGGTTTCTATCCAATTGAGATTATCTCTTTTTTTATAACTTCATAAAAAAGTACCTTCATTTTGATTCATATTTAAATATTTGCTCCACTTCATGGTTTTCTTGTAATTGATTGTTTACAGTGTGTTCACTACTATGTCATGTTTGCAGGTTGAAGATTGAAATTTTGTCATCCCCGGAAGAATTCGTCAAATAAAAAAAGAGAACAACTGTGACTAAACAAGTGAGAAATCAAGCAACAATCCTGAACCTGAACCTGAACCAAAAAATGGCAAGAAATTGCCGACGGAATCTTGACTGTTTATATGTTTTTCTGTTTTCCATTACTATATATTTGTGTTTATTAATTGTATTCATTTTTATACTTATTATTGTTAATTTCCTTGGATATTAGTTCATCTAATGATGGTTATAATCAAATATTAATTCTTACATTCTCTTGATGAATGAAATAAAAAATATTTTTTTTAAGAGTAGTATGTATTCTCTACTTCTAAAATGGTAGTCATGCTTGTCAAATGTATTCATTGCGATTATAAATAAATGTTTTTCTTTGAATTTGGTTCTACGTTATTTATACTAAACCTAAATAAGAAAAGAAATAATATTTATAATCATTGGTAACTGCAGAAATCTCTAAATAGGAATATAAGCAACATTGAATTTTACAAATTTATCAGTATACCCTGAATAAAGCAACAAGGAGCTTAATTAATTGGTTATTCTATATCACTCTATAATATAGCTTCATTGTTCTATGAATATTATAGATAACAATATATCTTGATCAAATATATTTAGGGCTACAAATAACAAATACGATTTCCTCTACAAATATTTTATACTTCATAATATTTAAATGGATATTTTGTAATTTATTGATAATTTCCTACGTCATGTTACGTTAGATTGCATAACTATAATAGCGATTAGCGTTATGCAATTAAGCCGATTAATCGGTTGAATTCCTTTTCTTATTTCCTCGTAAACACCAGTGTGTTCATTTTTAAAGTAACTGCGAATTCTTGCCCTCGCTACCCTTTTTTCATCATTAAAATCTCTTTCCACCTTTCTGCCTCAATATAGGAATTGTATTTTTGATAAGTTTTTTATATTATGTCATTTAGTTACGTTTTAAAAATTCTTTTCACCTAGAATGATTTTGACCGCACCCACAATATTTGAAAAAAATCTTTTTTGCTGACGTTTAGGACGATGGTGACGTTATCTATTGAAACGTCGGCATAAGAATACCTGATTTGTTGGAAAACCCGCAAAGAAGGTACAGCATTAGTAGGGAAAGATTTAAATCCAAAATAAAATGTTCATCGTTTCCATTCGTTTATTGTGAATGCACGCGCTATGAATCGCTTTTGAATTTTGATAACTACTACATCATTGATGATTAGATCGGAGAGAGGGGTAGCAAACGATTAATGGTGCCAATTTAAAGCATTACCAGCAGTTACTTATTCGCAAAAAACGTTCATGAAATAAGATGTGATATTAAACCTTAAAAAGAAGTACTTACTTTCATATAGATGTACAATCGTAGAACTATGGAAAAAATTTATCAAAATGTATGTCTGGATCATGTTTATTTATAGTAGTGATAGACAATGATAGAAGCAAAGAGGTCCACGGTGTAAGCATTCGAAATGTGGCGCTTGAAATGAATAATGAAGATTGAATTGATCATTAGAGTGAGTAATGAGGAAGTCTTAGAATAGTACGAGAAAACAGAGGTCTAACCAAAATCCTAAGAATACATCATGAAATTTTACCCGGAAAAGGACAACTTGTTGAAAAGGAAGAAATCGTAGAAGGTTTATGTTTCACGAGACCTTCCAGATAATTACTTACTCTCGTCCAGGATATGCTCAAGCAAGGATATGCGATCATTATCAACAAATGAAGTATAGCCCGTATCTATTTGACTTATTAAAACATTTGAGACCAACGCTTCAGAATTTTGAAAATATTTGGGAATATACTGCGCAGAAAGCACATCTAAAGGAGGTTGATAAATGGGAAGTAGGATTTTTATATCCGAATGAAATGCAATCCTGCCTATTATTCAGGGGCGAAATTGTTCCACTAAATCAGGGAACGGCCATTGGCTCAGAATGGTTGACAGCATCTATGCACTAAATTTAGTTGAAATTTGAGGTAGTGAAGCAAGTTTTTGTGAGAAATTGGTCGATTTAAAATGGAATGATCCAGACTATTACATTTTCAATTAATAAACAATCATTAATAGTATACTAAAATTTAGAAGGTGAATTGCTTAATAGGATTGATGGGATGAGAGTTGAGTGTTTAATGTGTTGTAAAGAGACCTTAGGGGTTATTTTGTAATCTCACCTTTTAATGACTCTTTGCGGGAAGACGGGAGATCCGTTTCTCTCTCTTATTGATTGGCTCACGAACGGTTCGTGAATTGTCGAAGCTTCTGTCGATCTGTTGCCGATCTCGGTGTGCTGAAGTTCTTCACGTGGAGCAAATTCCAAAAACTACAATGTAATACCGTTTGTATCTTTCTTGCTCTTGCTTTTTTCCGAATCAAGCTTCAAATGAAAACGATGATGGCTCCATTTGACGTTCTTTATGAAGATGAGATGGAAACTAACGGCAGGCGAAGATAATGAAACGGTTAAGAGTCGAAGGGTATGGATCAGAACGGATGAATCGTCTAAAAGACCGGTAGTTCACCGCTTGAGATCCGAAGATGGTCACGCCGCCTGGGTGGCGGAGTTTTGCTTCGAAAAAGTGACATTTTATAACGTATTCTTACTAAAGTGAGATTACAAAATAACCCCCCTGGTTGAAGAACTTCATCTATGATACCGATTCATTCACCGAGAGTTCCGAGCGCATGAATATCCTGTTTCCGTCATAAACATCGTCCTTATTCTCAACAAAAATATTAAAATCTTCATTTGTTAAACTTTAATACCAAACAAATTAAGAACTTAAATAAAACTACTTAAAGCGTTGAAATGACTATTTTTGTAATAGGCACATTTAAATTAAAAATGGCAAATGTAAAAATACATTTGTAGAATTTAAATATATTTTACTGATAAGAATATTTTCATAATTTTCTCATGTTTCGCTTACACAAAAATGCTGTGAAAATGAAATTCCAATGAGCTAAATGTAGACGTTTTTTCCGGATAGAAATGGAACTTTATTAATTCAAAGGGGATGTTCGTGAACTAACGTGAGGTGTATTCTTGAATTGAGGTTTAGTTTATAGATGTGGAAATTTAAATGGGTACTTTATGCTGCACTGGAATAAAGAACTATTTCAGTGTACATAGCGTGGTTAATTCATTAACCGTTCCAAGTCATTTATTTATCTGATATCTGCACACACGTTTTAAACAGCATGAAGTTCAATGGTTTATTTGAATTCATTATGTTTAAAGTTTTTTCCCTCCGTTGAAATTAAAACTAGAATGCCCGACTGGATCAAATTGACCCAACGGAAAATATTAGTGTCGATTATTTTTAAATAAATGGAGCTTTTGGACTCATATTTATTGACTCTTAATCATTTATCGTGTTTTATTACTGTGCAAAAATAAGGCCTAATAATATTCTTCCTTCCATTTTTTCTCATTCATTATTCCTATCATTACAATGGGTCATTTTGGCCCAGTTCTTTAATTCATTTGGAACCTTTCCACTCCTCCTTTGTATTGAATGTAACATTGAGTATTTTCAATCTGCATGCGTTACATTATTATTATTATACATACTATCATTGTAAACGGCTCAGTTCTGGATGGGTGACGGCAGAGTAAGCTTAATAAGTTACTTGTCACATGAGTGATTTTCAAGACGCTGAATAGCTTTTGAAAGTACTGCCTCAAAACGAGTTTTCAAAAAATCATATCTCTGCTGCATGATATCCCTGAAGATGAATCTGAATATGGAGAAGACTCTTTCACGAAAGACATAGGTGACGATAAATACGCACAGGATTTTGAACCTTCCTTTTCAACTGAGGATGGTTGTAGTCAAGAAGAAACTAATGTGAAAAGCAGGAAATAGTCATTGGGGAGATCTCTCAGCCTTGCAATGAAATAGGTAAACAGAACTACCCATATTATTTTATTTATTCATATTAATATTTTAAATAATTAATGAATACAAATTTAATTTTAATATATCCCTTATGCAAGTAACCAAAGTCCATGTGGGCATTGTAGGTGGCCGAAAACGTTGCTCTATTCCTTTTCCCTAGGTATGCGGGCGCAGCAAAGTATTCTAAGGGAATCCTGGACCTACACTTCATGCAAAAAGACATATTTCAAAAGAAAGTGTTGCAAGTGAGTGGAACCTTACTATGGATTTCTGTGGCACCTTCTATGCTTCGACATAAAGATGTGCACGGATGCAGAGGCCAACAGACAAACTGGAAATTACAGTTCGTGTTATCAACTGTGTGAGTTAGAAGCATGTATTGCCATGTAGTGTGCTCGGGAAGTATTAAGTTCCGCAAAATTCTACATCAAATCTTTATGGTCGGATTCATGAGGTTCTCCAATTTGTAAGGAAACAATGGGTATAAACCGTTTCAGTGAAATAATGAGGTACATGAAGTTTGAAGAGAGGAATAACCCCTCCATTACACTTTTAAATAAATAAGTTTGCTCTCTTCTTAGCTATTTGGAATAAGCTCATCAATACTGTATCGTGGCCTACAAACGTGGACCGAATGTCACTGTGGATGAGCAACTCTTTCCAAGTAAAGATTTTTTACACAATTTACATATTCCTTGAAAACCAGACAAGTATGGGCAAAACTACTGTGTATACTTACATGTGTGTTTATGTACAATAGAAAAACTCAGGAAATATAGGGACATTACAAAGACCATAATATGCCGTGAATGAAACACATTTCAATGGAAAAGTACGATGCAAATTTTTAGAGGATAGCCTAAAATTATTTTGGTCTTAAAATAGGCAGTTAAAAGGGAAGCGACCAACAGTAGAATCCATGACAAAAATAAACCTGAAAGTTGTAGCAGAAGGTGTGCATAAACCTATATGCTAAACCAATTTATCCATACGGTTTATACTAAAATAACAGCAAACCAATAGTGACGCGAACACCACAAAAATTATGAGTGACGCACCGGTAGAACCTCTACTACAAGTTCCTCCGAAAACATGCCTTGATATTTTGATATATTATAGAGAAATTATTCCTTCGTCAATCCATGAAAAAATATTTGGGGGTCATCGGCCAATTTACGCTTATTACAGGATTTGAAAATAGTCATTTTCAGCCTCAAATTACATTGCTCTTATGGAAGAATGGTGACGTTCCTCCCTTAAAAATTTTATTTCTCAAAATTTCCCCTGAAAACACCATCTCAAAAACTAGTATCTTGTGGCTGAATAATAAACGGATAATATGTATTTTTTTCAGGTTGCCTCATCGACCATTTAAGACTAATATTTATGATTGAAAAACGATGAAAAGTCTAACTTCCGTTCCTTAGCCACCATAGTGACAGAAGTCTGGCAACGATGTTAGGGGAGTAATGAAAACAAACTGGCCCAGTACCTACATCATTTATTCCTTACGCCACGATTGCAGACGATTTATGCTATGAAGTGTGTCTTTGATTAGTACCATTTGTACTGTACTCCCTGTTAGTACTGGCTACTTGAAGAATACCTGAGTGCGCTAAAATATTTTACACTTAGCAGTCGTCATACACGGAATATCATAGATCCTTGAATATAATAGGTATAACGCTGTTTACACGATAAAGTCGCTTCTTTATTGCTACTCACGATGGTCTATTAGTTCTTTAAAAGAATATTTCCAATATTTTAATGTATATTTCGTAGTATAAAGTTATCGTTTTCACCTAGCACTGAATAATACTTGGTTTTGAATACGTATTTATTATCACCCGCATAATATATTTCTCACCAAATAAATAAAATTGAGAATATAAGTCAATAATATGGTTGTAGGAATTTGAAACTAGACTCGATGCATACTGTTAGTAGACACTAATATGTCTGGTAACACAATTTCCCAAACCTGCTCACTGATCAACTATACAAGCATTCTCCAAGAGAATAAAATAGTTTCTCAAGGGAAAACTGATGAAAATGAAGTTCTGAGTTCCGATGAAATCTTAATTCTAGTTCCTCCAAAAGAGAGTTGCTTAGCCGTATATCTGTTTCGCGAGATCCCAATCATCATGGCAGATTATTGACAGTTAACTTAGCTGATAGTTCATAACCCTTACAATTTTCTGAAACGGGTCAAACCATATAAACACTTATCAAATATGAACAATATTGTATAACCCATGAAGCCCGAACTAGTAGTATTAGTATACCTTTTACGAAGCCCGTAGCCAGGACAAAATTGAGGAGGGATTTACTGATTGGGATCTAAAGACTATGACCTCTAGAAAAACAATGTTTTTTACAGTACCAAAATAGTAATTCATCTTTACTGCCTTTTTATTATCTGTCATACACAACAAATAATCTCACCTCTATGCTACTTTCTTCTTCAACTTTTCATACATTTACCCTCTAAATGAAAATTTGGATGGAGTTTACAACCCCCACCCCTTCCACTCACTACAGCCTTGCCTTTATCCATGTAAACGGTAACGTTCCACCCACCATACTGTAAACAGCAATAGGCTGTGTATAAAATTCTTTCCTCTTTTTATTAATAGTACCTTTTTTTCATTTCTTGGCTAAAATAATATAAGACTAAGGTGATAATAATTTTAAAGCTGCCATTAAGAAATGGTAGCCTTCAAATTAATATCGAAATACTGCTTATTCCTCTTCGGGCTGGCTTGAGATTTCGATTTCAATACAGTATTTACAACGCCGTTCAGTCTACATTTTATACCCCAATTACATTCCAGTCCGATTAGAATTTCTTCTGTTATATCAATTAACGTTAACACTGAATTACACGCAGTACAAATAATCAGCTTAGCCAAAACATTTATTTCTAAGATTCGACATCCATCAATAAATGCACTCAAAGAGTTGATTCGAAACATACTTTCATCAGTATTCTGTTCCTTTAGATTTTACAAACAATTAGTCGAGCTATATTAAGACAAGGTTGCCTTTAAAACGAACATATGAAGCCATAACTCTACCCCTCAAAAGGAATTGGCGATTCAAAAAGGCAAATTGCACTGCCCAAGAGATCTCAGTTATAAAAATTATCGCACTATAATGTAATAGAGCAAGTGTAATTTGTAACTACAATACAAAATACCGTATTGTAAAACTGAAGAGAAATACTTGAAAACTAATAGCAGAAGGCAACGAATCTCAATGAGGTAGCGCAGGCGAACGTTGGTGTCCAACTGGTGTGAAAAATTGGTTTCTATGTCAATATTTACACGTTCTTTACGGTGTTGTCCATTTCGTCGTCAGCAAATATGTCTAAAAAACTTGTTGTAATTAAGTTTCTATGAAAAGATCAAAAGCGATTTTTAGATATGTTATTTTATTTCATACCTTAATTTATTAATATGATATTTTATTGATGCTCCTAATAAAGTTTTTTAAGTGCCTCTGACACATGGCGTCAATATATAAGCCTTTCTTCGTATCACCAAATTACTTCAGTTGGAAGAGAATTCATGTTTCGTATAGCCATGTTGAATAATTGAAATTCGTTTTTAATTATTATTAACAACATTTTGAGCAATTTTATGTTGTTGCGGCATGCTATATTCGTCTTATGAAAGTAGTGCTTCGAAGCGCTGGTTCTACTTTAAGTGAGATAAATACGGAGTAGTTAAACAACATGAGATAAAATTATTTGTTTTTTTCTTTACTTTTAAAATTTACTTACTGTTGCTGCTCTGTTACTGCCCTGCTTTGACAATGCTTCTTTGCCATATAATAGCATGCTCCAGATATATGTTCTAATGAAATGATTTCTCAGTTCTATGCTCGTACTTGCAGCTGTTAGCGGATTCTTTTCTTGATAAAATGTCTTCACCCCCTGGGCTATTGTGCTGACATTTTTCTTTTACTTTATTAATACATACCAATGTGTAGAACGATGATGGAACGTAATTCCCCGGTTTGCTCCGCTACAGATATCTGAAAACGCGTCTTACCGAAAAATAAAGATCGCGTCTTGTGAAATTGGGTACTTTTAAATGACCGCGTCTTAACGATATTGCGGTTTGTGGAACCAGTTTATGTGAAGGTCTTCTGTTCACGTATTTGTCTAATATTGATTATTTTTGCAGCTTGTAGCAGTCTAATTAAGATCTGCGGTCAGAAACTCCAAGCAACTTTGATTGCTTCATGGCTCTAAATTCACTCGCGACGTGAGAGAAACCGGCAGAACCCCTTGCCATTTGCTTAGTATATTGTTTGGGTTCATCTATTTAAAGCGCAGCTCTCGATGTCGTCAACATCATGGTGCTCCGTTCTTTGGATGATGTTCAGGTGCGCCTATTCCTTTGCTATTCTATGAGTTAGAACCGGTATTTCCATGGAAAATATTTTTGCTGAGCTGAAAAATGGAATTATGGTGACTATGAATTGATAATTCCCTGGTCCAATGGAGAAAAGAAATTTAGGTTAGTACCGGTGGCACGAGCATAAAAATGTGTTTATAGTCAATGGGTAGTATCTCTCTATATTTATATTTATTTTAAAATTTGCAGCTTCTAATACTAAAATGATACTTCTAATGCTAGAAAATTCAACCTTTTGAATGACCTTTTGAAGAAGCATCTCTGAAATACCTGTCCTTTACTCTTCAATATTTTTTTCTTTACCCTTTTTCTATAAACACTTGAACCGTCTTAGTCCAATTAAAATTTCATTATTATCCTAGTTTATTAGCATTTTGATGTTGCTAAGTGTATCAATGCGGTTTTCTCCTGAGTAATATCTCCTTTCATATGCTGCTATTCTCAAATTTTCTCCAACTACCTATCATGATTTTTTAAAATTGAACTTTTTTATTTTATTTTATTTTTTATTTTAAAGAAAGAAAACCACATACAGCGATGATGCCAATTTATAGTGGCCAATAACAGTACATAAATTATTAACATATTCAAGACAAAAATAAAATAAAAGTAACAGGAAACAAATAGTAGGGAAGCCTATTCTGGGGACAGATGCGAAATAGAAAGGCTAATGAACGATTTAATTGGGAGTGCAAAGGGATCAATGTGTTGTGGGAGGGAGTTCAATAGAGAGGAGAGACGGAATAAAAGAGAACGTTTGGTAATGGAAAGTCTGGGAGTGGGCACATGAAGTAAAGGATGAGAACGGGTGGGGCGGGATGCAACTTTGAAGTTGACATAGGAGAGCAGAACGGGGCAGTCGATGGTGGAATTGAGAATATTATAAATTAGTTTTAAGTCTGCTGTGAGTCTAAGGGTGCTAAGATTAGGGATGGAGAGGGAGGAGAGAATAGTATTGGTGGACATGTTACGAAAATGCGGTAATCTATTTTTAACTATTTTAGCAAAGAAATTACAGACACAGTCCAGAGATGAGAGATTAGTTTGAGGAGAGATAGACCAGATGGGGCAGGAATAGGTAAGAATTGGAAGAACGATAGAAGAAAAGAAGGTTCGAAGGGCTTGTGGGTCATTAACTTCAGTGAAACGATAGAGTAGGCCTAAGAGGGACATTGCTTTGGACTTGATGGTTTGTATGTGTTGGGAAAAATTTAATTTACTGTCTGTAATAATACCTAAGTCTTTGGATGTAGAAACACGTTTTAGGGAGCGATTAAGAACAGTATAATTAAATTCTTGGGTGAACCTTTTTAGGGAAATGGACATCACGCTACACTTGTCTGGGTTTAATTTAAGCTTCCATACATTGCACCAATTTGATGTCTGTTGTAGGGCTTCTTGTAGTTCATAACAATCGGAAGGCGTTTGAATGTTCTTGAAAAGTTTGCAGTCATCGGCGTAAAGTAGGGTGTGAGCTTGGGAAGGAGGCAGTAGGGAGGCAAGATCATCAATATATAAGTTAAAAAGGTACGGACCAAGGACACTGCCTTGAGGGACCCCAGATGTCAGTGGAGACCAGGAAGAAGAAAAACCAGAAAGGATGACCCTTTGAGCTCGGTTGCTGAGGAAACTTGAAAGAAGATTTTTAAAATTACCAGAAATATTGAAACGTTCGCTAAGTTTATGAAGGAGGAGGCTATGGTTGATGGAGTCAAAAGCTTTAGAAAAGTCTAGGAAGATGGTGTCTAACTGTGTTTTGTTATTCAAGGAATTTACGGCATTATGCTGAAAAATAGCTAAGTTGGTCATGCACGAACGGCCCGGAAGAAATCCATGTTGATTTTCAGAGAGGTGAGGGGATGTGAAGTAATAGAGTCGGTTGAGGATTATTCTCTCACACACAGAAGAGAGGACTGGAAGTAAGCATATGGGTCGATAGTTTGATGCTAGGTTTTTTGGGCCAGATTTATGAACGGGGATAACATTAGCAGTTTTCCATAAAGATGGAAAGGTACCCAGGGAAAAACAGCGGTTTAAGAGTAAGCTTAAAGGTATTGACAGGGACTTTCATATTTTTCATCCTTACTCACATTTAATCCTAAAAATATCTCCATTTTAGTGCATAGGCAATACATTTGCGCTCTTGGGGAAAAGAATTTGACTGGATAATCCATCTTTCAATTCAGTTTGTATAGCAAGATATGATCAATGGTTTCTGGCGTCACTCTATGGAATTTACTTGTATTCATTATGAATGAGAAAATAACCTTTTTATTTCCATATTTGTTTTTATCTCACTACTTCGAACAGGGTTTCGACGATTAACGTCATCATCAGGTACATATTACAGACTTTTTGTCACATACACAATTGAGCTTGGTGGAGGAAGGTGGAAAGGAAGGTGGGTTGGTGGGGGGAGAGAGGGGAGGTAGGGTACTGCTTCTCTACACAGAGTTGACCTGCGTCCTTCACTGGGCTGATTGTCGGTGCTTTGATGATGATTCGTGAAAACGATAACGAGCTAACGCAAAGATAGGTGTTGAAGGAGCTCTTGCCTCTCAGTGAGTTTTAGAAAATAATAGCATTAAAAAAAATTAATTTAAAGCATTACAAATTAGGCATTAGGGAAGCATACCCCAGAAACTGCCAAAGCTAATAAAGTTTTAACGGTAGCAAATGGATAGATAGTAATTATGGTGGATTTAATTGGAATCCTAAGAAACGTCTTGAAATGTGGATAGATGACACTTTATGATATTATGATTGCAGTCGAAGATAGAAGTTTATGGCCAAAAATGGCAAAGGAGAATATCAGATGCATCCAGGAGATAAGGAATGTGGGGGATAATCTGTGCGAAAATAACGAGTTTAGGGGACCGAAGATTTGGATAAATACGAGTTGCCTGATTCATCCGCATTCATGTACTGATGGCTAGTAATTGTTATCTACATCACTTACATCGATGCAATTACCTCTTAGCAACCACAAGGATGTATGGCAATGGGGAATATAACGTCAAACCAGCACTATCTACTTTAACCCAAGATCTGAAATGTTACTGAAAGTGACATGGAAACATGTTAAAACATACAGTTATATACCAGCAGATGGCAGGCACTCATATAGCAATGAAACAATTACTGCTAATATAGGCACTACATTAAATACATTGTTATGTAGAATCCTAGCATGTATGAGTGAACAATGGTTAATACTGCATTATGTACTGGAGCATAACTACTGAAATAATATTTCAACTACCTACCCCTTTTCTTTGCAGCTTGTTAAGTTATTTACTCTTACGTGGGAAAAATTCAATTTTCAATATATTAGTGAGATAGTCTATATTTTTTATTCTGGTTTATCTAGCCAAATATAGCATAACACACAGTGAATTTTAGCATTTACCTAATATCATCAGTCAATCCATTCTAAAATTTTCCAGGAGATGTAATCAGCATTTTAACCGACGATTTCATGATGACTCCTAATCTATTTACTCTATTATTTTGACACACTGCAAAAATAATCACAACACTTTAAAAAATGTAGCTGCTTTACGGTAATCACAGCTTAGTTTTGTGTTCAAAGCTAATTCAATCTGTTCGAAATCAGTTGATACATGTGTGGTGTAACAAGTTAAAGGTTACAGTGTTCTTCTCTTCTCGTAACATCAGTGTAGTATAATTTTCAAAGATCAAGTACTAGCCGTGAAAACTTTAGCGGCTTTAACCGCTGAAATAACACTATAGAATACATTCCATAGAGAAAAAATCAGTCGTCTTGACCGGTAATCGAACCCGGACCCCCTGATTTCCTGGTAGGTGCTCTACCAGTTGGAAGCTACCAAGTGGAAATTATAAGGCTCTAAAGGAGCAAGATGGAATATTTGCTCTTTATTGTGGAATATTTGTTAAAGCGCAATTTCAGCGGGTAGCACCGCTAAAGTTTTCACGGCTAGTTCGTGATCTTTGAATTCGTAAAAAGTAAGCCCCTTAGAGTTTCAACGTGACTTTAACCTCGTGGACGGTGGCGCTATGCGAACGACTTAGCCGCCTTCTGACATTTATATGTGTAGCAGTCTGTGAACATCTTGTTCTTTTAGAGCCTTAAAATATTTCCTCAATACGTTGTGCTCCCATTATGGTAGAGGACTCTGAAAACGACTTGCGCCCTATAACTTAATTACTAACAAATTAACCTCCCTATGTGTGCGATGCATGAGACACAAGAGTAAAACAGTTAAAGATAACACTTAAAAGTTTTCCTGAGGCAATGACTGATTATTTATTATCAATTATCAAATATCCATTTCAGACTAAATTTCCGTGTGATTTATATCTCTTTTCCATGAAACTGTGTATTTCAAATGGATGCATCACTGAATTGCAGCTGTTTAATCTTCTGAATAATACCCTTATTTTATAAACTGTTTATCATCATACAAAAGTGTATGTACCACAGATATAAGATGATTTTAGTCACCGTATCATTGGTCAATACTTTCTCATTTTTATTATTATAGGGACTTAAGATACGTAGCATAATTTAAGTCGTCCTAATTTCATCAAAATACTCTACACAGCACTTGAAAAAAATTTTACTGGCATTAAATTTATTGCATCTTTCTCCATCCCAAATGTAATTTAAATAATTATTATGAGTAATTATGATAGGCTCTGATCGGTATTGTTCTTGTCTGTAAATATCAAGCTTGCAGTGCACTGGCTATAAGGAATTTCACTGACAGGTGATTTTACGTACGCACTATTAGAAAATAAATAGACATATGATAATTTTTATTGCTCTGAAAACAAGGTCCATAAGGTATAATTGATCATTCACACAACCATTGGGTAATTATTACATTACATTACAAAAAAATTACACAAACTGCGTTGAATTTTAGCATAACAAAAATCTTGGGGAAATATAATTATTTCCTCAAGTAATTCCCCAAGAAATATTTTATACCTGACGCCATTGATCGTTATGTAAGAAAACAAATTTAAAAAATGGAATCTAACAATAATAATAAGAATGTAAAAAAGTAAAAAAAAATTACTATTACAAAATTTCAAATTGTTCAAATGAGATATAAAAAATTATGAACATAATATTAAATCATAGTGAAATCGATAGGTGAGGTTTGTAACACTTATACAAATATTGATAAATGATTATGATAATGATGACATTTAAAAATAAAATTGTTATTCCTTATTTGTTTGATGGCATTATGTGCTCAGATATTAGGTGTTTTATTTATCCTATAAATTATTCGTTTATTAACTGTGGGTAAATCATGCGAAATTGCATTGAAAAAGTGACCATGAAAAAGCAGATCGTATGGGAACCAGAAGAGAAGTTAAGCAGAGGAAACGGCGAGTTAACATTATATTAGGGGCAAGTTAGAATACTTCGAACTAAATGAAGTGACCTACAGGAATGGAATAGAATCATTGTAAGAACCTTTTTTGATTTTGAACGAAAAACAATTAGAGAAATCGATAAATTAATAAGCAATTAAAAATTAACCAGATGATTATAAACTATTTTTATTTCTTACTAATGACCACCATTTAAGCGTAAGAGCAATAATCATGTCGTATTTTCCTATTCGTTGTGAAAGAATGAAATCGTTGCTCTTCTACTGAATATTTAAATTTGGCTCGACATACGGATATAAAAACACACTCGACATTCTATAACCCCTCTACTCACTCAGTCTTTACAACTCCACCCCTCCCTTCCCCTTTTCCCCTCCCCATCACCATCATCATTGAATAGTGGATAACGTAGCGGGAATGGAAGCAGCATTCCCCTGATTTTCTTCCCCTGCAGCCATTTGCAGTTCAAAATTGTGCCATTCCTACTTTGGCTATGATACCAAAATTTAGAGACGGTAGCGCTTCCCCAGCTCTTCACCTAGTCCCTGGAGGCTACAACTTGAAAGATGTTTAGCAGTCGTCGTACAGGCCGGCGAAGCGTCAGAACACCGACAGTAAATAACTTTAATTGGAGAGATTAGGCAAGTTAATTTTCTCACAAGGCCTTATCAAAATCTGTGAATTTCTGTAAATGACGATGGTTTCACCTATTCGCCCCTATTCGCTTACCCACTTTAGAATCCATCGAACACATATCCTGTGAATCGTGACCGTGAAAGTTTTTTTAGTTTGTGGAAGTGGAGGCACCGCTGATTGTTAGATCGTTTGCATATGAACGGCTGTGTAGAATTCAGAATCACTGAGTTGACATTCTACGTGAAGGAATTAAAAAAAAACTGTTCATGGGAAATTGGAGGTGAATGTGATGGAGAAAAAATTTTGACAGTTGATTTGAAATATTCAAGAGATTATTTACTACGGGCCCGAAGCCCGAATCCTCACCAAAAAAAAGGTAGAAGTGGATGGATGGATGATAAGTATGGATTCTTATAGATAGCACATTAATACCTTTGCGTAGCCTGGGGCAATGCGCGTTCCCATACTGGTACCGATTTAAAAAAATATGTCCGTCCCGAAATCCAAATGGGCTACAAAAATGTTGTTTTATAAGTAGCAATATATCATTCAATCCGAAATGCACGATCGCTCCACCTTTCCCTTTCAAACATTAAATTAAAAGAGATCTGTAGAAATAATGGTTGACAATAGGTAATAAAATAAATAAAACAATGTTGATAAACCCAAATCATTAGCCAGTTAGCAAAACTAAACCTGATATCGTTTCAGTCCAATGGATCTGACAAGAACTTCAAGGTAATAATTTAAATTAGGTCTTAAAATGTGATCGTAGGGAAAATATTGAGGGAAAAGCAGCGTCCAACCTATCCTAGGATTGTTGAAAAATGATGATGGCGATGAGGAAAAATATTTTTAGAAAATTCATTAAACCCCATTCCATGAAAAGTTTCTGAATGCTATCAAATAGAGACAAAATATCTTAGCACTGTGGCAATTAAGACATCGGTTTGGGTTAAATTGTCGTGTATAGACTTTCGCGTGCTAATATATCGTCACTTTCAGGAACGCTGTCCTATGTGATGTAACCAATGATTCAATTGTTAATACAATAGATGCAAGTTTTCCCAATGTACTTTAAGTGCTGAATCGTTTTCATTGACTTCATTAATATTTGCCGTGGAGTCGGTACACATCGATATTGGCTCGTGACTGAATTATTAAACCACAATGTTTTTTTTTCTTGCTTCCTCCATTCGGCAGCAGGATTCAATGGCAGCTACCTGGTATGGCTGAGGATAATTCACTGACTGGGGATAATTATTTATTATATGTTAGACTCTCATATTATCTCTGGAATTCAGAGCTTCGCTAACCAATAATTGTTTTCAAAAGTATTCTTCAAATTTTGAAACGCAATTAACATCATTTTTTAGAGTTTGTGTTACTTACTGCTGCGTCTAATTCTAAATGAAACATTTTGTCCTCACACATTCTCATATTCTCTCTTTGAATATCTCCGTATCAATATAAAATTTTTAATGAATTACATTTCCATGAACATTCATATGCCCTTTATTTTTAATTAAAAATTCACCATTCACAAAATTCACAAAAATCAACCTCTTTCGTATTGCATCTTGAATTTATTCCTGAGGCCGAATTTCAGGTGTCCTCTCAATACATGGAAAGTAATTTTGTGAATCTTAACGTGTATACAGTATCCACATTTTCCTATGTTTTCTCACACTGCAACATAATTTATTTCTTTTCCTCTTTTATAAAATTGCTTTTTCATTTGCTTTATTTTAAGTTTTTTTCTCTACCTTTTACTTTTACTCTCTACTCTTACTTTTGTTCTCTATAATTATACCGTAAGATTATTTTTTTTATCGAATACGAAGATACGTGTCGCTCTTCAATTATTGTAGTCACTTTTTATGCTTGCTTTCACGAGGGTTTCCATTATTATTTTGATTATAGACTCTGAAATATGTGAAACCTTAATGAGTTGTGATAGTATGCATCTGCCACGTGACCGTAACACAGGATATCTGATTATACTGATCACGTGGGTTTATTTTTTTGTAATGTCTCACAGGAGCTCAAAACTTTTTTGTAACTGCTTTATGCACCTCTTGTAAATTTTTAATTTATATTTTTTCTTTTCACAATAAAACCTCCTCAAAGAACCGAACATACTCCTTATTCTAAAATAATTAATATTTACAAAAATTAAAATATATTTTTTTACAGCGATGTATTTATCGTTAAAATAACTTTTTAGTGAACCATGAAGTAAATAACAACAGTATTTTCTTCGCAAAGGGCGAATTTCAATGTTTACGCTCTTTTTCGAAATATATGATTATGAATGGCTAAAGTTTGCTGAGGCGGGTGTTATCGATCAATATAAATGTTTTAAAAAAGATATGAAACAATATTGAAGATTTTAACCTGGATGAAGGGTAGATGGTCTTATTCGTTCCTAATCGTCTACGTGGTAGAGTGATATGAAATGTTTCATCCTGTGGGGATAGGAGGGGGGGTGCTGTGCAAATTGGCTATTGAGAGCGGCTTTAAAGCGGCAAGAGTGCGTCTAATTGTCTAATGGAATTATTTCCCTCAGCACATTTTTCCTCACACAGGCTTAATTTAATTTTTGATATAGAAATTTACATATTGACAGAAATATACCATTTATTTTATCTACTATTTAGGAACTTAGAACAGATTTAGGTTGGAAGTGTGAAATAACATTTTTACCTAATTTTTTTAATGATGGCCTCAGAATTTTCTCTAGCTATGACAATTTCTTGATTCAATTTTTAATGTTCACAGATGTATAAGTACGTAATTTCATTAGTTTAAATAAAAGGTTTCCCTCCTTTTTATGGACTACTGTTACCATATGGTAACGCAAGACATTTCTCCATTAATGTAGCGTAAATATTGCTTAATGTTTTTCATTTCAATCATAATGGAGTTTGAACGCTATTTACTTTCCTAAGAAATATCATGAAGCGTCCTTTGGGACGTATATTTTGTGAATTATAGATATTTCATTTTATCTCTTTTCAAGAAAATTCTTCTCAAATTAGAAAACACATTTTGCTGTATTTTCCATGGATAACGTAAAGTAATTCTTAGAAATATTTTGCAACTCATAATACAATAGTGACACCCTATCATGAAATACCAACATCAAAATAATACCATAACAATTTGGTAACAATAGTCTGCAGCTGAACAAAAATATACATTTTATGATCGCTCGGCTTTCCTAGATATATTCTGTGGTTTTACTTAGTTTGTAGTACTTTTGAGGAATAAAATATCACTCCGGCCCTGACATATTCCCAATTGTCGATGAAATCAGTTTATGCATCACATTATGTATATAGGTGCTTTGTGGCTGAAATATGATACTATAAATAAGTCAACCTCGCATTTCATCATCTATGTATACGCAAAAAAATCCGTTCAATGAAAGAAAAACAACATAGTTAAGCATGTATCAAATCATTCATTCACCTCCTTGCCTCGTCACACATCCTTGGATAATCTAAAGATAAACAAATTCTCATTACCAGGTACGATGCTATAAGAGCTTTATCATAGTGAAGATAATTCCATTTCAACATCACTGCTGTAACAACCAGTTATAGAAATACCAATTTTGATCTTCGGGATTAATTTAAATTAATAAATGAAGTACTTCTTTCCTTAGAGGAATCAGAGGAAGAAGTACGCTATTAGATGAAGAAGATATTAGGCTTTGACACGTACTTTCATCATCAGGTCTGCACCACTACACCACTCCATGTCAAAACCCAAATCGTCCCAAAAGGAATTTTAATGGAGTATTTTAAGGTCTTTTAATTTATCAATCTTAAAAATAATTTTTGTAAGAGGAGACCTAACATTTTTTCATTAATAGTAAAGAATTTAAAACATTGGACACATCCGAAATGGCCCATGTCGTTACACATGTCTTTATATAAACTGCAAATTTAGGACTCAATGTCCTCTCTTACATCTTAAAAATAATTTTTGTAAGAGGAGACCTAACATTTTTTCATTAATAGTAAAGAATTTAAAACATTGGACACATCCGAAATGACACATGTCGTTACACATGTCTTTATATAAACTGCAAATTTAGGACTCAATGTCCTCTCTTACAAGCAACAGATTGAGCGTCACAAATATCCATGCCATGGACAGTGAACATCCTCCCCGGGCAGGATTCGTACCCGCTACCTTGGAATTCTGCCCTAGGGATTTGTAAAGCCCAGTGCATGTGGAAATAAATTACCGGGAGAATATGGGGGACGTGGTGGAAAGGGAATTTGAGGTTTCCAGAAAGGTTACCATACTCTAGGGGCTTTTCCTGCTTGGTGTCTTCCCGTGTTCTTCAAAAGAGGGTTGGTGGAAGAGCCTGGAGTGAGGCAAAGATCGTGCCACTGTCACCGGTGACCATGTCGGAGAGGGAGGGAAACCCCTTACGGTCAAGATATGTCTAAGGTTTCTAGGGCGTGTATTCTGGTTGTTATCGGGAGAGCGGATTTATCCCAAGCCTCGAAACCGAGATTGCATTCACTGAGTGTTTGTACACTAAAAATATGATTTTAATTATCCTTTTTTGATACATTTTACCAAAAAGTTCAGTTAATATAGAACACTGAATTGCAAAGTATTTATACCAAGATTGTTTGGTAAAAAAATTTGGTGAAATTTATGAAATATAACAATAAAATTTATCAAGACAAACTATCACTCTCAGTTAATTTTACCAAATTTGTTTTGTCAATAACAAATGAATAAACGACTTAATGCCAGCCATAATCTCTATATATATGGTCTCCAAGGCACCTTCCCATAGTCGGAAAATGCGTCAGGTCGTATATCAAAAGATGATAGGATAGGCGGAGGTTAGGTGCAAATTGTTTGGTAGGCGTATCTTTAGAATGTGAGGCACAACTAGTAATGATTAAGTAAATGAGAACCTCGATTGCTTGCCATTATTTTTTGTAATTTTGGTGATACACTTGCAAGGTATATTAGAATGATTGTTTTTATATTAGATAATGCATTTGGGTACGTTTTCTATTGAATTTTAAACAGTCATGGGTTTATCAAGGATATATTAATGCTTGTCACACGATTTCCAAGTGCCTTACTAGTTCCAAAAATGTGCCTTTTTAAGGCGCCTAAAAGGTGCGTTAATAGATGCTTTATGTGCCTTTTTTTAGATACCTCCAAGGCGGCTTCAAGCCACATTTTCCTGGAAGTATGCTACGTGGCTCACTAGTGAAGCATCAGGCATGCATTTTCAGAGATTCTGACATGCGTTTGAAGCGATCGTGACACGCTTGTGTAGCACTCCTAGCGTGCTTGTGCAACTCTGCTGACACCCGTTTGCATCTCATCTGACATTCAAAAAAGGGGAAGGGGACACTTCGGCGCGGCCACTTCGGCGCGGCCACCTCGGCGCGGCCGTTTCGGCGCAGGCCCACCTCGGCGCAAGCCACCTCGGCGCAGGTCCATTTCGGCGCGGAAAACAGAGATGTTAAGTACCGGGACAGATGCTCATGTAAAAATACTACAACGAAGGAATATTGTGTTTTTTCGTCGTAATCAAAGAACTGTTGGCAAACATTGATTCAAAACGAAATAAATTTAGATGTGAGTGCAAATAAAAAAAGAAATATGTACTTGAAATTGCTGAACTACTACACTCCACTGTTTATCAATGTATCAAAAGTATTACAAATATTAAAAGTAATAGAAGTAGTGAATCATTATAAAATCGTCAGTTGAAATACAAATCAATACCAGCGTACAATTGCAGGTTCCACCATGAAGATACAATTCGAGAGAAACATCTACATAAAACCCTGCAAGCCACCATAAAGGTGTGTGGCAGGGGGTGAATTCTCACCAAACATGCACTACACATCATGCATTAAAGAGGATTAGTATATATATATATACTCTTCTAAACTCCACTATTTAAAAAAAGAAAAAATAGCAAACCATACATGCAAAAACATGCTGTTAGTTGGATTAGCTTTAAGTCCTAAAGCCAACCTGCAGCTACCAATGTTATCCATTGCTACACTCATACTGGATATATTTACAGTTATTCATATCCCTAATTGTACGATGAAAAAAGGACATTTTGAATATGTCAGTTCGGCAATCAATTTCTCTAATTTTGTGATTAGGGTCCAGTCTACCATAGTAAGTTGGGGTTCGCAAAATATTTTTCACATCATCACTGAAAATATGGTCTTGGAATTTGTTTAAGAGATTAAGTCTAAATTTCAACCTGAAATATGACAATGATTTCCAATTTAATTTATTTAATAGACTAGTTACGCTAATATAGTTATCGTACCGTCCCTTTACAAATATTGCCGATCTTTGTTGCACACGATGCGTCTACAGATACTCAATAAATATTGTCTACATCTACACGCAAGCTACCCTGCAAGCTACCTCGAGGGTGTGTGGCAGGGGATGAAGAGCACCACAAATCCAAAATTTACATTTTGTTATAGATATTTTTAGGCCTTCGCTTTAGAAGAAAATCACGACGAAGCGAAAGGAACGGATATATTTTGGGATTTGAAAATCCGCATTCCCGGAGGAAAGTTTTAACCCTTTCGAGACGGCAGAATTCACTGCCATTCGCGTATTCTAATCTGAGTACCAAGAGACTCTCTCTTCGCCTTTGTAGGGAGCACATTTGAGAAGTTGATAATTGAGATATTTCTCAAAATGTTTATACCAAAATATTTGATCTGACCCCATTTATCGGCCGATGGGCGGAGGAAACCTCGACCCTTCTTTGCATTGGGAGCTGCACTCCCGGCATGTGTCTGCGGTCAAAAACTGTTTTGTTTCAATACATTTGCAAAATAAATATTTGTTTCATACTCGGGATATACAGGCTCAGAAGTCCATTTCCTTCGTCTCGCTGAGGAAATAAATTTTTTTAATGCAACAGTACTGTGAGTATAAACGGAATTGTGATCGAAATGGAAAATTGTCCCACAAAAATTATTTGAGAATTTTTAATTTCAAGGCGAAGAACCAAGAGAGAAATGTTGTATCTTATGATGAATTCCAAATTTTCCGATTCCGATTCCGATCTTCGCTAGACACGTTCAAGTTCGTTATTTAGACTGATTTCCTAGGGATCCCATACACTGACAGCTTATTCCAAATAAGGTCTTACAAGGGAAAAGTAGCTGATTTCTCGTACATGAACGTCACATTTACCCAGTACTCATTTGATGAATCCCAGTCTATGATTAGCTTGACCCATCATTTCATGTACGTGTTTACCCCAGGAAAGATCATGTAAGTATCAGTCTTATTTCAAGATATTTAATGGATTCCACCTTTGTTAATTCAATATTACTTATTTTGTATGTGCTATGTGGAGAGCTATTCTTTTTCCAAAAATTCATTATAGACGTGATGTTAGTACTACTTAGCAGTTAAGACTAATAAATTAGATGATAATTAAGAAATTAGCAATAATAGCTATCGAAAACTCTCAATAATTTGAGAAAAAAGTCTAAATATACATTTTCCATTACTGCTAATATGGTCTGTTATTGTTATATGCCCGATATACAGTCCATTACACTAATTTCAATTTCACTGATCCAACGTAGAGATAAACTCTCTTTTGTATGCTTTTTGTTGCGTTGAAACTGATCGCTTCGTTTAAACGATAGAGCTCCTCAAACTCGGGTGTTTTGCTTTTTTTACAGACTAGTAGATTGCCGAACTGACAGATTCAAAATGTCCTTTTTTCCTCGTACAATTAGGGATATAAATAACGGTAAATGTATCCAGTACGAGTGTAGCAATGGATAACATTGGTAGCTGCATGTTGGTATAAGGACTTAAAGCTAACCCAACTAACAGCATATTTTTGCATGTATGCTTTGCTATTTTAATTTTTAATTACAAATTTTATGCATGATATATAGTGCATGTTTGGTGAGAGTTCACCCCCTGCCACACACCTTTATGGTGGCTTGCAGGGTATTACGTAGATGAGATGTAGATGTACGCTGCACAGTCTAGTTCTCTGATCAAACCTAATTCATACATATTATACTATACTATATTATACATACCTATTCGTACTAAGGATTATAACGGTATTAAAGGATTAAGGGATTAAATAGTGACGTTATGACTAGTATATTAATACTATTCCTTTTTTATGCATGATATGTAGTGCATGTTTAGTGAGAAATCACCCCCTGCCACATACCTTTGTGGTGGCTTGCAGGGTATTATGTAGATGTAGATTACATACAATCATGCACTACTGACTATTCTAAAATATTTCCCCTGCCTATCCCTTTGCTATGCTGCATTTTGTGTTCTCTTATGCCTAGTGCGGGGGAAAAAATTACATTTTGAATCTACCAGTACGACAATCTGGATATAAACCCAAGTAAACAAACTAACTCCTACACTTCATTTTAAATGTGGCACATATATATTTTCTCACTTAGAAACATCCACTATGAAATAAATTCCCGCTCCGAGGTGGCATGCGCCGAGATGGGCCTGCGCCGAGGTGGCTTGCGCCGAGGTGGGCCTGCGCCGGGATGGGCCTGCGCCGAGGTGGCTTGCGCCGAGACGGCCGCGCCGAGGTGGCCGCGCCGAAGTGGCCGCGCCGAGTTGTACTAGACCCTCAAAAAAGGGAAGTTTAGCAGTGCTAAACGCGCTGCAGCTCAAGTGCTTCCGTGCAATGCGTCAGACGCGCATCTGAAGCATTTAGTGTTACCTGGGAATTGTCCGTCAAGAATATAATCATTTTAACCATATGGTTTCACACTTTTGAAAAAATAAGTAGCAAAAGTTTATATATGTCGAAGTCGTTTAGACCCTTCTGAGTGTTTGGAAACATTAAATTATGCATTTTTTGTGAGATGCGGAGATTATTAACCCTCCCTACCTACCTGGGGTCTTTTTTGACCCGAGCTCATAGAAAAAGTTGAATAACTCATTAATTTTTACAGTTTTATGCACCATATTTTAGGAATTCTCCGATAAAACACGTTTGAATCGATTCCATTTTTCATTTTAAAAATATTTCTGAGAAAAAGCCTGAAAAAAAATTATTTCTTGCTTGGGGTCAAGTTTGACCCCAGGTAGGGTATGTGGACTAAAATGTACCCGATCGTATTTTAGTACAAGGAAATTTTAGTACAAGGAGAAGGAAATTTTCATTTTCCTTTCGAAAAAATTGAATAAATAATAGCTTTTGTCATGACTTTGTCATGAAAGGTAAGAATATTAGCATTTATGTCATAAAATGAGTAATGCACTGAGTGTTAAAATTATTAGAAGAGAAGAAGATGGTAGAGCTTCGGATGTATTTCCCTCGCATGTGACACCAAGATAGATATTACGGTAATATACACAGTCGTATCAACGTTACAACCTAATGAATGAAATAGAGGCTTAGCTATTCAGGTGCAAAATCTATTAAATGTCAGCAGTTTCCAAATGGGTGAACTTGGAGACTAACGCATAATAAGTCAATCACATTCATCTCACCTAGTCACATAACAGAAGCTGAATACTGCTAAGTTATTGCTAGCGTACTATGATTCAACTTGCTCTGAAGCTTCTAATCCTTATCTGTGGACAGTGGATTCGTCGTCAACAGCGTGTTTTCTTTGTAATCAGCAACAGTCAATGTGTTTTGACTTCGTAATTTTTGTCCTCTGTAACGAGCTAAGCTGATATAGAGAGAATTAGTAACTTGTGGTTGCTCCTCCGATGACTGTTGAAGCCATCATTGCTCTCCAACTTCTATTCTAATTGCTATTTTCGCAGAGCTAGTCTACAGAGTCATCAATGCTGTGCTTTCTTTGTAATCAGCAATTAGTCAGAAAAAACAGTGTTTTCTCCACTTGTATTTTGACTTTGTAGTATTCGGCCTCTGATACGAGCTAGGCTTTTACGCTGAGAATCGTCACTCGTGGTCACTCCTCCGACGACTGTAGAAGTCACATCTTTCCTCGCTCAAGCGTACATCCCGCACTGGGAATCCCGATGGGGAATTATTGGCGGTCATACAAGAACAATAACTGATTATGGCAGCCTTAAGAGTCAAATTTGCTCCTGGATACAGCGAGAACGAAGCCGTTAACCACTTATTAGAATCGAAAGATAACGATGAAGAAAACATTCAAAATGAGAGTGATGGAAGTAAAGCAGAGGCAGGCAACAGGGAGGTGACAATAAGGGACCAGGAGGAGGACGAGCTTCATGAGGAAATCCTAGGCGTATGTATCAAAGAAGACGATCCACAGGGAGCGAGGAAGAAAATGAAATGGGATGCTATAGAACCAAAGTCGACTGGAAAAAGTATTATCCAGGAATATCATCAGGTAGGATGCCGGTTTCCCAGGGCATGTTCAGTGTGTGGAAGAGGCTGAGTTTTTTTGATGGTTTGTTAATGATTTATAGGTGGACAAAATTGTCAATACACAAATTAACGGGCAAATCAATTTAATAATAGGAAAATATTGGAGAAAATGGAAGATCCTCGATTCCATTGAATTCGATTAAACATAATAGCTTTTCTTGGCCTGTGTATCATTTACGGTGTTCAAAAAGTGCGAGGAAAAGTTTTGAGCGAACTTTGGTCGGATGTATTTGGATTTCCGATTTATAAAGCAACTATGTCAAGAAGTCACTTTGTGAATATTTTGAGCTGTTTAAGACCTGATGATTAAGTGAAGCGGGAAGCACGTAAAAAGGAAACAAAAAACAAGGCAGAAGCTGTGTCGGATATCATGAACTTATTTTCCTGTGGTTGTAAAAGTTCATTCATTCCAGGTCCCAACATCACTGTTGATGGACATCTACGTACTTTTAGAGAAAGTTGTAATTTTAAAGTATATATTCCCTTGAAACCACGAAAATACGGCATTAAAATTGGGATAACTGTTGATCCTGAACATATGTACACTATAAATTTGCAAGTGTACGCAGGTAAACATTCGTGAAATACATCAAGGGAAGCGGGTAGCAATGGATTTTGTGAGTCACTTGAGTGGGATTGGTCGAAAAATCAGCACAGTTAATTTATTTTACACCTTTTGATCTTGGCCAAGATTTAAAATTATCCCTAACACTCACGGGTACTACGCCAAAAAAAATTACACGTAATTGCCACCAACAACAGCAAAAACCCGGTAGATTAATCCTCAAATATTAAATTTTCCAATAAAACTCTTTAGATTTCACATGAAGTCTAAAGAGTTGCCCCTAGCAAAGAGAAATCAGTGGTTTTATGGTCTGCTAAACATAAGGCATTTGAAATTTGTTGCCCTGAGAAGAATAAACAGGATGTGATTCTGTATTAAAACTCTGCAAAATTCGGTGTGCATACTGTAGAACAAATTATTCTGTAAAAAGAGGGCCTAGAAGATGGTCATTGGCTATTTATTTTTGATATCGTGGATCTGGCAGGTATAAATGCATACCAAATGTATTTGAGAAAATACCCCTCTTTCCGCGGAAAAAAAGTCTAGCCGGCGATTCCTTTTAGAATCAGCAAAAAAAATGTTAGCACCTGAAATTCATCGCTGAGTACGAAAAACCGAATGCCAAAAAAATAGGTTTCGGACTGCGATCGAAAATGGGATTGGTATTTGCGGTATTCTGCTAGTAAATGCAAGAGAAATTGTGTCCAGAAAATGGGTGGCAGATGTTCCAGTTGCTCTCGTAAGAGAGACAAACAACCAATGATCTTTATAATGTTTGCGACAGTTACGTGTAAGGTGATCATAATCAACAAAGAAGTGTCAGTATGGAATGTGACATTAGTGAGTGTACAGATGGAGATTTCAGATTAAAATTTGGCACAATTCTTTTGAGTCATGAAATTTTGTATTTGGTCATCACGTTTTGGCACTATGTTGCAAATTTTTAAATATTTTAAATATTATATTGTATTTAGATAATATAACTATCTATTTAATACGTATTTAGGTAAATTTAATCCTTATTATTCAAGACTATACAATGAGTGCCATCTAAAAAATTATAATATTTTTTTCTAAATTATGCAATGAATTTTATACTGTGGTATTTTTCTATTGACTTATCTGCAATGTATTTAATTAACATACGAATGAATATGAGTCATTGGAATAATATTATCACTTAAAAGAATTAAAATTCACGATGGGGTCAAAAAAGACCCCAAGCAGGGAGAATGTGATTTTTTTAGTAACAGGTAGCGAGGGTTAATGTGACTCCAAAACTGTTTGGTGTTAAAAAGCATGTTGTCCTGTATTGTTTTCATATAATTGACATAACATTTTTTTATTTGTGTTTAAAATGTCTGCGTAGATTAAAGTTAATGGTCGCAAAAGTGTTAATCGCCAGAGTTTTTGAAGGGCTTATGTTTTTGATCTTGGCCAGTGTGTTTTGATCTTTATCATCTTCTTCAGTTCCCCAGTGAACCATTAAGGAAATGAGCTTCTTCTTACCATACCCACAAGGCACATGGATATCCATTGGATGTGGACATCCATTGGATATGCAGAGGAGAACAAACGGCAAATTTAGAGTATAGGCAATCCGCACAGCACAAATTGGCTGAATAAAACTGAATAGGCTCCTAGCATCACTTCAAATAGATTACTTTTGGGAGCCGTATTTAGGATAAAATAATATTTTGATCGATCCTTTCAGTTCCTTTATAATGTTCTCATACTTTTTTTTCTATAGATAATACTTTCAAACAGACGAAAAGTTAAACTTGTGACAAACTTGTGAAAACATGTGACAAACGAGTTTGCGAAACACCACGCCTGATAGAGCAAGGGTATCTAAGAATCGTGGGCGACGTAGGAACAGGTAGATTTTTGGTTGGAACGACGGACGGAAGGAGGGCGTGGGAAGGTGGAATCTGGAAAAGAATCACACGTAATCATGGGTCCGACTTAGAGTTTAACGTATTTATTACTTCAATTAAAGAAAACACGACAAAGAATGAAAATTAATAGCGATTGGGAATCAGCACTCGGGGAAAGAAGTTAGTGGGGTGGAAACAGCTGACACTTGCATGTAAAATCTACAGGTGAAGTATAAAAAAACAACTTGATCATAAAAAAAACTGATAACAAACAAAATTTATATATATCTGCAGGGTTTAAAATAATTCCTCTGCTACAATGGGTGCGTTGAACGCTTAATTATTCCAAGATGACTTGACTGGGGGGCTTGAAGGATGGAAGCAGGGTGAATACGTGGGTGGGATCTCCCACCACACCTTTCTTGAATGACTTTCATCGGACGGGACAGGCGGCGTTGTAAGACAAAAAACTCACGAATACTCGCGTCGGCTTTCGATTAGTAAGAACGGTCCTCTGCCTTGATGGAGATTCCCTCGGTGGATGACAGCGGGTGATCAGTCATGAGCTGCTAGACAAATTCTGTGTTGAAGAAATGACTTTCAAGATGCAGCGTCTCCGTTGAAATAGATCGCTCGATGGCCAGAGCTTGAAGTGCAACGTTTGCGAATGATGAAGTGCTCCCATGGCCCGAGCCTCAGGTTTGCAGGAGTTGCACTGCTAGTTTTGTTTGCAGCCGGTTTCAGGAAGTTTCTGTCTTAATGCCCCTCCGTCAGTCACCCACGTTCCTGGTTGGGAGAGGGGAAGGGAGGGTAGGGCAATGGCTTCTAGGTATACCATAATCAACACTACGCCCATGCGGGCTCTTGACGACTTAACACTTGGAATAGCGCGCGGGGTTCAAACACTGCGCGCACACACACACCGGCACGTCATAGATCAAACAAAACAAAAATAACACTCAATAATTCAAATAGGGGGGAGGAACAAAACGAGGGTGAGTGCTTCTCGCCAATTGGGAGAAAAAGGGGGAAGCGCTGCCGTTACAATATTTATCACTGAATTATAGATCATCTACAATCCACATAGTAACAGTTTCCAAAAAAAAATAAAATACCCCTTGACCTAAACTTAACGTAACAAGTACCTTCAGATTCTTCCTTCAGGGATGGAGTGCCATCTTGCAAGAGGAGTACATTTCAAGGAAGTGGCGGGGGCCCTCAAGTGCGGGAATCGCAATGTTGCAAAGGGAGACGGGAAGCAAGCATGCACTCTTCACACATATATAGTAATACTAATCCTTTTAAATGAATGATATGTAGTGTATATTTGGTGAGAATTCATACCCTGTCTCACACCTTTGTTGTAGCTTGCAGGGTATTATGCAGATTTAGATTTCCATACATACTTTCCACTTTATACCAGATAAAAAGAAGTCTATTGACTAAATCTTCTTTTCATAAATTTGACATAATATTTTATTGCGTTAATCTGTATGATTGTTACTTGGGATGGTGTTCCCTGCCTTTTTGAAAAAAACAGATGTTCTATCATCGATATTATATCAGTTAATTGAATTCTTTATCGTTTTGGTGTCAAATGGTTTCTATCCAATTGAGATTATCTCTTTTTTTATAACTTCATAAAAAAGTACCTTCATTTTGATTCATATTTAAATATTTGCTCCACTTCATGGTTTTCTTGTAATTGATTGTTTTCAGTGTGTTCACCACTGTGTCATGTTTTGCAGGTTGAAGATTGAAAAATTCGCATCCCAGGAAGAATTCGTCAAAAGGAAAAAGAAAAAGTAACATGGAACCTTCAATGAGAAATCAAGCAACAATCCTGAACGTCAGCGCTCCAGATGCGAATTGCCGGATTGAAGATGGTCGTCGAGATGATTACTATTTTTATGCTTGTCTATTTATAATTTTTGTTTACTTATGTACACTAATTGTATTCATGTTTATGCCTATTTTTATTGATTTCCTTCGATATTACTTCATCTAATAATGGTTGTAGTCAAATTTTAATTCTTACATTCCCTTGATGAATGAAATAAAAAATAATTTTTTAAGAGTACGATGTATTCTCTACTTCTGAAATTAGAGTCATGCTTATAAAATATATTCATTTCGATTATAAATAAATGTTTTTTCTTTGAATCTGGTTCTACGTTATTTATACCAAACCTAAATAAAAAATAAATAATATTTAAAACGATTGGTAACTGCAGAAATCTCTAAATAGGAATATAAGCATCATTGAATTTTACAAATTTATCAGTAAACCCTGAATAAAGCAACAAGGATCTTGATTTAATTCGTTATTCTATATCACTCTATAATATAGCTTCATTGTTCTATGAATATTATAGATAACTAAATATCTTGATCAAATATATTTAGACCTACAAATAACAAATGCGATTTCATCTACAAATATTTTATATTTCATAATATTTAAATGGATATTTTGTAATTTATTGATAATTTCCTACGTCATGTTGCTTTAGATTGCATATCGCTAATCGGTTGAATTCCTTTTCTTATTTACTCGTAAACACCTGAAAGCCAGTGTTTTCATTTTTAACGAATTCTTGTCCTCGCTACCCCTTTTCCATCATTAAAATACCTTTCCACCTAAATGTAGGAATAGTATTATTGATAAGTTTCTATCTTATGTCATTTACTTACGTTTTAACACTAGGACGCCCGGACTTCTCGACATCATTCAACGCCCAAATGGGGTCATTTTGACCCCCGGTAATTAATAAGTTAATTTTTCACAAGGCATTTATGTGTTTACATTTTTAGTGTTTTTTCATTAAATAATGCCCTAGTTCTTCACATTTATCGATTTTATCAGTTCATTACAGCAATGTTTTTCTCAATATAACTATTTATTGAAATATGAACTTTGAGATTTGGAATCATTATCCCGTTTTTCTTCAATTTCATTTTTTCTTGCCTAAAATGTTGACACTCAGTATACAACAAATGTCACTTACTTTATTTAAACGTATTTATTTGTTGTTTTTACAATGTGCACTGTTTTATGATGAATGATTTGTCCTGCCAAAATTAAAAATACCATCTGAAAATATGTAAAAAAAATTGAGTAGCCTAATGAAAATAGTTTTCATCATCGTCAGTATTTCATTCCTATGATTGGTTTACTGCAGCCCTCCATTACGCCCTATTTAGTGTTAATTGCCTAACGCCCTGGTATGTTTTCTCTTTCACGTCCTGCTTTATTTGCTCTAGATACTTGCCCCTTGGTCTTCTTTGTGGGACCTTCCCTTCGATCTTCCCCTCTATTATATTTCTAACTAATTCATTTTGCCTCAAGGTATGTCCATCTTCATCTGCTCTTCTGCACACCTCTTCATTCCTCACTATATCAGTCAATTTAATCTTCAACATTCTCCTCGAGCACAATATTTCTAAGGCTTCAATTCTTCGCTGGCCTGCTTTCCCGATTTTCCATGACTCTGATCCATAGAGTACTACGCTCCATGATAAAGTGCTTCCTTGTTTGCAGCCGTAAGTTCTTTGTGCACAGTAGCTGTCTCTTCTTCGTTTGGTTGCCGCTTCTTAAGCGTTTGGTTGATAAGGATAGATTCTTATAGATAGCACATTAATACCTTTGCGTAGCCTGGGGCAATGCGCGTTCCCATACTGGTACCGATTTAAAAAAATATGTCTGTCCCGAAATCCAAATGGGCTACAAAAATGTTGTTTTATAAGTAGCAATATATCATTCAATCCGAAAAACACGATCGCTCCACCTTTCCATTTAAAACATTAAATTAAAACTGATCTGTAGAAATAATGGTCGACAATAGGTATTAAAATAAATAAAACAATGTTGATAAACCAAAATCATTAGCCAATTAGCAAAACTAAACCTGATATCGTTTCTGTCAAATTGATCTGACAAGAACTTCATGGTAATAATTTAAATTAGGTCTTAAAATGTGATCGTAGGGAAAATATTGAGGGAAAAGCAGCGTCAAACCTATCCTAGGATTGTTGAAAAATGATGATGGCGATGAGGAAAAATATTTTTAGGAAATTCATTAAACCCCATTCCATGAAAAGTTTCTGAATGCTATCAAATTGAGCCAAAATATCTTATTACTGTGGCAATTAAGACATCGGTTTGGGTTAAATTGTCGTGTATAGACTTTCGCGTGCTAATATACCGTCCCTTTCAGGAACGCTATGGTCCTATGTGATGTAACCAATGATTCAATTGTTAATACAATAGATTCAAGTTTTCCCAATGTACTTTAAGTGCTGAATCGTTTTCATTGACTTCATTAATATTTGCCGTGGAGTCGGTACACATCGATATTGGCTAGTGACAGAATTATTAAACCCCAATGTTTTTTTTTCTTGCCTCCCCCATTCGGCAGCCGGATTCAATGGCAGCTACCTGGTATGGCTGAGGATAATTCACTGACTGGATTTAATTATTATTGTATGTTAGACTCTCATATTATCTATGGAATTCAGAGCTTCGCTAACCAGTAATTGTTTTCAAAAGTATTCTTCAAATTTTGAAACGCAATTAACATCATTTTTTAGAGTTTGTGTTACTTACTGCTGCGTCTAATTCTAAATGAAACATTTTGTCCCTCACACATTCTCATATTCTCTCTTTGAATATCTCCACATCAATATAAAATTTTTAAGGAATTACATTTCCATGAACATTCATACGCTCTTTTTTTTAATTAAAAATTCACCATTCACAAAATTCACAAAAATCAACCTCTTTCGTATTGCATCTTGAATTTATTCCTGAGGCCGAATTTCAGGTGTCCTCTCAATACATGGAAAGTAATTTTGTGAATCTTAACGTGTATACAGTATCCACATTTTCCTATGTTTTCTCACACTGCAACATAATTTATTTCTTTTCCTCTTTTATAAAATTGCTTTTTCATTTTCTTTATTTTAAGTTTTTTTCTCTACCTTTTACTTTTACTCTCTACTCTTACTTTTGTTCTCAGGATTGTACAGGATATCTGATTGGACTGATCACGTGGGTTTATTTTTTTGTAATGTCTCACAGGAGCTCAAAACTTTTTTGTAACTGCTTTATGCACCTCTTGTAACTTTTTAATTCATATTTTTTTTTCACAATAAAACCTCCTCAAAGAACCGAATATACTCCTTATTCTAAAATAATTAATATTTACAAAAATTAAAATATATTTTTTACAGCGATGTATTAATCGTTAAAATAAATTTTTAGTGAACCATGAAGTAAATAACAACAGTATTTTCTTCGCAAAGGGCGAATTTCAATGTTTACGCTCTCTTTCTAAATATATGATTATGAATGGCTAAAGTTTGCTGAGGCGGGTGTTAATAATCAATATAAATCTTTTAAAAAGGATATGAAACAATATTGAAGATTTTAACCTGGATGAATAGTAGATGGTCTTATTCGTTTCCAAATCGTCTACGTGGTAGAGTGATATGAAATGTCTCATCCTGTGGGGATAGGAGGGGGTTCTTCGGCAAATTGGCTATTGACAGCGGCAGGGTCTAGGACGCTCTTCACTGGAAGGCGTGATTCATTCTTTTGCCCCATACTTTAACACCGCCCGCCACACTCCTAACTAAGTAAGCTCTATTCCGCACATATCGTAACATTCCTAACCAAAGCCAAGGTGTTGCTTAGATAAGATAAATCTCGGAGAGTGCGGGCTAAGGAATGAAGGAAATGAGTAAAGTAGAGAGGAAAATTTCTGATTTCCTGTCATGTGTTGATATATTAACTTTATAATTTATAAAAAAATCTCACGTATTTTTTAACACCGCAATAATAATCTGTTGAATTTAAGATAAATAACTGAGGACTGCGCGCAAGTGTGTGACTGAACTTAAGATGCATTGAGTTTACGTACATCGGTTACATAGGCAGTTCAAGTGTGGCTCAGTTGAGGGTGGCTTCTCTTCTCCAGTATTGAAATGGGATTAGTCTAGATGGAAATTGGATCTAATGAACACTGAGTGTCGATCGCCTGAACTGTAATTGAGTAGAACCCATATACATATATATATTACGTACATTGGTTACATAGGCAATGCTAGTGGGGCTCTGTAGAGGGTGGAACCTCACCTTCTCTCCACTATTGAAATGGATCTAGTCGAAATGGAATCCGAATCTAATAAACACCGAGTGCTGGTCGTATGCATTGTAATTGAGTCAATACCATTTCTTTTGAACGAAAGTCCATTCGACGAAATATATCCATTCTTCTTTATCATCACATTTAAAAGGCAACTAATCCTGAATCCAAGGCGCATCAATTCGTCATTGCCTTCCTGCCATGGAGGTTTATAGCAGTTCAAATAAGAAGGAAATCAAATACATATATCTATGGGTGTTCCCATGTCAAATCGATGATTGCCCAATAGGGCCACCAATTTTGACCAAAATTAACTTAACGGCTCCATTCAATTAGAAATTTAAAACGCAAAAGCCATTTGGCAAACGTTTACGAAAAATGGCAACGCTGTAAAATTACAATTTTGGTAAAAGTTACTAAACATTCAACGATAAATCTCCGAGGTTTTAAAGCTACAAACACAACTATGATCTAATTTAAAAGGCCTTAAATTGTTGAAATATAGTAACTGATTGTATTGCGATGAACCACCATTATTATAAACGTTATAACAAATTTAAATGTTAAAATAAATTTTATTCGTTGTACCTATACCATTTATTTTGTTAATTTTTATGTGTTGTAGACACAACCCTTATCTACATATTAAAAAAGTTAGCTTGAGTTAATTAATCATTTAAGAAAGAAAGATATATTTGTGAGTGAAGTCGTAACGCCCACCAATCACCGTGGCCGACCGGCCGTCGCGTCGTCCACTATGAGGACAAGTGCAACTCTCCATATATTCTAAGGCGGTCGTCACACCTGGGCATAGCAAATAGCGATACGCAAAGGCAAAGGGTTAGTATATAAGGTTAAAATTGGTGAAAATAAGATAAATTAGCAAGTTACAAATATCTGAAAATGCCAGAGTACCGTCGCGGTCGGCCGTCGGCCGGTTAGCAGCCTTGACCAGAGGGTGTTACGAGTGCACTCAAAAATACTTTTCTTTCTTGAATGAAACATTAACTCTGGCAAAAATTTTTAATTTTTAGATAAGGGTTGTGTCTCTAACATAAGAAATGAGAAAAATCTGTGGCATAGGTACATCGTCAAATATCGGTTTGAAAATTGAAAATTGTTATATATTTTATAAAATTGTTTATTATTCATAATATAATCCCTTATAAATTTTGTTATTCATAACTTAAAAAAAGCCATAAACACGTCTGCAACTTTACTAGCCTCGGGGATTTATGGTAAAATGTGTAACTGGTGTAACTTTTGCAAAGTTGCAATTTCTTGTTACGATTTTGCAAAACGGATTTAGGGTTTTAAACTTAATAGTTAATAAAATTTTAATCTCTACGTTTAATTATATTATAAAATCAACGGTCATAAAAATAATAAATATATCCAGTTGTTATACATTTGCATCGTAATTTAAGTATTGAGATTGAGGTTTATGCTAATCGGGAGTGAAATAAATCAAAATATGATGAATCAGTATATTTTTACTGTCGTATCCACTGCTACAGTATCTATCACACCGGCAGCCAAAATTAGTCAGAGAAAGTTAGCAAGAAGCATAAGAGAGGAGAAGTAGAGAAATAGAGAGAGAAATGTTGGGTCTAATTCAGGACTGGAAGGTAATCATGTCATGACGTAATTTATTAAGAAAGGTGATGGCGCAATTTCATGGTGCATTGAAATTCATTAAACATGATTATGAAAGTTGGGTCATGACGACAAGAGGAGCAAATTCCGTGACAAGAGGTCCACACCTTACTCAACATTTGATTTATGCGTTGATCATTGCATCTATAGTGTACAATTCATTTCCGGGGAGCTGCTACACCACGATTTTTAGCTATGTATGAGTCGTGCCCTTGACAGTACCGTTCTCTGAGTATACAACCAAATTTCTTTAGGGAACAATAATGGTAATGAGATGTTTAGACGAAATGATAAAGAGCAACTCCTAATCAATCATCTCCCAGGTATGGCTACTTGTTTGTATGCGTTTTCGGTATCTTTTTATTGAAAAAAACCTCTTTAGTGTTGAGTTGAATTGTTTTTGCTAAGGGAAAATAATACTGTTATATATAAAGCTGAAAGCTGTTAATGACATGATTTATTTTCTTTCTGAACCCTCGCCAGGGAGTATGTCCGTATTCATCCTACCAACGCAAATATAGCCTAAATTTGGAGGACGTCATTACTTTAAGGGAAAATTAGGCCACAATCACCATTCTGGGAATCATTTCACGCAGCTCTCCACTCGATTATTCTATCTGCCAAACTCTTCGTCTTAGCGTAGTTACTCTATTTCACATACTTTACGACCTGTTCTATATGACTCATACGAAGCTTGCCTTTTCCATTCTTACCGTTCACTTTTTCTTATACGATTGTCCTCATCAGGCCATCGTATCTTTAGATGTTGCCGATTAGGTTTTCCCGTCTTCTTTTTATAGTTTTCAGCAGGTTTCTCTAAAACCATGAAAGCACGGTGGCGCCAAGCGCGTGACTACGGCTGCTTTGTGACATAAAACACCCAGCGGTCAAGAAACCTTTTCCTTTGAACAGTTACTATAAAACTGGTAACTCCCTCAATGCACTTTTCTGCAGAAGGTCATTTATCCTCAAAGAAGTGAATATATACTTTCTTAAGTAATTAGGCTTTAAGTGAGATAACGTAACATAACTAAGATAACTAAGGCTAAATCTTCATTAAATTTCCCACGTTTTTTTTCGGCAGAGAAACTAGCCACTACTTGGGCAAAATACTGCTCTATTAAAAAGAATTAAAATGGGAGAATAAAGTCCGAATTTTGGAAAATATTTTTCTGAGTAAGCCCCGGATGTCTCACGTACACAGCTTGGGTTTTTTAAAGTTAGATGAACTTGAGTTTTTTATAGATAGATAGGAGAATGTATGAAATGAGTGTAGGACCAATACGGTAGATATGTAGTAGAACACGCCGAGGTAACCCAGAATGTATGCGAATTCTGTAATACTCTGCGTAAAAAACTGCACAAGCAGCCATGTACCCTTGCGGTAGCTTACGTGGTATAGCGCAGATTCTGAAAATGAAGATATGGTAAGGTATTTTAGAAGGCGTTGAATTGTTTTCACAGGGTGAGCGCGAAGTATCTAGATATTGAATAAAGTGCAATCTAATTGAAAATTTACTTGTGTGCCATGTAAAATAGGAATATGGATAAATGTGTTGAAATCCAACTTAGACCCTTTGTGTGCCTTACTTTACTTTGCGTGTCCAATTTACTTGTGTGCCACGTTAAATGGAGATATGGATAAATATCTTGAAATCCTAATTAAGCCCGTCCAATGTCCTTCAGAGTCCAACAATTTCCTCTAGCGCCTGGAAATGGAATTCACCGTCTTCAGGGGAAAGTAGCATGAGACATTGGTGAATACGTCCTGTGTGCGGCTTTCCAATTCTTCCTGATTGGGAAGTTTCACCTCATCCTCTGTCTAGTACCGCAAAAAAATGTCATGATGTGTCATGTCTGGGCTTCTATCAGGACATTTGTGAGTTGTAACTATATCGGTAACGTGCCGGCTATTCATCCTAAGAGTTTTTGGTTGACATCCCTCGTTATTCAAAGATAGTATCTTTGCCTCATAATATATACCGTTAGTTGGACGGTATTGTATAAGTTTTGCTGTTTTAGTTACTCAAACCAAAATATTTCTCTTTTCTTTAGCTCGTTGAAACCTTGTTTCTCTGCCGCATAAAATATTATCTGACGTTAAGGTATAAAATTTCCGACGGAATCGTGCCTACCTAGCATTGAAAACTTCTTTTTGGATGTAAAATTCAGAAGGTCGGCCAGTTTGTATGAAATTACCTTTTTTTCACTTGTAGATGTGTCATTAAAATTCAAAATGTGCATGCAAACTGAAGCACCGGGCAATTCAGGGTACAGGGTGAGTTTATTTTTTCCTTCCATTTCCGTGCGTCTAATTGTCTAATGGAATTATTCCCCTCAGCACATTTTTCCTCACACAGGCTTGATTTAATTTTTGACACAGAAATTTACATATTGACAGAAATATACCATTTATTTTATCTGCTATTTAGGAGCATAGAACAGATTTAGGTAGGAAGTGTGAAATAACATTTTCACCTAATTTTTTTAATGATGGCCTCAGAATTTCTTCTAGCTATGACAATTTCTTGATTCAATTTTTAATGTTCACAGATGTATAAGTACGTAATTTCATTAGTTTAAAAAAAAGGTTTCCCTCCTTTTTATGGACTAGTGTTACCATATGGTAGCGCAAGACATTTCTCCATTAATGTGGCGTAAATATTGCTTAATGTTTTTCATTTCAATCATAATGGAGTTTGAACGCTATTTACTTTCCTAAGAAATATCATGAAGCGTCCTTTGGGACGTATATTTTGTGAATTATAGATATTTCAATTTATCTCTTTCTTCTCAAAATAGTAAAATAAATTTTGCTGTATTTTCCATGGATAACGAAAAGTAATTCTTAGAAATATTTTGCAACTCATAATACAATTGTGACACCCTATCATGAAATACCAACATCAAAATAATACCATAACAATTTGGTAACAATAGTCTGCAGCTGAACAAAAATATACATTTTATGATCTTATTTTGATCTTTATATGATTTTATGATGACACGCTCGGCTTACCTAGATATATTCTGTGGTTTTACTTAGTTTGTAGTACTTTTGAGGAATAAAATATCACTCCGGCCCTGATATATTCCCAATTGTCGATGAAATCAGTTTATGCATCACATTATGTATATAGGTGCTTTGTGGCTGAAATATGATACTATAAATAAGTCAACCTCGCATTTCATCATCTATGTATACGCAAAAAAAATCCGTTCATTGAAAGAAAAACAACATATTTAAGCATGTATCAAGTCATTCATTCATCTCCTTGCCTCACATCTTGCACTGCTGAAAGTGCGTCAAGTTCTTGGCCTGTACTTGTTCCAAAAACAAGGCAAGTTTGATCCTAAGGCCAGACGGGCATATAGATCAGTAAATAGACTTTTCTCTCCTTGTAGTTTTTGGTTCAGAAAATTGAAATGACTAATTATGTCTGCATCAAAGGCCGATTTCCATATTCAATCTTCATCAGACAGTAATGGCTGTGACTTGCCTTTACTTTCCCGTAAGTCACCCATTTCCTTTCATTATTCGAATACTCTGCTCAGAACTTTTTCACAATTTAGCCATTTTACTGCTGTGTGAAACGATAAATATTGCGATTCTGTGTCTGTATCTTTCAACATGTCTCTGAACTGTCTATGGTTGAGCCCATGTGACCTTATTAAATTTACAATCTTCACCACAGGATTCAGTACACTGCTATAACATATAGTGAAGGAACATTGGTTGTGGAATGTTTTTCTCGCAACACATCTGCTTCACTTGTCCAATCAAGCCTTTCTTTATGCCACTCATGTTTTTTCCTCCATCAACAGTCAGGCAACTGAGGTTAGTCCAGTCCAAGTTATAATTAGCAAATGCTTTTTTAAATTCATTGAAACTATCCTGTCCGGTAACCTTGCCATACGTGCTATGAAGTGAGGCCAGCTCTTGTGTTATGTTCATATCTTCATCCACACCTCTGATGAACACAAGCAGTTGAAAGGTGGAACAGCTGTCCAGCGATTCATCCACTGCAATGAAAAATGGCAAAACTTGCTAGTGTTTTTCGCTATTTGAGTCAAACGTTTTCACCCAATTCTGCAACTTGGCGGGCAATGGTATTTGCACCCAAAGCTACATTTTTAAATTGTTTCGTCTTTTCTGGGAAGAGTTCCACAGCCACCTCCAACAAACATTAATTCACTACTTCAACATCTGTAAACGGCTTTCCACTTTTCTCCAGGTCGTAGGAAACGTTATAACTGCGCTTAGTTAAGGATACATTTTCATTTGAGGATTATGTGAACAATGTCCTCTGAGATGTGAGCTGATATTGTAATTTAGAAATTTTTTTCTGCTTGGACTTTTCCCACCAACTGTGTATAAATCTCCTGATGTTTGCTTCGATGATTACCGCTCAAGTTGTATTCTTTCATCACAGCCACCGTTTCATTGCAAATCTCACACAATATTTCTCACCGTATTTGATGAAGAAGTATTTCAAACTCCATTCCTCTTGAAATTGCCTTCAGTGAAAGTGACTTCAACATCAATGAATAGTGAAACGGAAAGTAATTTTAAGCATCTCTTGTGGCAAATTCCCAAACTGTCATAAAAATTGTGGTAATATCCTCATTTAAAAATGGTGATAAAACTCAAGTTTAAAATTATATGCCTATCTCGTTACTGGTAATTTCTTCTAAGGTATTATTAATATTATTCAAAAGGAGATAAATGAAGTTTTGGCATAAAAATCAGGTATTAATTCCATGCCAGTGTGGATTTAAGTCTACAATGGGGGTGAAAAATGCTTCAGAAAGGCACTTATCCTATATGTAAAAAGCTGTATAGATAATTTAGGCTTATATATAGATAAAAAAAGGCGTATGACACTGTTGATCACAGTATATTCATGGAAAACTTTAATTGATAGGAAAACACGGAATTCCTAGATGGCTTAAGAGCTATCATTCTGTACGGTCTCATTGCGCCAATGTTGAAAATAGCCATACTGAATAAAAACTTATTGAAACTGGTGTACCACAGGGTACTGTACAAGAACCAATATCGTTTCTCTCATATGTAAACGACTTGTGCAACCACCAATTTATTGGTCACGTAACAGCTACTGCGGATACTATTGCATTACGTTATAATAGACATAAGTTGACAACCGTCTGTGAAACTATACATAAAGATTTAGATTTATTAAATATATGGTTATCACTTAATTGACTGGAGTTAAGAGAGAAATGAAGTATATTGTTTACAACTTTGGTAACCATCCCGATGCAGGTGATTTAAAACTGGTCTACCTTCACATAAAATGTAATAAAATTTCATGCACTTGCATGAAAATTAGTTGAGTTTGTAATTTCAAATATTTGGGTGTCAATCTTGATCAGTCGTTGAAATGGAACCATCAAATTACTTCTGTCTCCACAGCCTTAAGAAATTGCCGAAATAAATTTTATTTTGCTCGAAAAAATGTACACTAGCTGTAAAGAAAAAGTTATTTCATCTGCTCCTATACATTCAAAGTTAAATTATGCATTCAAATTTAGGGACGATGCATACGATAACAAATTAAAGTCGGCTCTAATCTCTCAAGAAAGAATCATTAGAAGTTTGACATTAAAAAAATGTCTTGAAAATTTGTACTTCTTGTTCCTAAGATAAATATGACTTCCATTACAGCATTGTTATATATTTAAGGAATTGAATTTATTTTATGTAAGAGTGGTAATATTCCAACTGTTTCATGCATTATGTATAAGCTTAATTTGACAAAGCGTAGTGATCCATTAATTAAGCCAAATTCAAATATTTTATAACAACCCATTGTATGCATAAGCCCAAAAGTAAATAAATTGTTGACCATGAAAATAAAAAATTCTGAAATTTGTAAAAATATTAAGTTTAGCCAAGTCATGGATACTGGATATGGATAATATTGTAATATTTATGTCATCATATTGTAAAATATATCCATTATTCTGTACACGTAAACATTGGTATTGATTTAGAATTCTTTGTTTACTGTTAAGTACATTCACTCATGTATGAAAAAAATTGAAGCTCTAGTAATAAATATAAAATCATGAAGTTTTACTTCTGCAGAGTTTCTCCTTTGAGGCAAGCCATTTTTCTTGTTCTTTTATTGTAATTAGTTCAGTATTTGTGTATTGTTTGCTGACACCAATAAATTTGCTCTTTACCTTAGATGGTGAAATATATCTTTAGTTGATGAAGCACCTGAAATACAAGACTAACTTACTTAATTCTGCCAAATATTCCGTTGCTAAGAGATACTTTCTAATCGCAATGCATGGCTGAGCATTAGGGTGGGCCGAAAAAAGGTTTTTTTTCGGGATAAAATTTGCCGTATGCGGGAAAGTTGTGTACTGATATCAGGATCTTGCATGCAAAATGTTTTCGAAATCGGATAATATTAACCACCGCCGCCCGAGCTCTAAATTTTAAAATTTTGCGAAAATTCAGGCGGAAATGGGAAACAAACGGTTATGGAGAATAATTTGTTGCAAATACTGGAATATTGGTAAATATCAACGATAGATACACGTTTTTAGATTACAACACTGAAATGTGAAGTTTATTTGACGAAATCTATGGCTTACACGATGCCTAAGAATAAACAGCTAATTTAGATTGTATGCAACCCGCACAAAACAAAAATTTTTACACGCTCCAAGCATCACTTCAAATAGATCACTTTTGGGAGCCGTATTTGGGATAAATTAATAATTTTTCGAATTCACTTCCTTTATAAATGTCTCATACTTCATTTGGGAACAGATAATACATTGAAAAAGACGGTAAAGTTAATTTTTTTTTAAACTAACCTCAATTATAATGAAGAATTTTATGCATGTTGAGCTATTATCACAAAAAAATCAGTTAATCAAATTAGGATTAAGGAACAGCCTGATCACCAAATATTTTTTTAAGTAGCTTTTTGCTATTTTCGTGGAGAAACTACCCAGAACTCACCACGAGGAGGTGGCTACTATTGAGTTCCACCCGTGCCCTCCCAATCCACCCTTCCATAGGGCACGTTTGTAGGTATCTGGCTATCACTGGTTCTTATTATACCTTATGCTGTGCTTTATTTTCAAATTTTGGTTGAAATTTTCGGTATTTTATGCATAATAATGCCCATCTATGCCTGCTTTCTGGACTGCACACGGATTTTGACGCCACCGTCATCATTTGTACCATCCTTTCAACTGCTTGTGTGTAGCATGCAAATGGGGGTACTTTCAACAAAGCCCCTTCCTGCAGAATATATCCCAAATCTTTGCTTGTAGTATGAGCTATTAAAGGTGGTTGAGTTACCGCTATTGTTTTCCAGTCATTTAAGTAGACGTAATCTTGTGCATCAAAATTCATAGTTGGAAGTTCGAATTTCCTAAATTCCTTCTTCTGATTTTAATATTTTTTCGACAGCCATTTAACGGATCGGTCTTCTCTCATCGGCTAGCATTGCAAGCAGAATATTCTCTGGGTGAGCAAAAAGAGCGTTTCCCTGAATGAGTAAAGAAGTAATTTGATGTCTCGATCCATCTATTTCATGAAATGTACCATGCTCATGATATACTTCGGACCTTCCGTGCATTGTAGTCTCAATTTTATCGCGAACGACATAGGAGCGTATACTTTCATCACAAAAGTTGCCAATGTCATCAGTTATTTTGAAGGAGTTTCGGTTGAAACATAATCGAAGAATGCGAATTGATATAGTGGTCCACCTGGAATGAACCATTTTCCCCGGACTTCTCGCTGAAAGACTCTCCAGGCTTTCTCCACTTGAAAAAGCAGGTGATGCAAGATGCAAGTGCTGCAGCAGCTCTTTTCGATATACAGAATCTTTCACAGGCCGACGCAAATCTAGACAAATTTAAATTATATACACCAGCCTTTTTTTTACAAAAAATCACCGGCATTTCTTGCGACGCGTAATTCTTCATCTGCAGACGTTTCATCACTTGAGTCTTTCCAAATCTCAGGAACTTCTTGCTCAGGTAGCGTGGAACATTCTAATGATCTTTCTATTTCTAACCTATTTCATTTCCTCATCCTCTTGTTAGTTTCCTTGGCATCAATGTCACTGATATTCAATTTTCTATAGCTTCTCTGGTCCTGAAGGAATACACGTTCTAAAAATGGCACTTTGGTGGTATTATCACAAACACAATCAGTTCCAGTAGAGAATTTACATGCCGCAACATCAAACAGCTGAAACGCGTGGCGAAGAAAGTCTTGCTTCAGCTTTGACTTCAACGAAACTCTTCTTGTTGACAGATCGAAGATTGTTGCGGTATTTTCCATGGTATTGAATAATTTGTCTCACAATTTGCTTATGTCCGACAACTGGTATCGAGGATCTATAAAGGAAAATAAAATATTGCAACGAATATGGTGAATTAATGAGTAACGATAGTAACAGCATGAGATGAGGGAGTTTAAACATCAGTTACGAGGGTTTACAATGGGATAACTTGTATGAGAATTCTATGCCATTTTATCACCGAAGTATTCATGATCGCTGATTCATTCTGATTCATTCATTCATCGCTGCGGCTAGAGAAGGATAACCTCCGTTCTCCGTCTCATTCATACTTTCCTTAGCTCTACCACTGGCCATCTTTATCATACCTGACTCATGTTGAACTAGCTGTACCTACAATTGCTTAGGGACTAGTTAACTCCCGGTTTTCCAAGAAAGTGCCGTTTGGAGGAGCACGTATATACCGTACACAGAGATAAAGCGTTGATTATGAAACTTTTCGGTTTATCATTTCCTACAGTGAACCACTACAATTTATCAAAGTTCTTAGTAAAAGCTGCTATCTTCTGATGAGTATATTGTAGATATATCAGCTTGTTTTAACAAAAGAATTCGTTTGGACTCCACTCGTGTATTAAAATGACTGATTCGTAGTATTTTTCCCAGCGCGCAGCCCGCTTTGTCTCAGAGTGAACACCCACTCCTTTTGCAATCTAATTCAGGAGCATTTACGACACACGAATTCGTTGGATTTGAGATGAATATCTGCAGCTCAGTGGTACTAGAACCGATAATTGGATATTGCAGTACATACCGAGGAAATTAAATGTTTGAATCACCTTTGTGATGAATATCAGGCCGTGATTCTTCGCCATAATTTAAGTTAGTTTCAAAACGTACCGCCTTTTCGTCTGTTTTAAAGTATTATTTATAGCCAAATGACGCTGCAACACATTATAAAGGAACTGGATTCGAGAAAATATTAATTTATCCCAAAAGTGATCTATTTGAAGTGACGCTTGGAGCGTGTAAAATTTTTTGTAGTCGTGCGGGTTGCCTGCACTCTAAATGAGCTGTTTATTCTTAGGCATCGTATAAGCCATAGATTTCGTCAAATAAACTTCATATTTCACTGTCGTAATTCAAAAACATGTATCTATCGTTGATATTTACCAATATTCCAGTATTTGCAGCAAATTATTCTCCATAACCGTTTGTTTACCATTTCCGCCTGAATTTTCGCAAAATTTAAAAAATTAGAGCTCGGGCGGCAGTGGTTAATATTATCCGATTTCGAAAAAATTTTGCGTGCAAGATCCTGATATCAGTACACAACTTTCCCTCATAGGGCAAATTTGATCCCGAAAAAAAACCGTTTTTCGGCCCACCCTACTGAGCATGTCAGCAAATTAGAAGTGTAATTTTTGACATTCATTTTAAACGTTCATTTTCAGAAGACATTACTTGTTTCATGAAATAGATCAAGCAGCGTACAAGAGCGAAAAAATATTCCTCCCATTGCCGTTTCTGTCAGGTCTATTTGGGGGTTTTAAAACTGTAAATTAAGGGTCGTTAACTTGCCGGGTAAACTTTATGGCATCACTACCTGATTGCACATAAGCCAAATTTTCACAAAAGAAAAATGATTCGCCTTACCTGGAACTCAAAACGCTTGTAGGAAAATTTGTTCACACTATGGAGTCCTCATTGAAACGGAATCTTTCAGATTGCTGTTTGCCTATTGCATACACTAAAAAAAAGGTTTGATGACACTCAAATGGTAACGGATATTGGTATGTAATTTAATGCAGCCATTACATGAATAATGAATTTCGATGCATGCTTGCCTATTCCTGTGACGGGATTCAAAATATTCAATCACTGGTTAAATGCCCTAATAGCATTTTATGTCATTGAAATGTGATGTACTTCAAGACTTATTGTGAATGTGATTTTGTTTTCAAACGTTATTTAAATATGATGTACATATATACTTTGTCAGGTAGATGTGAGCTTAACAGTCACGAACTTCAAACATTTATCCTGCTCGAACGGTGTACACTACCGATTTCATTCCAACTGTGTATTGTAGAGGAAGGTTGGAGATTTATCTTCATATCACTTTCACTGCTCCAATACCATTATTTTCTCAGATATAACAGTACGAAAATCATCGTTTTTCACCTCAAAATGGATGTTTTTCAACGCCATCTTGGGTTCTTTCCGAGCCCACCGCTAGAGGGGTTCCGCCATATTTCACCTCTTTCATATATTAAGCCGACAACTGAGTTTTGGCGCGATATAGGAATGTGTTATTGTTTGCCGACAACTGCGTTTTGGCGCGATATTGCTGTGTCATTGTTGGATTGTTTATCGAGTCATTGTCGCTCTGATACCACTGCACCGTACAGACGCGCCATGGCTTGTCGTACGTGTTCTTTCGGAGTGCTTTCCGCAAGCTTTTTCTTTGTTGTTGACGAGTGTGATTTTACCCAAAAGTGTGGTTTGTGGCAAAAGTGTGGTTTTCGTGTTGGGTTTGGGCGGGAGGGGGCGGGGGCATTCCTTAAATACCCTTTTTCCGTTGTTGAGGCGTGTGATTTTACCCAAAAGTGTGGTTTACGTGTTGGGTTTGGGCGGGAGTGGGCGGGGGCATTCTTTAAATACCCTTTTCTTTATTGTTGACGAGTGTGATTTTGCCCAAAAGGGGGGGCATTCTTTAAATACCCTTTTCTTTATTGTTGACGAGTGTAATTTTGCCCAAAAGTGTGGTTTACGTGTTGGGTTTGGGCGGGAGGGGGCGGGGGCATTCTTTAAATACCCTTTTCTTTGTTGTTGACGAGTGTGGTTTTACCCAAAAGTGTGGTTTGTGGCAAAAGTGTGGTTTACGTGTTGGGTTTGGGCGGGAGGGGGCGGGGGCATTCCTTAAATACCCTTTTCCCGTTGTTGAGGCGTGTGATTTTACCCAAAAGTGTGGTTTACGTGTTGGGTTTGGGCGGGAGGGGGCGGGGGCATTCTTTAAATACCCTTTTCTTAGTGTGGTTTGTGTCGTGCATTACGAAGTGTCATCTTTCTAACGAGATACTAGCGTTCTCCGGTCGGGGGGAGGGGGTGTTGTCGGTGAGAACGGGTCTCTACTGCAGAAACTCCACTCAACAATCGCCACGCCATCTGGTGCCGACGCGGGGAACTTCCAATATGGCGGCGCTGCGAACACTCACCTCATGGGTTTGAAATGCTGTAAAATCGTGAGTTTTAAAATTTTTCAAATTATTTTTTAGCGAGCGAAAATTACCTTATTAGCAGGTTGTGTTCCAAAAGTTTCATCGAAAAATGACGATTTTTAGGGGTAAAAAAATAATTTTGAAGTTCGTGACTGTTAAGCTCACATATACCCTTTGTCATGAATTAAACTCTTAAATAATCGATATGTAAGCCTAGAAACCTAATTTTAAAACGGTCAATAAGAGTTTAAAACTTTGAAGAAAAAACTATGTAAGTGCTATTTGAGCAAACGGAGTGCCAAAATGAAAAACGTGTAGGAAAATAAAGACACTCATTGTCCCACCACTGGTGTCACATCATTGTTGGAGACTTCTATTGTTAGTGTCATATTCGAAACAACATTATTTACTCCACGTTAGAGATCAATGTAAAGTTGCTCATGAAACAATTATTGGTAAAATATGATCCCGTGCTTCGCGATATCCATTAAAGTAAAATATTCACACACATTTGACGCATGCAATACTACTTCCAACTCGTTACGCTTTCGCTAAATTTGAGCGTTTTAAAACAGGATAGTAAATAGTAAATCAGTTTACATTCGGCAAAATTATTTATAAAACATTTATTCATCGATGATTCTCGAATATCTCTGGAAACCTGTGCTCTTTTAGACTGTACTTACTACTTAAACATGACCCAGATAGATATGGCAGTTATGTAATTCTCTTATGAGTTATTAAAGTAAATAATATGGTTTAGGAAGTATACATAACTATTCATCCTTATTTTTGTAGCTACCAAAGAAATATTTGGCTCCTAAATAAATAACAGAGGATCTTTAACTGTCAAGGGTGTTTTTTCTAATTAATTGCCAAAGCTTTTTTACAATTGACATTTTCTGTTAGGTGTTTCATAATCTATTACATGGGAAAAGCAATTGGTAAAAAATTAGTTCTAACTAAGAATAAAATCCATTAAAATTTCTTTTTTCTTCACGTTTAAAAATTGGTAGAATATGCAGTATGCATACATTTCTTATGTAACAAATGAATTGAAAGTTACCAGCTCACTTCGTAATTCTCTTTTCTCTAAATGTATGCTGGCATAAAAACACTGTTATTTCAGCGGAAAGTATTTACTCAGCCAAATTTATCAGCACATTTATTTTTTAAAGCGATGAGACGTCAACATCTACATCAATCTAAACTCTTGTTATACCCTTCGAGCTAACATGACGGTGCGTGACAGAGGGTGAAGATCACTTGAAACCCACTATTAACATGCAAATATAAGCTAAACTGCTACTGATGTATGGAAACATGTTAGATATAATATTCACATGCAGCTAGATGGTTAGTACCTAATGCAATTATCATGTGACAATTGATTTTCCAAATGCTGGCTAATTTAGTAACTATCTACTTTTTCATTATAGAGTCGTAAACGAACTATATAACGAATAGAATACTTACAAAAGGCATTTATCTAAATACGAGTGTATTTATCTCTGTTTTTCTAGCATGTAAAGGATAGTAATTTTTTAACACTTATCATGCATTACAGACCACCATAACAATATTTCGACTAGGTTTCCCTGTGTTATGCTGCACATGATATAATAATATTGGGCGCCGGAAAATTACAATCTTAATCTATAGGTACGGAAAGCCATCTCTCGATAAATCATTAGATTTATTAGATCAAAGTTAGCACAATACACGGGTTTTCTTCACATTTATCAAATTTATGCAGCAAACTTATTCGTTTCGAGTTTATGTTGGAGATTTTATTTTCATTTTAACCTTCGATTTAATAATGACTCCCAACCTAATTTTTATATTTGTTTAAATTCATCGCTAAACCTATGGTAACATCTTTTAACAAAAAAAGTTGCCCTACACTGAACATTTTCTAGTTCTGTGATCAAACCTAATACATTCGGATCCCATACACTTGCTGCATATTCTGGATGGTGTCTGACTTGTGACTGTCGGTGTGACTTTATTGATTCCTATACCGTCTACACTTAACGATTTTCTGCTCACGCCCACTTAAGAATTCCTTAATGTAGATTATACCATCTATAATAACACATAGAATCGCAATCTTTGCAAATTTCGCCTAGTTTTATTTCCTGAGAGGAACTTTATAAAATGTATTTTTAAAATTTAAGAATATCGAATCAACCTGAGTTATTTTCGCCGGGTATAAACATATAGCGTACGAATAATGCTACTTGTGTCTACCGAAATTTACCTTTATTAATAAAGGTTGGTAGTTTATGAGTAGTCCCTTAATATTTTTACATCTTTTTACAAACCAAGTTACTCTACGATGAACCCATTCTAGAAACGTGAATTCGCTCTTCCGGATTCAGGTTACATTTACTTTCATAGTCCTTTACTCTTTAAATCCCCAAAATTGAATTGAACTGACTACTATTTGCTCAAATACTTTATATGAGATAGATGTGAGTAATTTCAATAGTTAATAGGTTCTTCCCTATCACAGATTTTAAAAAAGGTATGATGTTAACAACTTTTCAATCTTTTTTTTACTCTGAAAATTAAGTGTTTTATTTAATACGTATTATAGGTGGAGGGCTAGTTTCAGATGCAAATGTTTTATACACTCAGGAATTAATTTGTTGATGACTAGGTAATTGATATATACTGATGCAATTTATTTGATGCTCTATTCCACGACATAAAATTGTAATTTCGGGCCTTTGCTCACTGAAAATGTTCGGCGGTGGTTCAAAAATGTTCGTTGACAGTGGGAGTTTATCATTTTTGATGAAGACATTTCAAGAATTGAAGTTTTTTATACTGCTGTCGAACCTTAATTCTAACGTAAGTGTGTCAACTAGGGAGTGTGTGTCTATCGCCAATGAGAACTCTTCCTGTTAAATGTATCCTGATCAATCATAATCAGCAACACCTTATAGCCGTGGTAAGGCATCAAACTAATAGGTGAAGTAAAAACATCAGAACTGAATAAACGTCATCTATAATATTTGATTTCCATGTCAAAATTTTACGATACCAATAGTACATCTACGCAGCGTGTAACCATGTAAATATGTACGCTGTAATTGTTTTATATTATAACGATATGTCTTTTAAATTTTTACTACCTTATAATGGAAGTTTGGCGTTGCATGATTATTTTTATAAATATTTTTATTCTTATAGAAGACGACGTGAGTGCTAAAAATTACGGGATGAGAAAATCATTTGGGTGTTTACTGATCTAGGTATTAAAAACCATCATGAATTTCTTGCTTAGATTCCATTAACCTTCTCCGTCATAAACCGCCCAACACCGTCTGGTGGAGAATTCTCTGCTACGAACGAAATTTAAAGACCCTCTATCCGCAGTGGTAGACCTATTTTTTTGTTAGATGAGAGGCATGCGTACGTTGCTTCATTTAACTTTGAATAACTTTGAATGTAATTGAGTACTTTGTTTCAAATTTTGGATTTAATTTTATCAAATATAAATACAGAGAATTAAAATCATCTTACCTTTCTGTGTATTTAATTTCCTACTTCCACTCCCGTTTCTTGGTGATATTTAGGAAAGCATCCCAATCTATATACAGTAAAACCTGTATTAGGCGACTACCGATGGTTCCGCTGGAAAATGGTCTTTGAGAGGGGTGGTCGTTTGACAGGGGTTTAGGAGTCTGGAGGGGCTGTTTCTATGTATATATGTAATTGCAAATGACCGGGCGGCTAAGTTGAAAAAAATGGGAAAACTACTGAGCTCAGGATTCATTAAATAATAGTCGAGTTTGTTTCAATATTTTTTACCAACTCATGGCAAAATTTTGATGCATAGGAATTTCATCAACATTAGATTTTTTCAAAGCGCATAATTACATTTATTGCACTGGTTACTAGATGTGAATTACAATATATAGGTAAGTAATTACACTATATTGGCGGAAATGCAGTACAAAAAAATATTATACATACATATATATAAATACATGCATACTTACATCGTTAACATTAAACTGATATTTTACACGAAATTAAATTGACCAATGAGGTAATAGAAACATAAAGAAAACACTGTGCCTCCAAAAATAATATTTTTTTCTTTACTTCTCATTCGTCTTAAAATTAGGCGAAAAAAAATGACATGCCGTACACGAAACCATTCGAGCCAGCCATTGGTGGCCATGAATTCTTCATCTCCTAATTTACGAGCAATTTGCTAGGCCTTTTCCTTTATCAATACACCACTAATAGGAATATTTTTCGACCATGCAACTTTAAACCACTCAAAAACATTCAAATTGATCCCTTCGCACATTTCTTGCCGCTTTCTCTTCACTCCACCGTTCCTGTAACTGTTGTGCCACTCTTTTAAAATATCACCCCTAGATTTTAAAATTCCATTTATTTGAGTTTTCCCACATTTAAATAAATCCGCTAGCCTTCTTTCAGATGCACCTTTATCTCGTTCTTCGATAACTCGAACCCTTTCCTATAAACTCAAACAAATTCTCTTTGACATATTCGACTCAGGGGTGGATCGTGTGCCGTCACTAACGAAGTTACGGCGGCGTTCCCCACGAAAAGACTCGCTGAATCACCCCTTAGCCCCATTGGTAGCGCAATGAGATTTTCTCTCACACCAAATTCAAACGTGTGCTCACTTTGTATTCATTATTTAGAAATAAGTTTCCTTTCCTTCTACATAGCCGACTTTTTATTTCTTCCCATTGACTGACCGTCTCAAAAAGTATAAATGAAGCGTCCACAGCTGTGTAATGATATGTCTGATACCATCGGCTACAAAGAGTGAGACTTTTTCTCATCGCACGACTGATGTTATTATTTTCGTGGACATAACTTAGTTGCATCTCTCGCCGTTGCCTCGGCGCAGCGCCGGAGAGCCCGGCACGCGGCCTCGAGCCTTCTCCCCGCGCGAGGCTACGATGACTACTATGTTACAAATCACACTTAAATAATCCACACCCACTGGCAGACTGGCCCTCCTTTGTCTGTGGACTGACCTAATAGGCTGGTATGATTCCCAAAAGCTGGGAAAAACTCAGGTTTACGACAATTTTTTTACTGAATAGAGGGAACTTCCCTTTCAAGTGGTGGTCTTTGGTCGGGGTGAGGGGTGGTCTTTGAATAAGGGTAATGAATGCCATGAACATAGGGACATTACAATCGGTTCCGGAAAATACTGGTCGTTGAGAGGGGTGGTCGCTTGATAGGAGTGGTCGTTAAGAAAGGTGTCACTGTAGTTCTATATTGCAGCTTTTGCACTTAAAGATTGTTCCTATTCGCTGCACAACAGTATTTCTTCTTTTCTTAGAGCTGCAGTGAGCGTGCACCCTCTTTCCTCCGAAATGTTTACCTTAAAATGTAGCACTGTATGTGGACTGGAGGCCACGGTCAAATTTATTTCCTACGGCCTATCACTTTGCAGAAGGAGAATTTACCAATCACCTGCTTATCGAGGGCGAAACGGAAGTGCTTCTTCCTTATTTCTTGCTCTTTTTCAGGAGGAATTAGTTTCTTTATATATTATAAGGTGTAATCTATGGTCGTAGTAACTACAAAGGCAAGAAGTACTTCCACCACTTTTTCGTTTTCCTCCCTAAGTCGTAGTAGCACCTTCTCACCACTTCGTTGACTTCATGAAGTGAGTTCATTTATACTTCAACTTCGCTGTAGGTGACATTTACTCAGTATTAATCGACCTTTCTCGTGGAAATTTGACTATATTCTGCGTATTTGTTTTTATTTTCGACAATATACGCTCATAAAAACTTTCTTCCCCTAGCATGTAGTTTAGGAAGGTAAACTCGAGGTCCACTACCGCGAAGTTAAAAATAGACCCAGTAGCTTCTTCAAAATCCTCTGTTGCATAATAAATATGGTTATCCCTCCATGCGTCTTGCACCTGTGCAGTATCTCGGAAATTGCTTGCGGTTGGAGTAATTTCATTTTCTTAACCAAATCACTCGATTTATCACTATCACTTCCTTCTCCTCCTGTACTTATGGAAGAAGAGGTATTTGAGCATCTAGAGATATCTCTGTTCACTTCCTCTGCTGGAGCTTCCTCACTCGAAGAAGTCGTAGTTAAAACTGGGTGGCATATGATAAAATATTTTATTATTTTTTTGGGCTCTGACTCAGCTTCTCTTCATGTGAGATAAGACTTTTGTATCAGGTATTGTCCGTGGCCACACAAGGAGAAATGTGGTGCGAGCAATTGGCGCACCATATACGCAGGTGTTTGCGGAGTTAGCAATAGCGCAAGCACCTGAGGCATGGTAGAGGTGCGGCGGACGGATCGGAGGCGGATGGAATCGAAGTGACCTTTCAGAAGAAGTCATAAATAAATTCTTCCCGCCTTCCAACGCGAATTCTTTCGTTGGAAGGCGGGAACAATCGGGAGACCTGGAAGCGCGCAAAGCTGGATAGATTCACGAATTGGGAATCACCGACAGTGAAACTCCGTCGCTTACTCGACTGTAAGCAAGGGCCACGCGAAAAGGGATTACGCGGAAAGGAAGCTTACCTTGGGAGAGTCCCCTCAGGACGCCACGCAGCCTTATTCAACGTTCTCCAGGGACTCCTCCTTCAGGCGAAGGAGGAGTCCCTGAAAGTCACGGACGATTTCTTGACTGGAACAGGAGTTGTCGTGCTGCCGATGGGATGCTTCGCGTACATCGACGAGGAGGTGCTCGCCCCCTACTCTTACCACAGCAAGGAGATAGCATCGTGCCGTGCAGAGATACACATGCCGGACATCACACAGGTTCTGCTCAGCCCCCTACATCCCTACGCCGAGGAGATGACGCTGGAGAAGCAGCAGAGACTCTAGGACATCGTTGGGCAAGCCGGGGAGACCTACGACTTGCGGAACGGCATCCCAGCAATCCACCTCCAGCGGATGCTGGACCAAGCCAAAGCCTTGGATGAGCGGGTGTGGTCTGGGAGTCACCACATCATGCCCTACATGTGGGGAATGTTTGTAGTAGTGGCCGCTGCTACAGGGGCCGGGGTATTCTAATGGTTGAGGTATTGTAGGAGGGTAAAGACAGTGCCCGCACCCCCCTCCGCGCAGAAAGAGGTAGAAATGTTAAACACCCCGGTGTAGGAAAGTGAGACAGGGACACTAAGACGGAGGGAGATGATTGAACACTGACATCATGAGTGAAAACTAATGAAATATTTTTTTCATTTTTTTCCTTTCTCCTCTTCCTTCCCACGCTCTCCTTCTCGTCTTTCCGTGCCAACTCCGCCTTGTCTTCCTGCTCTTTGAAATCGATGTCTCGCCAAACACGCACATCCCCCTTCCCGCCCCCGAACCACACCTTTCTTTCCTTTCCCCTCCCGCTTCCCCTCCTTCCGATTACACGCTGTGCCAACGGATGGGTGTGAACTCTTAAGATGGCCTTCGGTGGTAATTGGGTTAGGGTGGACGGACTACGACGGGAGATGGGGATACCCACATGGTTGAAGGACCTGGAGTATGCAGGGGACCTGGGGTTAGCGGTGGTGTACCCGAGCGGGGATGGAGAGTACTGGGGGCTGTTGCAGTTCCACACGGCGGAGGACGCAAAGGACGCCCTCCTATTTGGAGGAATCGTGGAGGAGGAGGCGCCGAGACTCCGCATGCGACTGGTGCCGGCGAACTACGCGTGGCGGATAATATTGTACCGCCATGGGCGGACAAGGTGGAGCCGCAGGGAGGCGTAGAATTTTATTTGGTTTTCATTTGCCTTTTGCCTATTTTTTGGTTGTTTTTGTTTTTTATGATAAAAATGGGAATAAATAATTGGAAAACTTTTTATAAAATAATTAAGGTGTGATTTGTATGACATAGCCGACGCTGTCAATGAACTGCAGTCACCCTTCATATTGACAATAAACGGAAAAATAACATAATACGAGGAAGGGAGCTAAACTTTCATGGTCGGATATGTGTCACGCAAATTATCTTATTTAGTACTCCTCTCTTCTTTTGTAAAAATTTGAAGTATTGTATAAAAGAAGTTCGAATAAAAAAAGAAGGATAATGCCAGAGGTAGTGGTATTCGGGTTAAATATGACCAGCCTCGCTTTAAAAGGCTGCTCAATTTCGAGGAAGGACGAGGTATTGTGGTGAGAGCAATTGGCGCACCACAGGTTAACAATGGCGCAAGCACCTGAGGCATGGAAGAGGTGCGGCGGAAGGATCGGAGGCGGATGGGATCGAAGTGACCTTTCAGAGGAAGGCATAAATAAATTCTATTTTTCGGCTATTTTTCAGTTGTCGTCCCGCGGAAGGACGATTTATAAATTCTATGTCCGGGAACTTTCCGCGAGTGCTCCTCGCCACACACCCCCCCTGGGCACGATGACTAGAGAGTTACCCGTCAGCAAGGGGAGTACTTAAACTACTCAATGGAAAGCAGGGTGGTTGTTCGTTTTGCTGGTGCGCGAGTGACAAGTAAGAGTAGTGTGCCTGTGCGAAATTCAGACGTTAAAACCATCTCCGCCCTTTTACGTCTTTCGCGACCGTTGGTTTTTATTGCCTTTCCTCTGTGAAGTCAATAGCCAAGTTCTCACCCTAAGGAAAATTTCTTGCGTTAGCTTCGCGAGTCATTGCAAGCCAGTGTGTTGGGAGAACCCGTGCAGTCCGCCGCCGCCGCTCCTCACCGCATTCCTTCGTATCCGCCCATGCCTATCGACGAGCAGTTCCCGTGAGGTTTGAGAGAGACAAAGAATGCCGCTACCAAAGGCAATTAACTGTTTATTTTATTAAATGCTGTCTTCTGTGCTACAATTGACACCCGACACCAAGGGCAAGAACCCACAATAAAATATTAAGCTTAATCGGAAATAAGCCCTTCTGGCGAAGTCCGAGCTTAACAGAAATATTCTTTTGTGAGATGGAGATTTTGTCTGGAGATTTCAGCTCTCACTTGCGTCGGAGAAGACTATGAGATGCCTAATTCATCGCCTATCTTCGAACTTGCCCTACCCCTAAATGTTCCCTCGGCCAGAGACAATTCTTTCATCGCTTCCCCAAGCCGGCCTAGACGTGCCGTTTGAGAGGCCAAGGATAGACCATTCGACCTTTCGAGCAATTTCATTGTGACAGATTTAATAATAAATAGAACGCCCTCAGAATAAACGCCCTCAAGATGAAGCAGGTGCCTATGTGGCTCAAAAAATCTCTCGGAACACATCTTTGCAGGTCGGGCGGTTTTGGAAGGGTTATGCACGAGGGAGTTTAAAAAGGCCGAGCGGTTCTGGGCGGCTTTTGTCGGAGCACAGAATGAGGCATTTAAATTTTGATAGGCAGTGGGTTAAAAACTTACTTACGGTAGAAATAAATCACATACCAAAATTTTTTGATTGATTCCTACGAAGAAGGTGATCGAAAGACTGATTGATTAATTGATAAGGCCACTTTCCTTTAAGGGTACAGTTTCAGCACCGAAAAGCATCCAAATACCATATTCATCCGCTTATAAAATGACCCAGAATATAAGACTAACCCTTTTTTTGAAAAACGTTTAAAATAAAATGACCAAATACATTATCAATTTAAAAATTATGCTTTTTTCTGAATTATTTTCCTTCCATCTTGTTTTAAGTATTTACCTGTGTGAAGTTTGAAACTATTAAGGTTTGAAATTGTAAAATAGAGCCATCGAGGTTTAAAAACGATTAGAATAGGATAGTAAAAATTTTAATTACCAGGTATGGTAAATACCGGATTTATGTGATGGAATCTTGTTTAAGCAACTACTCAAGCTGTTTGTTTGTGCTGTTACCATTATGTGCCTTATTTCACAGTGAAGTTGGGTGCAGCTTTATGCCCATGGCATATTTTAGAGAGGAGGTATTTCGCAGCGTAAGGTTCTTGTACCAGTATTAGCTAGATTTAAATTCGTGTATCGATATGTTACGTCCTCCACCAACTTTACGAGTTTTTCCAGCCACCGAAAAGGGCATGTCAATCTGCCGCTGAGTACGTAAAACTTTTTGTGCTCTGCATCACGGAATCGCTTGTTTTTGGGCCACAGAGAAACTTTCCGGTATATATAGCTTTCTCAGTTTTCCTTTTACATTTTTTCCAATTTACCGAAAATATACCTAACTGTTGTCTTATATCTCAGTTATAGTTCAGTATGATCAATAAAAACAAGCTAAATACTTGTCATAAGTAGGTATACTTCTTTTTGATAACTTGTCATATGCACTCAAACCATACGCTCATATTTTAACATTATTTATCATTTTATAAGAATAAAATACGTATTCTTAGTTCAACCTTGAAACATCCCTTATTGATAATGTAATAGCGCCTGTGGTGAAACCGCAAAATTTTTACCTCTTTATTTTGTTTTTAACTATGGTACATCAAGCGCTATATTAAAATACTGTTTTCTGTGGTGATCAATATTAGTTAATGCCGTAATAACAATACTTTATAGTTATTATTGCTTAGTTTTTCTTCACTATGTCATGAAATGTGTCATTGAGAATTATTTAATCGCACGTTACACATTCAGTTTACATCGTCATTTAAAGATGTAAGCATACTTTAAATTCAAATCCAAGACAACTAATTTCAGTTGAAATTTTATAAACAATGTCATCTTATACTTGGGTAAATAATGGTACCTACCTCTATGTGATAAAAAGTCAAATCAGTTTTCAACGGGTGAATGAGTAGACCTTGATTTTGACCTAAAAGTAGTTTGTACTGTTATAATTTCTTTCGAGCGGTAATTCAGAGGGATACCTGGGAAATACATAACTAATGGCATTATCGGGTAGGGTTTGGGTCCTTCAATCTCACGTTTCCGCAGTATTGAACAGTTGAGACCAGACTTCTTCCGGGTTGCGTCCGCGTACGTTGCTTTTTCACAACAAGTTTCACCAGCAGGAGAGCTACAGCAGGGTAGTAACAATCGGGTTTTATTTTAAATTCATTTTTAAAAGATACCAGACCTCAAATATTTTATAATATTCTTGTGATTTTTGTGAATGATTCCAAATAATAGTTCTTAACATTAAAGCAGTAATATTCTTGGGTTTCATTGTCGTATGACTAAATTTTTCGTATCGCATAGTCTAAACTATGATCATAACCCCAGAAAAAATATAACATCCATGTCCGTGGCGTAATTTAAACCCGCAACATTTTGGATTGCCTTGCCTACGCGTCACCAAACTTCTCCCGTGTTTTGCTGCAACCTTGTGTTCCCAGCTATATATAAATTCCACCCAAGGCAGAATACCCCCTTTCCTTTGTTACCGCCTCTGAATATTTTAATGGTGCTTCTTCGATGGCTCTTTATTGTCATTCCAACCTTTTTTGGATGCTGGGATGCTTTGAGTGGGGATTAACCTTTAGTTCCGTAGCTGGGCATTTAATAAAAACAGAAAAAAATACCCTTTTGGGGGCACACTTCAATTGATTAATAAGACCTTTCATTTATTCCAAACATTAGTTGGCAATGAAGTCTTTTGGAAGTCCACTATTGATGTCAATCTGAAGTTCTCTGGTAATATCCGTTTATTCCGGTATCATTTTTAGAAAGTATAATTCTAATATATTAATTTATGGGCACTTGTTTTTTCCTCACAAGTAGTTCACGTGACCCAGTTTTAGAGATAAAAGATCATCGCCAGGTACCTAGCATGAACGACCCTTGGTAAAATACTTGTTTTTTAGAGTTTAGCAGCTCTAAAAATCAAGCTTTTTCTCCGATTTTACTTCAATATTTGAGGTAAACCTTCGTCCAGCGAGTCATTTTTTCAGGGTTGGGAAAATGAGGTAATCGCTGGGGGGCAAATCCTGTGAAAAAGGTGCATGTTAAATAACATCGGAGTGGAGGTCATGGACTTTTGTGGCAAAAAAACTAATTGTTAACGGGCAGGCTGATTGTCGATGTGCAAGATCACTTTATTGATGGCTAGATGTAGACGTTTTACCTAAATCACAATTATGAAGTCTCAAATGATGAAGTAGTGAGGCATAATACGCTCCGATACTCTTTCCTTTTTACCTGGACGAAATGGAACGCTTTTGACTGAAACTTTTAAGAGATAAATAGCCCCTATCCTGAGCTCCGAGTGAAGACTACCCAGAAGAGTACAAAATATGTGATAAACATCTTAGGGTAAGAAATTGGAACGTGAGATTACTTCGAACCTTTGGATGACTGAAGAAACTGAAGGTGGAAATGAGGAGAGCGGACCTCGACGTATAGAGGATCAACGAAATTAAATGGCCCGAAGAAAGAGGCTTCTGGATTGGAAGCTACAGGAGTCGACATATGTGATCATTAAATGATAAAGCTGGGGTTAGGAAACTATTCAGAAAGAGCACCGGAAATTATGTAAAGAGCTTACAGCAGTAAAACGAAAAAATAAAAAATGGTGAAAATTGACACCAAACCGGTGGATACCGCAGTAGTGCAGGTTTATATGTCTATGCTATACTACTGACACTATGAAGTTGAAGACACTTAGGAGGTATCCCGGATGTTATAAAACAGGTAAGAAAAGAAGAAAATATAATCCTTTATGATTTTATGATTATTCGCACGGTGTCGTTGGTGAAGGTCAAGGTGGAATAATAACTGGAATATATGGATTGGAAAAAAAAGAGGAGAAAGACTACCATAGTTCTGTGAACAACAGAAGTTAGTGATTGTTACCACGTTGTTTATAAATCAAATCCAAAGAATATGGCCATGGATATAGCCAGGAGACCGAAAAATATATCAACTATAATACATTTTAGCGAAGCAGAGATTAGGACCAGGTGAAATACTGAAAAGGCTGCCCTGGGGAGACATTGACAGTGACCATAATTTAGTGTTCATAAAATGCTATCTGATATTCATGAGATTGAAAAACCATGTGAAGACCATAAGCCGAGTAGAAACAATAAAGGGAGCTAAACATCAGCTGGCCCTTCAAAAAGCATAGGGAAACAATATAAAAGAAGACCATTTCTGAGAAATCAGTGGAAGAGCGTTGAGGAAACATTAGATGTGGACTACAGGCAGGGTTTGGCAAAATACATGCTCTCCAGTATATTAAATAAACATTAGTTTCATTTATTTTTATTATCCCCAATACTCAAAATACTTATTAAAATACTGCATTTTAAAATCCTAAAAATACTTGAAATACTTTAACATAATTAAACAAGTAGGTCAGTTATACAAAGTTTTTCTTTAATCAAAATTAGCCATTACAATAAGGATAAAGCTGGATTACCCTTTAACATAATTAATTCCTCAACATCAGAAAGAGCACTACTTGAAGGTGAATTATTTTATAAATCCTACAAAAGAAAATAGACTATCCACAGGTGCAGAAGAACAAGCTTGTGTACTACCGAACAAAAGCGTCTTTGGCAACCGCATATTTACTGGGGATGTCTAATGTTTTCACTTTAGCTTTAAAAAATTGGACCATCTGATACTGTACACTTGAAAGTCTACACTAGATTAAGAACTAGGGAAGCAACAATCTGTAAAATATGCAGCCTTCAAGAATTTTTTTCCAAATGTCTCTTGGCATGTGAAACTCTACTACCAGTATCTGTCGTTCTTAAATATTGACTGACAATAATTAACATCACATATGTAATGAGAATGGACTTACATATTTAAAGTTAAATTAAAGGTTTATCTTGGGACTTTAGGAAACATTTTACGCCAACTTATGGGTAAAGATCGCTTTTTCCAATTTTTTTGAGGAATATTTTAAAGTAATATCTCATAAAAGAACAATAGTTCCCAACCTAGATGCATGGTAATTATCATTAGAGAAAGTTTGGACTTTACAAAGAAAACTTCCAGCAAATCAGATGCTGCTAAGTATTCTTGCATGAGAACATAAATGTCTGCATGAATAAATGAGTCATTAAATATTACACAATGCCCAATTCTTGGCACAAACTATTAGCCACATGCAGTTTCATATGCATTTGTCTGTATAATGTTTACAGCCAGTTTACAATAAATCGTCGGCACGGTTTTTTCTCCGTTGCCAATAAAAATTTGCAAAAGTTTAAATATTTATTTAAAGAGCTTAACTTTTGTATTTGTATGTGCGACTGGTTGCATTTGATAAACGGTAAATGGAAGTGTAATTATTAACAATTTGAGATCTTTAACAGGTTAATCAGGTCTTTTCTATGTGATAACAATATTTAATTGTAGCGATTAAATCTCAAAACGGGTGTTAGGCTTTTTTTCGGCATGAAATAACTTTTAAATAATAAGGGCACAAACTACACTCTATGTTAGTTATGTAGATATTACATTGAAGATTAATCGTCTGTAGTATGAAAAAAAGAGATTGTGGCGTATTATAGTTAACAGTTGTTTAGCTTTGAGAAAAATTGTTACTTTTTAATGGAATGTTTATTCGTATTAAATATCCCGTCATCAGAATATGCAGTTGCAGAAGTTAATATGGATCTTTTTCGGTTAGCAAGATGCATGGAAGTTAACGTATTGAGTTTAATAGCAAATAGTATGCAATATTGTTAAAGCTTACATGCACATTTATTTTTTGCCCCTGAAATTTTTGAAGGTACGCAAAATTTAGGCCAGCTTGACATAAGCAAATTTTTCCACAAGGTCCCCAAGGTAGACTCCCACAAGGAAATGCATAATTCTCAAATCACATCAAGTGAAAGTTGTTTTTTAAGTATCCAGGTAGAAAAATATATACAATTCTATTATTTAATCCATCATCACAAAATCAAAATCTAATATTCCAAAAGTTACATCCTATATGATTCTGCATCACAAATATTTTTAACCGGCTTTAGATTTTTCAATCTAGACTATAGCTTTTATTCTGGACTCTAATTTAATGACGTTTCGCCTGTGAACAAGGATGCAGATATTTTTAGAAACATTTAATGATCATTGCAAGAGTCTCTAACTCTTTGTTATCCGATGCCTCAGAATGCTTTCACGTTACGTGCTACTGCAGTTACGGTCATGCAGGGAATTGATCATTGGGATTATTCCTCGATCACATTCTGGACTACCAGGAGAGTTTGCCTATTACACTTCAATGAGCTTTATATGCATATATTTCGGTTTACTCTGGGCAGTTCATTATTTATTTTTACCCTTGATATTCAATTAAAAAGAGTCGCCGTAATTTCACTCATGTGTTCTCAATTGTGAAATTTTAAATGATAGTTACCTATAAACAATAATCTACGATTGATTAAAAACCAAATTGAAATGATTCTTTACCAGAATTGGTAGTGAGTGAATGGTATTTTAGCTTCCAAATTAAAACATGGATTCCAAAAAAAATCCGGAAAACAATTTGGTATTCAATTTAGTGGTGATGTGGAAGGAAGGTAATGAGTTTAGAAACATTAGTCGGACACCTAGACCTCGAATAATTGACTAACTGGAACTCAAAATATTTACGAGTCAACGGGATTGACGTTTGACCAGGAGAATGGGCTTAGGAAAAATATAATACACGGTGGTTTAATATCCGAATTTCTATCACGCCAAGAAAAACGCCAAAAAGTCATTAAGATGTCAAATACAGTACATTATATGAAGTAAATGAGAAAGAGCGCCACTGTTCCACTTAATTAATGCTTAAAGTTTTGGAACCCAAGCGAGTAAGAGTGATTCCGGAGTTTAATAGCGTGCAGCAAAGAGTAGTTGTGTTTGTAAAAAGGCAATATCAAGTTATCCAAAGTATCAAGGAAGAATCTAGTTTAAAGTAAATATCAGAATAAAGCTTGAAGTTCAGGCTGAATTCTCCAGAAATATATAGTAATATTGTTATTCCAATGATATTGAAAATACATAAAAAAAACTCCGGCCTAAGGATTGGAGGCCAGTACCTTATCACCCAAACCAATCATCTCCAAAGAAAACAACGCCCGTTTTTGGATATTCAGATTCTTTCATTATTTGTAGCATAATTTTTAATTCCCCTCATGATAACCACGAAGACGAGACATTGGGTTTCATTGTGGATAGAATGCAAATCACTGTTTCCTTTGTTAAGACAAATATAAAAAAGGACATTAAAAGTAATAGGACGAGAGGGAAACAATTTTTTTACTCTCATGTTAACTATGAACACCGTGCATTTTTGGAAGACTCTCGCATCATGTGCAGACTAGATTTACGTGGCAACAAACCACGCCACAGGAAGGAGACAGATGGGGATTAACCGAGCGTTTGTGGATTCACGTTTTACAGTTGCTATTTATGACTGCGGCAGAGAAAAGAGGCGGATGGGAGGGAAAAGAAGCAGGCCAGGAAGAATCGGGAATAAGTTTTTCGCCGTTTAAGTCACACGTAGGTGGTAAGGGTTGAATTGGGGAGGTGGGTGGGAAAGTTCTGGGTAGTTAAAAGTTTTGTTTCGCCTTTTATGGGGTCAAACGGAATCTTGTAGGCATGCATAAAAATGCTATGAATAAAATGGATGCTTGAAAAGTTTATCGATACATTTTAGCATACTTGAATCGAATTTTTCCATGTCAGTGCAAAGGAATTCGGGGACACATACTTACCCTTACAAAAATAAGAAAATGTCGTTTATATTTGTGCCTGAGATTCAAGGAAATTCAGCTATTGGGTCTATAGGTTGAAGTTAATTTTTAATGTTACAATTCCATTTTCCCACATGGGAAGAGATTAGTGAAAATTCATTTTTTTTAAATTATACACGTGTGTCCCTTCTGAGTATTTTATAAGTATGTACATGTTAAATTGATTTTTAGTGATATTCACAGCTTATGCATACAAATTAAACTCATTATACATACACAAAAATTGATAATTTTTGCTACATTTCGGTAAATTTCCAATGCAATTGATATTATTTTTAACGATAATTTTTAGGTGAAAAGTCCACATTTATACTTCACAACCCATCAACGCCATTTTTATGTTATTTGAGTTGTTTCCTTTTGGATAATTTAGATCACTCGTGCGTTTCCATATGGAAACATTGGGCACGGTTGGTATTACTTTGAGTGTAATTGTTGACGAACGCTGCTGGTGATTCTCCTCGCCTCTTTTTCTCAAGTCTGTACCCATAAGATTCAGACCAGGAGGAACTTTGAAAGGGAAAGCGGAAGATTATCTTAGTTTCATATTATGCATTTTTCATCCTCATCTGAGGTAATTTAAATTAATTGCCATATGGCCGACTCGTTCCGCATCTTCTTCGGCTATGCGTGCCCTTGAAACGCTCCTTCTATCGTATTTCAACGGACAATTCTGCTAGCATCCACCTTGAATTAAAGGCAAGTCAGTGTGCCAATGGTTTTGATAAATTTTTCTTAATTTATTTGAATATGGCTGAATATTTGCATAGAATTATGTAAGCTGTCTCGCTGCAAATTGATTTAATGAAATTCATCCGCATGTTACGATTCAAATAATAAGTTTTTGTGTCGACTACTTTAGTCATTATATCTAGCGCTCAAGGAGACCAAAATGTTTTTCGCTGAATTATTTCAAAAACACAATAAAAAACCATTGCTAGAAAGCTATGAAAAACATTTAAGGCAAATTTGTTAATATTTAGAGGTCCCTATGATTGAGCTTTTTTTAGGTGAATGCGGATTTTTAACTAAAACAATAGTATTTTAATGAAAAAAATTTAATGGTGACATAACTGAATATATAAATAATGTTAAATATCGATGATGTATTTACTGTTACCATAAATAAGTCTCTGAAAAGGTATGTTAAATACAAGATAATAATATGTTTTCTTCACACAGCGCCATTACCATCATCATTATCAGCCAGGCCTTCTTACAAGTTGATTACTTGGTTCGGTGTGATTTAAAAATCCGAAGTAGATAATGAAACTGGCCTTCATTCTTGGTTATACACATATTGAATGTTTTATATCAGGAAAATTCCCGTTTCAGCTCAGTCATTAACTACTTTCATTTTGTGAACAGCCTGTATAAGTTGCATGTAATCGGGATCCGAATCCCACAATTTAGGTGCAATGTAATGAACCAGCCTTTTCATTCCCATCGATATGGAAAATGTCAAAGAGTTCTGCAGTTCGCTGTGTCACATATGTTTCCAGATGAGTGTTATGTTTAAATATTTTACTCTAAACTCTCATGAGAGTCTTAGCTTTTGGTGGGCGCTGTAGGTTAGTAACCATTTTAACTTTGGTAGAAACACAGGCACGGGAATCAAAGATAGCAAGTCCAGCCAAAAGCTCTGAAAAGAATTACAGATGGTGGTGAAAAGCTACCACAGCTGCCTTCTTAATATTACAGTTGGGATAAGCTTCAATTTGATTTAAAAGAATCGCGTCATTCATGACAGCTTTGGAGGCCTCATTCCAATGACGACCGTAGATGAGAGCTACATACAAGCTTAATTCAGTGATTTCTTTTATTCTCCAGCTCTAAGGGTGAACTGATCTCTAAATAAGAAAATTTTAAAGGAATAAATAGCCTTTGCCATCCAACGTGCTTTGTGCAAACCACCTGGTGCTCGGAATATCTCTTTGGATCCATTTGGACTTTGACCACCAAGAATGGTATAACACAACTGTAAACACTCGAGGTAATCATCTCGATGCTGCTTTGATTTAATTGGGTCTTCTGAAATAGCAGCATAATAGCAACCATTATTTCTCCTCGTAACATTTTGATTTCATTGGAATCGTACAGATCATCACTGCCTTGAGAATATATTAGCTTGTCGATACGAGGCCATTGTTTCTGGAAACGCTTAAATATTGCGACATCTGGACCGCCACTAACTTCAAATGCTGTGGTAAAAACAGAAGACAACACGATTTCAAGTACATGGTGCCTGCATGGAATCCACACAAGACAAGTTCCTAAACTCTCCTCGAGAATAGTATATGCTCCACTCTTCAGTCCTGTATTGGCAGCTGTTGTGTCAAATACAAGAGCCCGCACATTTTGTCTGAGTACAATTTCTTACGTTTTCTTTCGATCGCATTTATTCCTTGAGTAGGAATTCTTGCCATACCCAAAATTTCCAGTGCATTCTCAACAATGGCTCTTATTCCTGTTTTTAAGCCCAAATTTTGATTAATGTAGGGGATAACAAGTTGCTATAACATGTTTCGTTCAGACGGAAGTCTAGATTTGGGCAGCGACTCAGTAGGCTTTACAATGAGCCACACTTCAGCGAAAGATCTAGTAGTTCAGGTTGCCATGGCTGAACGGCAACCAAGAGATTGGTATAAAATCTACCATATTAACTGTAGCAAACATGCGCTCCAAAAGATAGGTAGGTAGGTTAGGTAGGTCTGGTAGGTACTAGATATGCCATTTTAAATATTTGTTACTCTATTGTGTGATTCATTCTAAAATATAGGTATTATTAATTATATATGCCTTGTATTGTGTATATGCAATGCATTTCCGATTAGTTAGAAAAATTTTTGGGTTATGTTTTCAAGGTGAACATTAGTAACAACATTCAACATGCTAAACAAAATTAACCTAAATGTAGTATTATTCAGTTGTGAACTATCTAGATGTTCTTTAATATTTACTTAACAAGTGTAACAAGTTTTAATGCAATTAATAACTATTCAATATTCAGAAGAGAAATAAACAACACACAGCTTTTGCTGAAATCAACATAGCACTGTTACTGCCACTAAGGCTCTCCATAGAATGGAAGCGTTCTCAGTGATTATGTGACCGCCTCCATTTAGTGACTGAGACTATAGACTGATCATAGAATAGAGATTTACAAAGTATGACAGTGAAACTGACAGCTGGCACAAAATGGCCGCCTGTCAGTTTGATGAGAATACCTAGGTAATAATATAGGTTCTCTACTGCTACTGCTTTCTAGTGTTGTTCTATGGACATATTTTCTCAGTAAACACAAGAACGTGCAATAATCTTTTGAGAAATGATACAACTAAAAAAACTTCTCGTCTATTTACAGTACATTGGAATGGTCCAGTAATTTTCTTACAGGAACCAGTAAATGGCAAACTTTTAGAAGCGATTACTAAAAAAATGCTCTCTTCTTCAAAATGTTCTAATCATAGGGACCCCTAAAAATGGTCTTATTGATCCCAATTTCAGCATGGTATTTTAGATTACCTAGTGAAACTAGAGCAGCAATGTGGAGATGAACATTTTTACCTTTTATTTTTTTCTTGCGATTTTGGACCACCTTAGTAACCATAGATGACGTATATCCGAATACCCATTCTTACTAGCCAGGCTCCACCATTTATGAGTTTTTTGGTGGTCAAACTTTATCTTCTTGATTTAATGCTATATATAAAGCTAGGGTGATAAAATGTTTTGAACCTTTTGGCAACTTAGTAACTGATAAAAAATTAACGTACAGATGAAATTCAACCGTTAACCAGACATACAATCTACCATTGCTCAATTCGGTAAATGATATGCTTATATTTGTTGTCATATACTTGCTCTACAAATTTTTGAATTTTAAAATCAATAGAGAAAATAGGTAAATTTTAGTGCACTTTCTTAGAGGAAACAATTTTATTTTTCATAAATCTGTATGTTTGTGTACTAGATTTCCTCTCATCCTACGTTTCATTGATTCTCAGCCCTAAGTGCACTTTCTTAGTGCACATTAGGTGCACTTTCTTAGAGGTACCAATTTTATTTTTCATAAATCTATATGGCTGTGTACTAGATTTCCTCTCAGCCTACGTTTCATTCATTCTCAGCCCTAAGTGCACTTTCTTAGTGCACATTAAGTGCACTTTCTTAGAGGTACCAGTTTTATCTTTCATAAATTTATATGCTTGTGTACTAAATTTCCTCTCAGCCTACGCTTCATTCATTCTCATCCCAAAAACTTTTTATTTCCTGACTAGTGGTTTCTGAGTTTACAGCTTCACTGCATACATTGTTCAACAATTCTATAATTTTTATCTAGTTCCTAATCCTCAGACCACATTGAATCTTTCAATCTCAACCATATGAGGGATGTACATTGGAAAAGAGCGAGGAGAAACCCATTTGAAAAGGTCGAGCCACGTTTCTTCTCTTCCTATTCAAATGATCTTTTTCTTTGAAATCCTTAATCTCCGGTATCTTCTTTCCTGCTTTCGAGCCACTTTCTCCTTTCCACTGCATAAAGAAGAGGTGCGGGAGCACCTCAGCCCACGCCGTGTTTATTTATCCACGCGCACGGAACGTCTCCTTTCCAGTCACTTCCAGCACCCGCATCAATAACCCACGAAGAACCTCATCCTTCTATGAAAAATATGCTCCAGGCCCAGGCGGAAAAAAAATATTTTCCAGGTGGTAACATCTTTTCATCACCCCCCCCCCCTCCCATCGTCATTCCCCTCGACATCGACGGTAATTCGTTTCCCTCTTCCACCACCGGAAAATTCTCAGAGGAAGGATACCTCTTCCCGGATTCGTAGAATGCTCATTTTAGTTGGTTGGAGGTGTTTGTCTGTATCAGAGATTTATTATGGATGTGATGGGAACGGATAAATGAAACTTCCCTTATGTTACTGATTGATTGCGACCAGCTGTTTAACTTAAATGTCAATAAAGTGTCGAAATGCATCTTGAAATTTTGCTTTTCAATAAAAATGTGGAAAAATGCGACAATTTGTTTCCTTTATTATTGACTGAATAACTAACAGGTTTTTACAGGGCCAAAGACAAGGGGGGACAAAGGGGACAAATGCTCAGGGGCCCGGGCCAGCAGGGGGTCCGGGCCAAAAAAATTACAGAAAATAAGTAATTGAAAGTATGAATAAATTTAAATGCCAAAAAGAATACAAAATTTTGTTGTTTAAAAAGTGAATAAACAAATTAAGGTGTAGCGTATTTCAATGTGTGGGAAGTATGACGTTTAGCATTGTGGTCTTCGAGGGTTTTGGGGTGATGGGGACGATAGAGCGAGAAGCGTGGGAGCTGAATCTCCTCTCCCTTCCCTTTGCCGCGAACATCCGTCACTCACAATCAGTACCATATTGTAACCTTAACGACATGAAACCCCATCCTTCCCATAAAATCTATTGTTTACTTGTTAGTAGTCTTTAAATAATCCTTTATTCTGCAGTCAAAGTTACAGATTAGCAGTAGCAAGCTACTCACATTCTAGTGTTGTGTCATTGGTTTTGTATACATTATCGCCCATACACGGGGGTCAGGAAGGGACTGCGGCCCCCAACCTAGCATTCCGGTAGGGATTGCAATCCCGGAGATATTTTTCAATTACGGGATTACAGGATAGTGATTTCTCAATCCCGGGATTTAACTATAGTAGGTATCATAGGCACATGTGGAATTAAAATTTAAAAATAAAAGCAAGCTTGGAAACCATAACGCACTACTGCGCGCCTCTATTCGGTGAAAACGTAACGTCCACTTAAATGGTGGCTGATCTTGGTGGGATACACTTAAATTTCGGTGTTCATTATGAATGATAAAATAACCTATGTGAGGATGGCGTTAATCGTCGAAACCATGGTCGTAGCGTGGAAGAATAAATTGTGGAAATACAAAGGTTATTTTATAATTCATAATCAAAACAAGTAAATTCTATAATGTGACGCCAGAAACCATCAATTAAATTTCTGTAGATAAAAATGTCTCCACGGGCCGGATGAGAAGGCCTTGCGGGCCGTATCTGGCCCGCGGGACGTAGTTTGGAGACCCCTGTTTGAAAGGATACACATTTCTTGCGTTTAAAATAGTTTTTTTCAAGTCATGCTTTAAATAGTTTACAATATTTATTTTAGTAGATTTAAGACTTTTTTAAGATACTTTAAAATGGGTAAATTTTAAAAGACACTAAAATACTACATATCTATTGGTATTCCTTCTCAGTCAATTCTTATTTGCGATTGAAACAATAACAATAACTTGAGGTTTGCATGCAACGGACAACGCCACAAAATTACCAATTTCCAGCAGTGAAGAAAAAAATATTTATGCCCTGAGTTTTGAGTTAGTTTAACTTCTTAAATTATCCCTTCTGAAACGGTTAAAAATTTTTACAATATTTCACTCAACATGAGAATTTGTAATCTCATTAGAGAACAAGTGTAAATAAAAGAGAATAACTTACGGGAAACGATACTTAGATATCAATTAGAAAATTTTAAAAAGTTACCAGTAGTTAATCCTATTTTTAACTACTTGGGTAATTTCGATGCCTTACATCAAAGGTTATCAAAACATGTACCTTAAGACAAATATTTATAAGTTTTAATAACCTCGAACGGTGATTTGGCGAAGAATCTGTTATTCGTGAAAATGGTAGGGAATATATGTTTACAAGTGTAGCATGCAAAACCTACTTTCGCATTTATACGCATTGATAAAATCTTTTCGAAGTTGGGGATACCGATGAGCTTGCTGAGTTTTCCTTTGCTGACACTCATATTGCTTTGTGGCTTCGAGGTCTTTCAAGATCCAGTTACTCGGAGATTTCGCCGGGGTTATGCAGGGAATCATGGACGGAAAGGCTCGAGCGTTATACCGAAACAAGGCGTCAGTATAGTCAAAAATGATTGTCGATTCAAAGTATAAAATTCATTAAAACTTTAATAAAACCTATGTATACAACAAAAAATGCAAAAAGCTACCTTCAAAAAAAACCTCCGCTTGGTTTATTGGTGTAAGCAACCTACACTGAGGTAATCAGTTATTTGTGACATGTAAAGGGTGGCTGCAGAAAATGGGAAATAAATGATTTCTTTGGGATTATTTAATCATTTTCACTAGTAATATTTCCGTATAATGAATTGATACAGCTCTCCATCGAATTTTCCCACTCACTTGATTAGCTAGCCACTGTCATCTAGCGGGGAATAACTTTTCGCTCATGACAATAATAAAACAAATGTATACATATTTATCATAAGGGATCTTCATATTCTCACGAGTCGTTTTTTAAACGTGAATATTTACCGGCACATTATCCTTCTTTTAGGGTCTTTGTTTTCTGTTCATTACATTTACATTTTTCTCAGCCACAGTCCATAACTGTCCGACGTGTCTCAAGATATAACAAATGAAAAAAATGTATTCATGTATTTATTTTATTTCAGTTGGTGTATTTATTATTGCTTTCATTCTTTTCACAAGGATGGTACCAATATTTCAGATGCTTATAAGCAGATTACTTATAATTGTTGAATATTCCATATAACCACATATGCTCAATGTATTTTACGAGATTATCCTTGGCCAATGATTCTTAAGAGGTGCGAAACGGTGAACGAATTTAAAGAGAACAACATTTGATCTGTTCAATGAGACCTAAGGAGGGAGAAACAATATAGAGAGAAAGTATCGACAATAAGTTGTAATTAAATAAGTTTAATGGCACAGGGGATGGCGGCGAGCCACGGTGGGGGTAGGAATGTTGCAGAATGAGAAAAGAGAAAGAGGAGAGGCTGGAACTGCAGGCGAAAGACGGAAGCCAAGGGCGAAAAAGATTAATTGGAGTAATCCGTAGCAGTATTTCCCTTGAGAAATATATTCCTAGTGGACAATACTCGAAACAAAAATAGATGTGTTTAGAGTTAGTATATATCGTTGGAAATGGTGAGAAGTAGATGAAAGAGATGAAATCTTGAGAGGGTGCGAGCGCACGAGGTGACCGGCCAGCGTTACGCCTACACTGAAAAAAATATTCTTTACTAAACGAGTTATCAATCTACCAAAGTTTATTATTTTGTAAAAAAAGGTTTTATCTGCAACATATAAAAATTGAGCAAAATCTAAGGCAAAGGTAAATCGTCGAAAACCTAATGTGAATTTTATTTGTTATAAAATTTATAAAATTGTTTTACAATATAATTCCTTTATCATTTTTCCGATTCCAGATCTTTAAAATATGCTCTTTCGTAGCTTTAATTGTCTCGGAGCGGAATGAATTTATCAAGGTCTTTAGAGTAAACTGTGTAATCCATTCAGCAAAATTTGAATTTTGGAACGTTGCAATTTCCCGTAAACGGTTAAAATTTTTGCAACAGCTTTGCGATTTTCATTTTCCTATAAAATGATGGTATTTTGCAAAGTTTGGTCGAAATAGAAATCTCCGTCATGCATCGTTTTCAATCCCTCCACCAAAATAAAGTTCACTGGCCAAACACACCGAACTTCTCGTGCATTTCATTAATTTTTCCGTGTAACAGGAAAGAAATTCATTTCTCTGTGAATTATGCTTAAGTATTACCCCACATTTGGGGAATTTCTGATCAAAAAGCACATTAGATGTATACCATGTCTAAAACCATGTGTCAAAAAATTGGTCAGAAACACCATAATATTGCAACTCCTCCTCGGGCAAAAAGGAAAACAAGTTATTTAAAATAAGCTTATATTCTATAACGGGCTACAAATTACATCTTTACGAAAATAGGTTTGTTCATTTTTAGAATTGGTGTAAGAACGAAGTGAGCTCCACTTCAACAACAAAGCCGACGTTAGGGCTGAATGCAGAATTAATTCCTTTATACAACATAAAATGTCTTTATTTATCCAAAACTCTGTTACCTCCAGATTCTTTTACTGTTATTTAATTTATCGCATGTCTTGCCGGAATATAAGAAAATCGCATGACCCTCATATGCTTTGCATTTACTGTCATCTCCGATGGATAAAATATCGTGTTGGAATAAAACCAATTGTGGCTCATGAAATAATTTTCCGAACTCCATGTTGGCTGTTTGTGAGTAGTTTCTAAAAATTCAATTGACAAGCGATGATTGAGCTGACTATAGTGTGCTCAAAGAATTTACATTACATTAAACTGAGGAAAATAGGTCTGTAGCTACATGGCATTTTTATCACTACTTTTAAATATAGTAGAATTCTTAGCTACTTTGCATTAGAAATATCTATTGATATTTTACGAGAGCCACAAATTTTCAAATCTTAATGTATTTGGGCCTTAACAAGATTCTAAACGGTAGTAATTAGCAAGGAGTGGGTCGCCGGTTAGGTTCTCTTAAGGGTGATATCCTGAGTTATTCAATACCTGCCACTTGAAAAATTTCGAGAAAGATGTCCATCGCTCAGTTCGTATTGCTAACTCATTGACAAGACTAGCGAGAGGTACTTGAATTCCGGATGCTGCTGGAATTAATTAGAGTTCTATCCCCAAAAAAACTTCATCTTTCTTCATCACACCCAAGTTTAGCGGCAAAGTTTGGGGACAAAAAGGGGTGATTTTCCGGGTATTTGCCCACTGGCTGCGTGAGACGGGTCTTATCAACTCATCAGTGCTTCAAAGTTTATTTCCCTCCAAGTTTTCTTGGAAAACTTATTGAGAGGTAAATTTTAAAAAATCAAAACTTTTTTAATTAAAAAGTTAAAAAAATTAAACTGCTTTGCCATTGTCCTAAGAATCTCAGCCTAAGGACTAAGATTGAGAATGGAAATAGATTTAGAATCCAAGTCTAATTTTTTGAACATGGGTACAATTATATTGTGGCGATAAAATATATTTTTCCTAATTTTCTGAAATGGTGAGTTTTGAGATATAAAAGGGAAAAGTCCGACGTAAAGATCTAAATGTATTAATTAATCTTAATCAGCACTAAAATCTATCGTACAGGGGTCAAATATGTTAGAAATGGAAAGATCTTAGCTTTCCAATATTTATTGAATTTTTAATTTGTTGTATGCATCCAGAAAAAAATAGCATTTATAAGTAAGCTTGTTCGCCATTTTTGATGAAATTTTAGGTTTTTATTGTCTGTCTCGGACAATTTTGAAAAACAAATTTGAAATTGAAAGAATAACTTATGTTGCATATGTGTCCTTTCTGCCAAGTTTCATAAATTGTTTCATAAAAAGTTTCATAGTTGGGTGTACTGAGGACCAAACGGGAGAAGTGCAAACTTCTTTGACCGATTTATATTCCCATATGAACCTGAATAATAATTCAGCCACGCATTAATCACTCTTTTGTTCACTACGCCGTGCAGAAAGCTAGACTAATGTATGTTTTCTTTTTATGTGAACGTATATACAATGGTCATCATCAACATTTCGCGGTAATATACTCACCATTGTATTAAACTCAACTGGAACATTAATTACTTAACCATCAATCGCAAACTGACCTCGGATAAGTCGCAGTCGCCTTATTTGCATGAAAGGAATTCGGGGTGATATTAATCTTTCAGTCACCAAATCTAATGGAAAATTTTCAAACTATCTGGAAATGGGGGATATTTGAAACCATTACATACCTATAGTTTTAAGATATTATTTTTGTGAATGCTTGTGATACAGGTGAAACATATCTGAAATTCCAATTTCTGAACCGGAACAATTTTCCTGATTAATATTATGCCTTTAATGCTGTCAATATTGATAAATGATTTTAAATCATTTTGAAACCAAATTCTATCACAAACATCGCAAGCATGGCCAAATTTATTATTGAAAACATCTTTATAAACTCTTAATTTGCCGACAAATGCGTTGAGAATGAGCTGTACATTATTTGATGTTGTGGCTTTACTTGTATTAGAGGTTCGTTAATATTATTTTCGTTTGACACGTATTTCTCATTCCACTGTTGAACGAAATCGTGCACAACATTATCAAAATTTTTAATTGACTCGCCCCGATCCTCTCCTCCATCAATCAGCTTAGCCGGAATATGAAGACCTGGAGATGGTCCACCACCTTCAGAATTAGGATAGGCAATTTCATTCCACGGTATAAATGGCACCTATCTCGTAGACGGACCTGCTATTTGCGAACAATGAACTATATGAGCTCTCTTGGGAATGAATGATAATTTTTTGAAGAGCCCCGCTATTTGGCAATAAGCCATTTCCATAGATTGTAGTAAATCTCGGTCCCTTGTTTTTCCCTGTAATTTTTAGAAAGAATTTTATCTAGGCTCTTTGTATGAGTAGCATCTTCATTTCCTACAAAATCTTTATTCTCGACATCAGCTTTTTTCTTAGCACGATAATTTCTGGCATATTCGGCTTTTTTTCTCTTGTTTTCCGCTCCTTGTGCGCTCTAATTAATACATTCTTTCTTTCTTGCGCGGTATTTTCTGGCATATTCAGCATTTTTTCTTTTCTGATCCATCTTAGTCTTTTCCAATTCGGGATCATAGTCAATTCTCCCCAATTCTTTCATTTTAGCGCGATACTATCCGTAATCTTCGGCTTTCTTCCTCTTTCATTCATCTCCCTGTCCTTCCACTAAATTATTCAACTGTAAAATCTCACCTACTTAGTCCGTTTCTTCTTGCCGATCTCTTTCTTTTTCTGCATTTTCTAACATTGCGGATTCAACAAAAGTTAAGTTGCTTTCAAGGACATGTTTCCATGCCTACAAAAGAATTCCAAATTATTATAATATCACGATATAGCAGATCAGGTGCGTAGATCTAATTTCCGTAAGAAATTCGCATAAACACCCATTTTTTATGAAAAACAATTTTTCCCCCACAAATTTGTCGGAAAAAAACCTTTTGACAAGGTCAGAACAAAATCTGAAAGAAATTGTCAAGCATTGTTCCCGAAAATTCTCAAGTAAGAATCACCTCCACCAAGATTTGATTTCGGACCCACGGTACGTGGGACAATGACTCTATCCACTACGCCACCTTACTCCATTGATAAGAGAGGGTTCTCATGACTTTACATTCGGCATGTTAAGCGGGGCCCCGGAAAGGAGATTCTGACGGTACGTGACGCGAGATTGCTCTTTTTCCACCATTGCCAAAAGTGCCCAACGGGCCAAAAGAAGTTCACTCTTCAAAAATTATTTGATTTTAATAGATGTGATGTGGAATCTCCCTTGTCTCAAATAAGGTGGTTCGTATAATTGGATGGAGATTTTGATCAAGTTTTATAGGGACCACATGTTTGAGCATAAAAGTTTGGACTAAAATCCATTTGGACACAAGTCATACAGTCAAACTCAGCTGTTTTTTTCATAAATATGATGAAAATTTGACCGCGAGAGACAGGCATAATGAATTTGAATAAAAAATTAAATTCTGCATTCTTGTCAGCGTTAGGTGTCATGAATACCATTAAAAAGATATTACTTTATTGCAGCTGATCTGATAAAGCATATGAAAAAATGTTTGCACCGATTTCAATGCTTATTTTATGAGAGTAAAATATAACAATGAATGGGTAAAAATAACCCCAAAAAATCCTTAACACAAAATCCTTTCTCAAGACCGTTTTACACGGAGGATGATCGTGTGCATGATTTTTCAAGCATTGATTCGTGTAAAAGTTTAGGTGAGCTTCCATGGGCGTTTTACGTGGCGAATGACCATGCGATTTAATTCCATGAATTTTTTGCGGTGTGCAGTAGGGCGGATCGGAAAAAAATCCATTTTTCGCGGAGGAACTTGCCCCTCTGAAAAAAGTTTTCAAGTGACTCAAAATGAGGCCAGAAAATTTGGGACCTCTAGGTCAATCCTTGACCCTCGCGCCGTGGTCATGTGAGGTTAAGGGGGCTGAAAACGAAAAAAGAAATTTTTTACAGTGGGTTCCCATAGATTTTGCCGGATTGTGGCGCCTATGTACGAACATTTCGTCCATTTGTTCGTATCTGCAGCCGTTGTGCCACAAATTGTCTATTTTGAGTGTGCGGCCGCGCATAATTATGCACCGCCCACGCAGCGTCATTGCGCAACGGTCAGAAGGCGTACATCCTGCCGGCTCGCGCCTCCTGCCTGGTCGCCGCGAACGCAGCAAAACTCATCACGGATGCGTTGTCCATCGTTGGTCTCATTAATATTAGATAATTAAATAATTTTAAGAGAATAACAATTACGGAAGTATTCCTTGAAATTAATGTAACCCCACACACTATAACTTTATTTCCTGTCTCGTGACAAACAAAGTGACGTTGCTGGCTTTTAAAGATGTTTTAAAATATTTTTTTTTCGTTCGTGATGCATTGAGATACGAAAGTGCAGGAAGGGAGCAAACGGCTAATCAAGTAGTCTGGTAGCGAAAAAAGTGTCCGCACTTTGGAAACGCATCTCTATTCCAATCATTCCGGAACGTGGTATGAATAAAATGATTATACGGTACCATACGACGTACTACGGCTTAAAAAAATGCAAGCAAGCCTACGAAAGGTGCCAAATCATACAAAAAATTAATATATTTTTAAATGATTCCCGGAAACTATGTGATATTTGTGCGTGTCAGAGCCTACCAACTAGCGAGTGTAAATTAAGAAAGAGGGAAAAGTTCTCCCAAATGAAGCGGCATTTTTGATCAAAGGACAAAACGAAAGATGGTATCCGGTGGATCAAATGCCTCAAAAACTCGAAGATAAAAGAAATACTCAGAAGAGGATCGTCGGAGAGCGTTGACTAAAAATCTTTCATTCCTGAAGAGGTAAAAATTGATCATCAATAATTATTTTCGGCTACATATCGAGAAAACTCAACCAACGAGGAATCAACCGACTTAGACCTCGAAGTTCCTCATATGATTAGGAATGAAAATCAACCTGGACATCCTTCGGGGCAAAGGCGTCTTCAATTTGCCAACTGTGGTGGAGATATGTGCAAGAACCACCTTTGGGGTAAAGGCGTCAGCAATGATCTTCAGCGCAACTGTATCCCACACAAAGCTCAAAACTCCTGAAGACAGGTGAAAGGTAGTGGACCGGTATTACTTTCGAAGACAGAAAAAGAAGATGCTAGATTCAGTAGATGCAAAGACAGATAAATCAAAAAATGCAATTGAAGGTCTGTATTTGGACGGCAGAGAGAATGAAACAATTAAACTGGAGAAAATGTACAATATCATTCTAAGTTTAGGGACGAACATGTCTTGTTTGTTGAAGAGCCAGGCTCAAAATTTTTCGGTTTTGTCTCCCCCACAGGAGGATCTGCAAGAAAAATTACAACTGCAATTCTTGATTTTTTTGCGAAAGAAAATATTGAACTTTCAAATTTAAAACTGATTGGATGCGATGGCACCAATGTGAATACAGGTCAGGAAGGAAGCTTCATCCGTTTGCTGGTAGCAAAACTCCGACGTCCATTACAGTGGTATACTTGCCAATTACACTTGATTGACTTAACACTGCGGCAGTTGGTAGAAACGTTAGACAGGAAAAATAAGGGTCCAAATTTGTTTGCAAGACCTATTGTCTCTACCCTTCAAGACTGCGACACTCTTGATATCATACGATTCAAACCAGTTCCAACAAAATTGTCCCACGAAGAAGACTTGAGATTGATGAGCAGTAACCAGCAGTATCTTTGGGACATTTCTAATGCTGTGTCCAAAGGATTTCGCTCGGAAAATTAGGCCAGATACACTCCAAAAAATATAGCTCATACTTATTAGCTCGCTACGGCCAGCCGACAACTGAGGCAAAATGTGTCCAAAGAAAATTCATGTGCTAATTTATAAAATCTAGTTTCATTCAAAAAGTACACCTGTCTGGTTTTCAGTAAAAAAAACAATTTATGCACGATGGTGCTGTAAATTTATGGAAATTATAAAAGTGATCAAGATATCTACCAGTAGATCTTAAAAGCTCCTGTTAAAAGCTCCTAAAATTGATCCTGTTATTCAGAGACACGGCAACCAGAAAATTTACTCCTCCCAATGATTGCAGACAATGGAGAGGAAGTGTGTAAAGATTCGTGGAAAATAATTTTAGAGGCATGAAGAAATACGCGTGTGACGAAAATCCGAGAAGTTTTGCGTTAACAGATTTTAAATTTTATGCAGAAGACTACACGCTGAAGATAAATGGGAGTAGAACACCGACTCGTGCTCTGTTGCATCTCACAACTGCAGAAATTCGATAATTACTTGAGTAATGCTCAACTGTGGAACGCAATTGTCCTTGTCACAGAAAATCTTGCGCTTTAAAAATATATTTCTAAAAGAGGTAACCCAAGCTTCATTGGCTTCCGCAACAACGAGAGACAATAAGAAATACTGAAAATACTAGAAAGCAGAACCAAAATGCCAACCTCTAAAACTTAGTCTCAGTTCATGCTGTGATAAAGTGAGTTATTTTTACATTTATCTGCTTGACTTCAAAAATAAATAATATCACATTTAGTGTTCAATGAAAATAAAGTTTAAAGACGAATACTTGCACACAGATAAACGGACTTGTACTACAAAATGACCACTTTCTTATTTTTCGAGAGCATATAATCTGATAAATGAAATGCGTATCTCTACTCTATGAATGTGTGTGTGGGCGGGGGTTCATAGTGCAGGTACCTCAACGTAGTGAGCTCTATAAACTAATTTAATTATTTTGGCATTCTTTTTACATACTGAAAAATAATATTAAAAGTAGGCTTAACATCGGAGAGTGTTTCTTTACTCCCCGAATGATGACGGTGTGTTATATTACTTTCATAGAGTACTTCCGTATTTGTTATTCCCTGAAAATTGTTTAATTAACTAATATTAATGAGACCAACGACGGAAAACGAATCCGTGATGAGTTTTGCTACTTTCGCGGCGACCGGGCAGGAGGCGCGTGCTGGCAGGACGGGCGAGGGGCCTTCTGACCGTTGCGCCGCGACACTGCGTGGGCTGTGCAAAATTACGCGCGGCCGCGCGCTCAAAATAGACAATTTGTGGCTTAACGGCTGCAGATACGTACAAATGGACGAATTTTTCGCCCTTAGAAGCCGCAACTCGGCAGAAATCTATGGTTAACCGCTGTAAAAAAATTACTTTTTTCGTTTTAAGCCCCCCTCAACGTAAATGGCACAAAGGTCTAGGGTTGACCTAGAGGTCCCAAATTTTCTGGCCTCATTTTGAGTCACTTTGACAACTTTTTCAGAGGGCCAAGTTTCTCCGATCCGCCCTAATGTGCAGTGGTAGGCCTATCGATAGTACATATTTATTCACAAAAAATGTTGGACAAATGCAGCTGTTACGCTGGTCGGAATGATTTTTTTACGTCGTCTGATATTAGTGATTGATGAAATAAATCATGAAGTGTAAATAATTATGATTATATCCGTTAATTAAAGCTTTGTTGAGTCTATGTCGCTTGTTTAATCTTAAGTGAGGTAGGTATGGACCGGTATGGTTTAAAAATTGCATCCAATGCTACGGTACCAGTTAAAATGTTAGAAGCCACATGTTTTTCGGAAAATGCAAGAAAACACATAGGAGAGGAAAAATAGAGGTTGAGGCATGAAATGCTTGATTCAATATTAACTGTCATTCTAAAACTGTGAGACCTATCGTATTTTTTTTAGAAAAGCCCAGGGGCAATTTAATACTGCATTAAAATCTACCAAATAATAATGTGCACACCACCGCTTTTTTGATCTAACTTATACTGTAATGAAAGTCGTCGCAGACAAATATATCAACGAAGTAGAGATAAAATAGTATAATAGAGGGGTAGAGATTGCTTGATGTTAAATGCTTAACATTCACTGACTTGCCCAAATTTTTCAAGTGGTAGGTATTGAAACACTCACCTTATCACCGCTATGAGAACCTAACCAGCGACCTTCTCTTTGTTAATTACTAATTTTTAGAATCTAATTTAGGCCCATAGACATTAAGATTGAGAATTTGGAGCACTCATGAAATATGTATTGATATTTCTCATAATGTAAATTTACACCATTTATTAAAGCAATAATTAATTTCCTCTCCTGAAATGATGACTTGACCATTGAAAATATTTAAGTATTGAATTACTTTTTTCCGGCTAATTAATGGCAAGTTCTTTCTGATGTCCAAAACCTTGGTGTATCATAATAATGGTTCAAACAAAACCCTTCGAATTTCACGTGCAGACCTTTGAATGGAGCGTTCATCCTCAGGAATAATCACCATCCTTAGGAGGTTATCTTAACGGAAGTGACTCCTGCCCCCAGAATAAATTATTCCTTGCTCACGTCTGATATAATTTTCTCCTTATGAGGTTCTTTTTGCATAAGGCATCGCCCTCTCCGCATTAGGCAAAAGTTCTTCGACTCAAACGTATCAACGCATGACTTGTAAACTGAAAGTGTTTGAAGTGAGCAGAAGAGATGCTAAACTAGTAATTCAAACGAGCACTGATAAATTCATATGCTACTCAGAAGCCTTTTTTGGACGTTTAGACCATTATTCTAATAAATAAAGCCACTTTTTAGCTTTTATGTGCAGATAGCAGAAATTAATTCCGTTAACGGTCGCAAAATCAAAAACATTTCTACGAAGATCAACTTTTCTATCAATAGATTCACAATGGCATCAGCAACAATATAGCAGCTCTTAAAACAAGGCTAAAATGTATAGTGGTATAACAAACTCACGCCGGGAAAATTAATATTTTTTTCAAATCAATTTCACTTTCAAAGAAAAATATCTGGACGTGGATTTAATTGGTGTGTTTTCCGGGGTGTTGGAAAATTAAAAAATAAGACATTGTAAAACGCCGCTTTTTTAATTTAATCTAACTTGGATTGATTCATTAACGGCTGAAGCCTTTCAACGACTTCTTTATGCTCTACACTGGCATTAGCCAAGAAATTTACGGAATTTAGGCATGCTTTCTCCTAGAAAGGGAGACATTTTGAAAAATATTTCGGATTAATGAAATAAATAATTGCATTATAGAATAATACTTACTGGCTTCTCTTATCCAACTGGACCAGGTTCGAATCAAGGAAGAGAAAGTGGATTGTAATTGGTATACTGTTCCCACTTCGGGGCTATTTGGACAGGACTTCGAATAAAAATCACCATCCACAAATTCACCACAAGTTTGGGACAGGGGTCGTATTCTTCTTCGCACCCTCTATCGTTTCTCGGACAAAATTATTTTTGGGAGCATTTTATGGATTTTCATTGGTATTCAGGAATACCTGCCATCTTTTTCCCATTGCATTTTTTCACAGTAGATTTTTCCATATTCCAATTGTTTTTGCTTTCACCATTAGCTTTTGCCAGTTATTATTTTCTCCTAAGTCCTCATTCGATATATCCTATCGCTCTTTCCCTTGAAATCGCTCTTTATTTTTCCATAGGATAGGTAAAATGTCCATCTTCACAGCTCTTTATAAATGCAATGTTAACTATTTGAAGTTATTATCAATATAATGAATTAACATGAGTGTGCTGAGTTCCCAGAAGACTCAAGTAATGACTTTTGTATAGGTTCTTATAAAATGAAGATGATATGTAAACTTCCAACCCAAAGGGGAATGATATGTTTATTTAATCAAATGGTACTATTCATTTCCTTGATTTTTATTTCTTTGTAAATCTACAGAAAATAATATGCGTCAGAGAAATCATTACAGTGGTGTCAAAACTTGGAGAAAATAGCATAGTATTTCCTGCTGCACATCGTTGGCAGGTCTGAGAAAGACTGATGAAAATGCATGTGGAAGAAAACAGTTTGAATGCGTAGCTAAAGAACGCCACGTGAAAGGTCTATCCAGATGAATGGGTAGTCTTAGAAGTTTCAAGTTGTTTATTTCGGGAGCCGCTGAATGTGGATCTTTCGTAAAATTGTTAAAAAAATCTACCCTAAACGATGCTTAAAAGTACTCCATTACTATCTTATATACCAAAATCAGGGTATAATATTTGTAATAATAATAATAATAAGTTATTTGGGTCATATGGCTTAACAAGCCTCGATTCCTCTTCCCTGTGTTTCCTTCCAAGCGTAGTTGAGTAAACGAAGTTATTCCCTCCATGCACGCAGTGTTTTAGGGTACTGGGAAATTAAGGGGGTTAGGGGATGCGGGAAGTGGCTGGTTGCAGGGACGAGACTCTGCTAGCCGGGGGGGAGATGCCCCGCGCAGACGCACATTGCTCTCGATGTCGAATGTGCGTTAATATTTGCCTTGGATATCCTACTGACTCTCCAGTAGATTCTGTCTCACGTCCAAGAAGGGACAGCGCAAACCATCTCCTCACCTGGTTTTTCCCTAACCATACCGGCCGATCGATAGAGGGGGTGCGGTCTGCGCTGCATAAGGTAAGTTTGGACTAAGAATATGTAAATTTGATCAAGATTTTTGCATTTCAGATTGGAACTTACTCTCATAGTGTGGTAACTCGATAGGTTTAGTATTGGTATGCTGACAGGAGATTTCGTATTCAAATGCCGAAAGAGATCAATGAAAAGGTCCAGCCAGAACCAAGTGCGGTTATTCCTGGATCCAAAATCGTTCTAGGAAGCCACAGGTGGTACAAAAAAGGAGCGTACCCTCATACCCTGATATGTTAATTTCAAAAGTGTGGTGCTAAATGCTCTATACTAAGCAGGTAGAGCAACCTTGGGGTTAAACACAGCTTTTAGGACAGCACATTTTCTTATTTTGTTAGCTATAATGTTAATTTTTTTATTTTGGAAGGCTGGATTACGACTTTTTAGATGATTTATTTGCTACATATTTTTTCTTTCATTTTGAGGATTTTTTTTCGTTTTGACTAAGAGAGGGTTACGTTTTGTGTTTCTTAGTGGCATTAAAGAAGAAAGGGAGTTCGATAGGTGAATATGGAAGAAGATGTGGTGGAACCGCGTCGGTGGGAAGAGATCTTGGATTGGAGGGGAAAGGAAAAGTCATGGGGATGAGAGATAAGGGAGTGCAAACTACGTCGCTGATTGCTGACTGACAAGCTGTGATGACGAGTCTATAGAAAAACTGTTATATCATTAACGAAGGGATAAAAAGGAAACATGTGATTATAGGGAATGAGGAAAGTATAACGGGGAATTTTTTGGGTGAATTAATCAACATCGAATTTGAGGTAACGGAATGGTAAAAGTGCGGGTAGAAATGTTTGCAGTAGGGGCTAACGAGGAGAAGAGAGAGAAAATTAGCGGATTAGTAGAGTGACCTTAATAAATCAAGTTTTAATAAAGTAGGTACCTTAGGATAATTCGTGTTTGGTCGAAATCTGGAGCTCACTTTGAATTATTTTGTTGGAGTAAAGCAAGGTATACATATATCTGGCCGCCTAATTTGGATTTAATTTACGCCACAAATCTTTTCATTTTCCCGGAAAGTTTTATCAGCTGATTCTTGTCGTCCCGTAGACGAAATATTTCCCTTCTTGGGTAGTTATTATTCGAAGGTGGTTACCGAACCCTTAGGCCATTCGCAGGACATTTTCAGGAAACAGAAGAAGATTGGAGCAGAACTCAGTATCGAAATATGTATACTCTAATCGAAAGGTCTCCAAGAGGTCTAAAGTTTATCATTATATCAGAGATGGAGTAGGGAACCATGCTCTTTCCACATAAATAAATCGTCGTGAACTGTGTCGGATCCACGACCGCTTGACCTAAATAGCCGCTAAAACTTACTTAAACTGAAATCGTAAGAGCATAGTATACTCAATTATTGCAAAATAAATTGAGCGGATGTAAAGTAAGCTTTTAGATTTGCTATGATCTGTTTCATTATCCTGTGTGTGGTTTCGATAGTTTTGAACACGTTTAGCACCTATACACCGCGACATTTCGTTGAAAACCATTTTCGAAATTTTACTTGTAATTACTGTGACACATGAAGAAAATTTCAACAACACTTACTCAACGTTTTGTCACAATGGTGTCCATATGTGGCGATACAATAAATTTAGCACGCACCAAATGGCACAATACTTTTCTATTTCTCTTCTTTCTTGATGCAGGTATAATATTGAGCGATTCGCAACCTTTCTTCGTAAGTTTTCATCTATGTTTTACAGTCATAAATGCTCAACAATGTTATGTATGATAAAGATATGTATATTTAATTATTGTAATTTCAAACGTTACTTAAATAAATTACGTTTGATTTTATGGTCAATGTGGTACATGGTTTGAAACTGAACACGTAATCTCCACTAAACACTGATGTGGGGACCAGGGGGGTTATTTTGTAAATTCGAATCAAGATTCGGATACGGATTCGGGAACGAATTCGAATTTGAGTCCCTTCCCGAAGTCTTGCCGAATGTGCGCTTCCACGCGACTACGTAAGAACCTTCGACTCGCCAGAGCTCGATTCGGGAGACTTCCCGAAGTGGCACAGCAACTTTTTGGAGATGTAATGACGTCACTGTTTCTAGCCAATAGAGTTTGAGTGCCAGCGTGAGACTGCCACTTTCGATTCTCCGTCAAAAATGGAAGGTACATCAAAGAAAGGTAAGCTAACAGAACATTAAATTAATTTGTGATTTCCATTGACGTTCTTTGATATACAATTCGAAACTTAATTTCGTTACGTTGTGCTGGATGCTCTCTACAGCTTATGATGCTTCGAATGCGATCAATTTAATCGATTTAATGTATATTTTCTGATTGAACACTTGAGTTTCGATTGTCCATGCTGATTACTTAGCCAAAACGCAAATTTTAATATCTGGATACGAAAGGTGATGAACAAGTTATGCATTCATATACTGTATTTTTCTGTAGATACATATATAGTTTTAAATATAGGTACATGTATTATAAGATTGCCTTATGTAGACGTCTGATTAATAAGATTATAGTTCCTTGAATGTCATGCCGACGGAAATATTTTTTCAAAACAGTAAAAATTTACGGAGGGAGTGTCCGATGCTGGTCTGATGTTAGAATGTTGATAAAAATTGGAAGGCAGGTAGTCCCTGATTAATGACGTACGAATCACCCCCCTTATCGGATTATAAATCCACTAACGTCAACAGAAAAGCTTGAAATATTTTGTTACATTCATAACGCTAAAAATTACGCATCTTCCATCATGGGAAGTTCGGTCGGGGGTAAATTACGTATTTTATTAGTATTAACTATCTCACTCCTATTATTACTCCTCCTCCTATTATAAGGAGAGTTGGGCCAGGGGTAAGGTGTATGGATCTCAATGTGAACGATCTTCGTTCAAATCGATCTCTGCACTTTTTTTTCCCATCACAGTTTTGTCTTACTACCGTCCCTGGTTACAAATATTTTTAACTTGGTTAGACAGGATACATTTTACCTATCTTCGTACTAATTGCGTATTTAATACATAATTTTTTTCAAGTAATACCTAATATGACCATACACGAGTATTATCGGGTTCCTAGCGGACGTAGAGCCGATTTTATACTCACTTTACTCCCTTTTGACGCGTGTATGAACTGTTTTCATACATTATGAAAACTTGTTATTATCCTGTATCTACACGAATTCTGAACACTTTGTGCTGTTTGGCTTATTGGGTGAAATGTCCGCTGTTCTATCTGACATTTGTGCTGAGTTATCGTGTGATTAATTGAACATTCCTGTAGTGACCCTATTGATTTTCTGCGGAATTAGTTACTTAAAGTTATTGTGTTCCAAGAAAAATTGTTTACATATGATATTTAAATATATGTAAATTCTATCAAGGATGGGCAGTAATACTGATATTCAATTTAACGTACTTGCATTTAAATCACACGTCAAGATTAAACTGCTGATAAAAGCTGCTGATAAAAATTGCTGATATCATCTGAATGTCAATAAGAATAAAACTATGATATCGGTGTGCAGCAAGAGAGAAGAGGCCAAAACCCACATTAAACTAGGGAAGCAAAAACTGAAAGAGGTGAAAGAGTTCAGCTACCTAGGAAGCTGAGTACCCAACGAGCATAAATATGTGGTGGACTCCAACCGGTTTCGACGCGATAAATCATTATCAGGTGACCAAATATAATAATATAATATATACACAAAATAAGGGGAGGTACCGGGGAAAAACAAGAAGATATGTGGGAAACAGGGCGCCTAAAACAAAGGTGACAACGGAAAAGGGGTGGAGGAGAGCAGGGTGAAGGAATCCGATGTTAGGGGTGGGTGTTGGGTAGTCACACATAAAACAGACTGGGAAACCATAGCCGTTAAAGAGTACTGAGGCGCCTCATATACCTTTAGCTTCAAGATGTATACCCATATGTAGGGGCTTGTAGCTTCTTGATGTATAGCCATATGTAGGGGGGGAGGAGAAGGACGCAGTTCTACGGGATGAGTGTCTCTCGGCCGCCGTCTTTTGCCCTTGCCCGACGAAAGCACAGTGGCAAGGGGCAGGGATCATCACAGTGGCCTGTCCCTGGGTCCTATGCTCGAAACCACTCGACCTCCCGAGCAGTCGAACCCGAACTCGAGGGATGAAGTCGCACACGGCTGATAGCGCGGGGAAAATGGTATGCTGGAGATTAAATCCGTCGAATTCGTCACTCGAGTGAGTGGATGTACGTGTGGCAACATCGTGTGGCCACGCCCTTCGGATTTGAAATCGCCGCCAAGTTTAAAGCATCATTTGTGAATTGACTGAGTAAGCGCATGTAAGACGATCAAAACGAAGCAGATTAATTCAACTTTACTGGCATATCCAAAAGTGCTACTACTTGCCCTTGAAGATAATTTTCTTACTTTAATTGCTGAAGTGTTTTATGCATGAATACAGCAGAAGGCCCTCATAGCCGCAAACTAATATTCTTACAGCCTAGATTGTAATTTAGGTTATATTTTAATACCAATATGATTACACTTGAGTACAGAAAATCCTTACACAATTTACACAAATAATACCAGTGCCTGAATCGGTGTTACTCCCTTACTGAGTGCTGTGTTTCCACGATCGTGTGCTTTAAGTACAGGTGTATTTCAAACAGGCTTTAGAGTCCAAATGTCAGCACCTTTCGAAATGGCTGAACTCTCATGTGAGCTAAATATATTACTCTTGTAGGTGATGTAATGTAAGGATTTTCTATAATTTGAGCCATTCAAAATGTTATTCAATAAACGGTATTGTATTTTTTTGGAGATGGCAAATATTGACATTTTCACCGTATGAAAACAGCTACCATGAATTTCGTAGCATTTTGTCGCGATTTATGGGCAAATGCCAAAAAACCGTGGGTATTGCTAATGCTACGGCTCCTTCTGGTTGACCCATTACCAATGAATATTGATAGATCCAACCTTGTTGCCCATTATGAGTTCAGCTTCAAGGTTTATTATCTTCCCGGATTAATACTTTAAATATGTAGGAATACGATGTATATCAATTGTACAAAATGTAAAAGTTTTGGAATGTTCATATCGCCATATTAATCCTTTACCAGGAATATATCTCATTTGTCTTGAATGCATCTTACTAGAACTTTGTAAAATAGATTAGGTGTGTTACAATACATTTTCACATTTTCATTTAAACTTAAAACTCTGAGTTGATCTGATATGCTTGTAAATATGATGGCCACTAATTATCCAGTCACAATTAAAAATGTAAATTAATGTCATATTCATGAGAATTTAAAAAAATGACAGCAGAGTCAAATAGTGATTCGGCCATAAAAATTATGATTTAGGCCCTAATCTGTGATTTCCAAAGAATTGAGGGTACCACGAGAGGTGGAGGAACTCTGCATGGTATTTCAAGCCAGGGTATTCAGAATATTTGTCTAAGAGCCCATTTGGTTAGTCAAAGGCTACAGAACGCTAACCAAACTACAGCTTCAAATAATAATGTAGGGATTGTGCTTAAATCATACATCACGCTGCTGAAAAAGTTGTTTTTCGTCATTATAATCCAAAATGTACTCTTGGGAAAAAATACTAAATCACGTGTAAGCACCCCAGAAAAATCTTACTCTCCTACTACCTTTATGCATAAAAGTCAATCTAAGCATTCTCGCAAAATACCTTTTTTTAAAGTCCCCTACGTTGGTGCTCATTAATCAAATTTCGATGCAGTTGGATTACACACTCAAACGCCAAGTGAATGAATTCTTCTCAAGGCAGATGAAATCGATTTAATGAAGACTGCACATAAATCTTTTAGAACAAATACAATTCCAAGAAAAGGTTTCTCTATTGCCATTATGCACTACTAGATATGATCATGATAATGTCCATTTTTAAGCCTTCCCTTCAATTTTAACTGTATCTCTTGAGTGTTGATCTAATTTTACGGCTTTCTTCAAAAACCAAAGATCATACACATTTAACGTACCAATGTTACTAATATCACTCATATATGATTCATCTTTTGGACACAATACCTTTAATTCTCAAGGTGCATATGAGTACACTCATTCCACTTCAGTCTCCGTCAGTCTCCATCCCACCTTTCACTTCTCATCCAACATCTGGCACTGATAAAATTATTCTGAATATATATGGAACTGTGCTTAACTTAACCATAAAAATAAGTTTTTGTGATGGACTCTGCTTTAAAGCACTAATACGTTTGGGAAAGTATTTTTCTTATACACACCAAGTTTGCACAACCATTACAGCTTATTTAAAATGTAAAACCAATTCAAACTCTCGGGCTTAACAAAAGCATCGAAAAAAGATTTCTAATAATGGTTACATGGAGGCATATGAACTCTACTGAAGGAGTATAATCACTTTCACCTTAACAAATATAAATGGTAAATCCAATTGGAACGTTTACAACTTTACTTCACTAAAACTAATTAGGCGTCTTTAATTTTAAACTATTCAACTTTTATATATTTATATTCAACTTTATCTTACACGAGATACCATCCAGTAGTTGTATACTAAAAATATGTCAGAAATAATATTGTCAGAAACGTGCAAGTAAGGAACAAGGGCTAAATTTAAGTGAATTTGAGAATAAGGAGAACAACTTGGACCGGAAATAATTCCACCAGCGAATGCTTGAAACAAAAAAGTTAATAATTGACCGAAGAAATCTCAGTTTTGGAAAAATATCATCGTATTTTAAGCATTTGAAAAATTCTTTACTTTTTTCAAAACCTTCACTTTATTCGATTAATGGTGTTTTAATAAAAACACACTTTAATGTAATTGACATTTTCTCAATCAAAGATGAAGAGCACTGAAAGGCAAAAGGCTCCTTTGTAAAATTTTCCCTCACGATTTGCCGATGATGGTGAAATTTCCGTACTAATCCAATCCAAGGTTGTGATTAAATCAGCATCTAATGGTGTATTTAGCTTGTTTGACCACGCTAATATCTCTTTAATCATCTTAAATACATTTTCTGATACCAGAGAAGTCACACTATCCTTCAATTCTCGTCTCTCTGCTGCTACAAATTCGAGGGCATCGGCATTTCGCTTACTCGAAGAGTCACTCAAAGGGCTCTCGGCTGGTATCCACCAAAAAAGTAGCCAGCAGTTGAATACGAGTCAATTTGGAGGCCGCCGAGTGGTTTGAGCATGGCAAATCCGCCAAACGCTCGGCTCCGTACCACGTGACTCGCATTCGACGGCGAAGTCGTGTACGACGAAAATTTTGAGCATAGGCCCCCTGGTCTCGGAGCCAAAAGGTAGAAAAATGGCGGTGAAATCATTGACCCCTGATCGCTAAGGGGTATCCCGCGGTGTTGCTCCATACGCCAGGTCCAGGGAAGGGGTTGAGAAGGGACAGCGCGGGGCATGTGTCCACCAAGGCGGGGGCGGGAGAGGGGATACTTAGGATAACACCAAGAAAACACGCGAGGGTAGGGGAATAAACCAGTGACAGGGGGTTAGGGAGCACTTGTCTAAAAACACTCGAAATGGGAAAGTGATTAAGAGGAAGGGGAGGGGAATCAGTAAAATTGCACACCGTTGAGGAGATTAAGATTCTTATCCCTTCGTTCAATAAATTCAACTTGCTCCATGGCGTCTAATTTATTGGCTTTATCTATGGTGTGGACCACTTTAAATCAAAATCGCATGCGTGGTTAGATTTTGTCAGCTGCTTTGCGAAAATGTAAGTTGTGTTCCTAAAATTAAACACTCTTTGTATTCAGTAATGCTTGTGGAAAAATTTCTCCATGTCTGGCTAATGTTGATGGCTCCAAAGTCGCATTTAATATCATACACTCCGCACTTTTTTGACCACGCCTATGGGGTCTTTGTAAGAGCAGAGGGTTTTGGATAGAGTCACGGGAATACAGAAAGAAACACGCAACTTATCTTTGGGACACCTTATTCAGAGGCTTGATGCATTAGCCTACGCCACGCCGATAATATATCATTCAATGCCGATGTGTAAAAAAACCTCATCAATGAATTAAGTTAACTACTTAAAATCTGTGGACCTAAATTATTTTTAATTTTGTAGATCCTTCTCTATACAAAAGAATGGACTGACTCTGGGGTCACCCTTTTTCCAACTCTTCGCAGAAATATTCATGGACAAATTTGAAAGCAAGGTTTTCTATCAAATTCTTTTAAAATAATCTATATTAGTTCAGATATGTCTAATATGTGCTGCGCTGCAGGACCGGTAGTGAAAGAGAGTAGAACTATTTCTCACATGTTAACTCTATTTATAAATCTATAGTCTTTACCATGGAACCGAGCGAGAATGGCAAAATTAGATTCCTGGACGTTTCCAAGTGTGACTTGATGGAAGGGGTTATGGTTCGCATTTTGAAGGCGGGTGGAATTTCACCAGAGTTAGCTGACACGCATTGATAGCGTGGTGCCCTAGAGGGTGAGGTTTAAATTTCCAAAATGCCAGATTTCCAAATCTTGGCAAAACGTATGCACGTAGGAGAGAATGCCCGTGTTGTGAAGTTTGTGGGTGAGGAAGAAGGAAAGGGGTCTGGCGAATCAGCATGACGGTACCGAAATCCAAATGGGCTACAAAAATGTAATATTTTATAAGTAGCGACTGCCCATTCACTCCAAAATACTCACTCGCTCCACAATTCCCTTTCAAACAGCAATACAAAAAGAGACCTGTAGAAATAGTTGTTGACAATGGGTAATAAAATGAGTAAAACAAATTTGGTAAACTCAAATTATGACCCAGCAAAACTAAACCTGAAATCATTTAAGTCAAACTGACCTGAGCAGAACTTCAAGTTAATAATTAAAATGGAGGCCTAAAAAGTAAACGCAGGAAAAATATTGAGTGGAAAACTGCGTCAAACCTGTTCGTGCAGGAAATAAATAGAATTCAATTTCCTTGCTTAGCTTTGCTTTAATCTTAACTTAAATCAGCACTAAATTGGAATACAAATACATTCTTAAGAAATTAGACAATTTTAGGACTATAAGCCTGACGGCACATGCATCGAAGATATTGACAAGAATAATGTACAGGAGAATAAAACAAAAATCAGAGGAGTTTCTGGATGAAGATCAATTCGGTTTAAGAAAAATTACGGGTAAAAGAGAAGTAACATTGGCCCTTAGGCTGCTTATAGAGAAGAGAATGGAGGAGAACAAACCGACCTTCATTGCATTTGTGGATTTAGAGAAGGCTTTTGACCACGTAGATTGGAATATTAAGCTTCGCATGTTGAAAGGAATTGAAGTGTCATACAATGGCCGAAGAGTTATCCTCAGTTTGTATCAAAACCAAATAGCTTTGATAAAATATGTAGCCTGCTCTGAAAAAGCAAGAAAAAGGAAAGGAGTGAGACAAGGCTGTGCACTGTCTCCAGAAATCTTTAATGTTTGCATCGAGGAAGCCATCAGTGAAATCAAGGAGAAGTGTTCCGGAGTGCACATCCATGGAGAATAAATCAGGATGCTATGATTCGCTGATGACATAGCATTCATAGCAGAGACAGAGAAGGATCTGAATAAAATGCTACAACCATGGAAAGGACAATGACCATAGAATAGCCGAAGATCAATAACAAGAAAACTAAGATATTGGGGTGCAGCAAGAGAGAAGAGGGCAAAACCAACGTTATACTAGGAAAACAGAAATTGGAAGAGGTGAAACAGTTCTGTTTCCTGAGAAGCAGATTAACCAGTGATGGACAAAGCGAGAAAGAAATAGTCAGTACAATAGCCCAGGCAAAGAGGGCAATCTATCAAAAGAAAAATCTACTTACAACTGGAAATACAATCTTAGTGGTAAAGAAGCAATTCATCAGAACGTATATCTGGAGCATGTTTCTTTACGGCAGTGAGGCATGGACGATGACAGCAGCGGAGAATAAAAGGTTGGAAGCAGACTCTTAGACCTGATTGAAGATAGAAGAAAGTACACAATGTGAAAACTGAAGAAGAGCAACTTTGCTATAAAAGATAAAGGAACCAGATAGTTTGCAAAGCCAGAAAAGCTAGAGAAATACAGATGAAGAGTATACGCGAGGATATGTAGAAAACAACCTTGCTCTTGGAAAGGTCGAAGGATAGTGAGGAACACTTCAAAGAACGGAGCCTAAGATATAATGCAATAAGGGAGAACTTTTCATTCAAAATGAAGACAAAGTGAAGAGATGGAAAGTCTATCAGGAAGAGTTATGCAACGGAAAATTCTCAGTACGAAAGTGATCGAACAGGAAAGCGAAGTCAAAGAGGATGATATGGGAGCACTAATATTAAGATAGGAATTTGCAGCAGCAGGAAAGGCATCTGGAATTCATGATATTCCTGCAGAACTAATAAAAACTGCAGGAAAGAAGACATTGACCCATCTTTATAAGACCAGCTGCGACATGTACTCAACAGGATAAATACCCAGAGACTTCGAGAAAAACGTCATTATTCCTAATCCCAAAAGGAAGAAAACAGAGATTTTCAAATATTCTAGAACTAGAAGCCTTACAACTCATGCATCTAAGATATCGAGCAGGATCATCTACAGAGGAATAGAACGAAAAGCAAAGGAGTTCCTGGATGAATATCAATTTGGATTCAGAAAAGGTAAGGGTACAAAAGAGGCATGATTGACCCTTTAGATGCTAATAAAAATAAGAATGGAGAAGAATAAACCGGCGTTTATTGCATTTGTGGACTTGGAGTAGGCTTTTGACAACCTGGATTGGAATTCAATCCTTCGACTTCTGAAGGGAATTGTGGTGTCCTACAATGATCGAAGCATTATCCACAGTTTGTAAAAATACCAAGTAGCTGCGATCCCAAGATTCAAAGTTGTGTAACCCAGCTGTGAAGAAGCAAGAATAATGAAAGTTGTGAGACAATGCTATGCACTGTCTGTACTAATTTTTAATGTAGAAAACGAGAAAATCATAAATGAAATCAAAGAGAAGTCTTCTGGGTGAATATCCATAAGGAAAAATTAGTATGCTGAGATTCGCTGATGACATAGCACTCAGAGCAGAGACAGAACGGGATCTGAATAAGACGCTAACGACCATGGAAAGAACAATGGCCAGATATGATCTGAAGATCAATAAGAACATAACAAAGATACTGGTCGGTAGCAAGAGAAAAGAGGTCAAAACTAACGTTTAAACGAGGAAAACAAAAGCTGGAAGAGGTGAAAAAGTTCTGTTAGCTTGAATGTCGAGTAACCAACGACGGACAAAGCGAGAAAGAAATAGTCAGCTGAATAGCCCAGGCATGGAGGGTGTTCTATCAAAAGAAGTATCTACTTACCGCTGGAAATACAAGCGTAGAAGTAAGGAAACAATTTATTAGAACGTACATCTGGAGCGTGTTTCTTTCCGGCTGCGAGGCATGGACGATGACAGTAGAGGAAAAGAAAAAATAGAAGTATTCGAAATGTGGTGCTACAGAAGAATGATGAAGTTTAAATAGATCGACCGAAAGACAAATGAAGAAGTCCTAAGATGAGTGTGAGAAAAGATAAGTCTGCTAAATACCCTTAGGAGAACACGGGACAACTTGATCGGCCACATCTTGAGACATGATGTCCTGATGAAGACAATCGTCCAGGGACAAGTAGAAGGAAAGAATGGCAAAGGAAGACCTCGTGCAGTATATATGGAACAAGTGATAGAGGATGTGAAGCAGTATAATTACGCCCTTCAGTATAATGCTTCATCAACAGGGTCGTAGATATTATGAGCGATTACTTTGGGCGTTCGGTAATGGAATTTTCCTACTGAATGATGTAAATCTGCGAAGCTTGATAAATCAGTGCCATCACGAAACGTTGTCAGTGTGTCTCCTGTTTCTCCTTCTGCGCAGGATATTAATAGTGTTCCAATAACAAACACCGTAACTCAAAATGTGGAAGCGACATCGTAAAAAACGTGCAGGATACATCATGGAAATAAGGGAATTACAAAAGTGTCCTCCTCACCTTTGTAATCAGTTCTTTAGATACTGTCCACCCACAGGCAGGTTTATGTGCAAATGAAGCAGGGTCCAAAAAAAATATAAATGTGTTATTACACACAGCTTGGGGGTTTGTTCAGGCTAAATAAACCAATATTTTCCATGCTCTTCTCATGGGAAACGTTTCGTCTTCCATTACTTTACCCCTCGTGTTGCGCTCGTTAGCTTGATCGATTTATGAGAGGAAGCAGTGGGCGTGTTGACCCTGGACCCAACTCCCCTGTTGCCGGTAGTGGTTCTGATGCATTTGCATCGGGGTTGAGCAATCAGAGAGCCGGTGGGGAGGTGACATCACCTGTTGCTACCCGACCGTCCTCGTCCGTAGCCCAGGGGAAATTCGTGGGTGCGAAAATGCATCATAGCTCGCTTTTTGATCTCCTGGTGGAAATGATTACTTTCGGATTTCATTGTTTTACAGCGTCACTAGAACTAACAGGAAAAATTTGACGAGCAATATGCCAACTCCAATTTGCTTCGGTAGATTGGACCACGGATGTACAATTAAGAACATTGGTTGTCCAACCGACTGAGTTAACACCCGGGTGTTTGTATATCTGAATTAAAGTTATCGATTTTGAATAAGTTTTTATGTCCAGAATTGTTGGCGAAACGGAAACGCTTTTCTTCCGTTTTCATTAAATGGCCTTTCAAAATCGCACTTAATATATTTTTCCTGTGAGATCACAGTTTTTCCCCGGCAAATTTATTACATCAAAGTCACGTCCTCTGCATTTTCCCCCAAAGAATTTCAAGGTAAGTCAGTATGTACTACTTTGGAAACCTGCCAAATTATGTTGTCATTTGAGATGAATATTGTAGGGAATGAAAGGTGATAGAGGGAAAGTGAAATGTCATCGTATTTTTTCATGTCATTATTGTAGCCAATGCCGAATTTTTGACAAAAAATTATGTTTCTTCGTAAATGAAATATTAACTTTGTTTCCTTCCACCGATTTACTTCCTTGGCGCGACATATTTCGACACATCGGTGTCATCATCAGGTACTACTACTTTTCTGTACTAAGGATCAGCTACAAACTTCTATATAGAACTCATGAGCGTGTAACACCATGTACATTAATCACATTTTCAATGCCTTAACCTTTAAACACAAAGCGTTAGCGCCCATGTTTCCCTACCCCATCCCTTAAGACTACGAGATAGGTGAAGAGGAAGAAAGGTAGACGGATTGGGAGGCAGAGAGAGGGGGTAGAACGGAATGACAGAGAACAGTAATGATGGCGGACCATCCGTTGGTCACACTGAAAAGGAAATGTGCAAAATTTTAAGCACTGTCTTTGAGTAAACTCTTAAAACACACACGAAACAAACACACATTTGGATTGCTTCACGAAAGATCACGGAACTCTCCCTGTAATAATTTCTCTGCGAAAAAGAATAATTTTATCACGCACTATTCTTTTGTTGTCTGTAAATCTTCATCTTTTACATTGTAGAAAAGAGCAACGAATACTTCAAAATCAACATTTTATCTCCTCCTTGAAAAAAATGGCAGTAAATATTGCCAAGTTCACCATTATCTGTTACTTATATGCATGTATCCCATTACCTTCTCCTTCAATCCGATAGAATTTTCTTACCTCATACGATGTTTCCACAACAATATCAGCCTCAAAGCCAGCAAACTACTTTCTTCAACTATGCTGGTACCTTAACTGAGTTTTTCAATTTACATACTGCTAAAGATAGCTCTGCAGACATTTAATCAACTATAAAAGTAATGTTACAAAATCGAAAAATTTGTAAAAGCATGGCCTAGCCTAGAGTTCTTACGACTGAAATGATGTTCTCCAAAGAACCTTGTGGTCTCCAATTCCATGAAAGTTGGTGACGTATAAGAGGATGGGATGAGTTGGTTGGGTGATCTATACTCGACACGGCCTCCAAGGCGACTGACAATTCAAAGACTTTTCACACGCTGAAGGTCTACGAAATATAGCCTCGCTGGCGCGCGATACCTCTCACCGTATTGATCGGCGTCTTCATTGATCACCTCCACAACGTACACCGCTCGAAACTCTCTTAACACGTTCACTGCGGACCACGTCTATAGACGTGGTCGTACACCTCCGTCTATGGCGTAGCACGTCGATCGACGTGCTCCGTCACTTTCCTAATAAATGTTATCTGGTTGGGTTATGATTGGTAGCACATAGTTTTCCTTAAATACACTTCTTCTGTACAACCTGGCCATTATATATACGGGTCCGTTGCAGTGAGCGTCTCTTCCACTGTATGTTATGTTTTCACAAATATTTAATTGTTAATTTCAGTTTCATTTAAAAAATATAACGCGTTTTTTAATTTTAAACTTCATTTTTAACCAAAACTGTTTAAACAAAGGGATGCTATTGAAGTTAAAGTGCATATTACAGAAACAATGAATTTTACTCTTACTTTCCTCGTGATGCGTGCGTAGGTACTATGTAAAAAATTCTCACGGCAATAACGGGTGCCCCCTTATTGACGGCAAATATATTTCTTTCCTTTTTCCTATTTGAGTATTTCTCCCTATAATAGTATTCGTAATTGAGATAATAGCGCTCGTAATTTGCTAATGAATCGTACAGAGGTTTTAAATTCAAATTTAGCTATATGATTCGTACTGCTACCGAAAATTTAAAAGCCCGCGCCTTCTGATCAGAGTGACTTTCAATGTAACCAGACTATGGTTGTATATTGTCAAAATCATCAGAGTTTGCTATTTATCTGATTAAGTAGAGTAGAAAGTAGCAAGTGATTTCATAAGCGAACGCTCTTGCCTTCGGTGCAGAATAAATACAATGTTTTGACGGAGTTCGCTTCAATACAATAAAGTTGCACGAAAAAGGTGAAGGTGGGGCTATGTTCAGATATGAAAATATCAGAACGACAGCGTTGAAATGAATACACTTTTACAGATACCTTCATAAAGCGTAACCAATAAATGTAAAAGGAAACAGGAGCCGGATTCATAATTTCTATTGTCACAACGTAAGTGTCGTTTGATGATTTGATATCTCTCGTACTTTGTTATCATGTACAGAATAGGCGTGTCAAACACAAGAGTAGAGGGGAACGTGTCAGAAAGAGGTTCTCACATCAGTTTCCATGCCCCATCAGACTTTTTCCATCCTCTTACCTCGCATTGACCGATCTTGGTCTAAGGGAAGAGTGGCATTACATGGATTTACATTCGCCCAATAAAGAACTTTGAAAGTTAGACCGGATGGAGAGACTGTGAGATTTTTTTCGCATGCTCTTTTCTGACCAAATGTCGATAAAATTTTCAAAGAAACGAACAAAAACGCGAAATGTTTTCTCCATGATATACAATCTCCGCGAGTGATCATTGGAGACGGGAAGCATGTAACAAGGGATAAGTGTCATCTTTTTGGGGCTAGTACTTCATATGGGAACGAGACATACCTAGATATCTTAAATTAAAAATTACTCGTGAAAATATTTTATACTATCCTCTTCTTTCCTTCAAATATGTCCGGTGACCGCTTCCTAGTTATTTTACGTGTTTTCCATTTTGCACTCGTCGGCGAGTTGCAAGAACTACGTTCATCCGATCGTCTTCAGAAAATAAAGCCACTTCTTAATTATTTTAAGGATATAATGGATGAAGATGAACTATACTATCTGTCGAGAGAATTAAGTATGGACGAGTCAATGATTTTTTTGGAGGAGGCGTTGGCTTTTCGGCAATAATAAAGGTAAAGAGGTACAAGTTTGGTGTAAAGCTGTATATGTTAGCCAAACCATCCGGACTCATTGCAAAAATTTTAGTTTTTACTGGAGCAGGAAGAATTGCCGAAGGTGGACTTGGGCACGCAGGCTGCTTTCTTCATAAAATTTCTCAGACATTGGGAGGAGTACCCCATATTACCCCGAGGAAGACCTAACGTTGAGATAAAAAAAAGTGGTCCTCTATATTGTTCAAATTTTGCTGCTGAAAAGATTACAGTTGCATAAAATGTATTCAAAGGGGAAGATATTAATCTTCAAAGCTTTAGGCTGCGTGTAAATGGCAAACTCGTTGACTTTGATCAGCAACGAGAGAACATCTTGGCTCCCAAAATAAATACGCTCTCATTGGTTTTTCCATTTACCCAAGTTCAACCCTATGACCTCCAAAGGTGATAGAAGAACAAAAAAGTATTGCCGGCTTTGCAAAAATACTGGTAAACGTAGGCTGACTATTATCCTGATTGCCCGGAAAATCCTGCTTTATGCCTTGACAGTTGCTTCAAGGAGTTTCATGGGTTATGGACTAAAACATATGTAGTTGATTTAGAGTAAATTTTAAACTGGTGCCAGGGGGCCAGGGGGCTTACTTTTGAATAATTATTGTATAATTATACGATTTAAATTGGTATTTTTTTAGCAAAAGGGATGTTTCATGCATTCATACATGTGTCCTGATATGTTTACAAATTTTAAGTACAAAAATTTTTCTTTTGAAACTATAAACGTCAACAAATATATACATTTCAGAAAAATAACATAATTTTCAGTTCCTTTACGTATTTCCAGCAGATGAATGAGTTGTAATATAACTCTCTTTAATGTACAAGTCATCATGAATTGTCGGAAGAATTACACAACACCGCGGAGAAGTGAACGATAAAGTTGACAAGGGAAGGCATGCGGGCTAGGAAAAAAGGCTATCAAAGGCCTAATTTAGCTTTTGCCACTGGCAAGGTCCCCCTTCCAATTGTGTACAAGTGACAAAGAGCTAGATAAAGATCCTGACGTGCAAAGAGTGTAGCACCAGAGTTAAACATGGTTTAGGTAAGAAATATTTGGCAGAAAAAAAACGTAAGATAAGAAGTAAGAGGTTAGGCTTTCCCTGAATCGTACCTGATACTAATTTCAATTCGTAGCAATCATCGAAAAGCACAAATCGCAATTATATGGTGCACAAAAATTTTTCATCGATGGAATAGGGAAATCATAAACGGTGTGTTGCTGGGTTGCATACCTACGAGTCTTCTGACACTGCGGACCACGTCTACAGACGTGAAAAATTATTTATTGAATTTCAACAAAAAAATAACTGAAAACAAAAAATATGTGATACTAGCTGGATATTAGATCAAATTTGAAACACATTGGTCAGGAAAAAATACTCCGCATTTTGGGGTCATTCAGCATTAAAAAAAACCGCAGTGAAAGTGTTAATCTTTCTGTTTGTAGAACTATTCTCAATGACCTTTCAATTAATTACCATTTGCACAAATACTTGTGATTTTCAAGTATGCAGAAATACAGCTTAAGTAATAATTAAGTCTTACCGAATTCCGGAGAACCGGTTTCTTCCTCCAACCGTACTGAAAACGAGGGTTTGCAGGTTTCAACCCTTGCTATAAAATAAGAACTGCCTAATCCTTAAATCTAAACGAATGTTGGTAATGCCAATAAGTTGTTGACCTTAGGTCAACTCAGTTTCTTCAGGGAATCATAAAAGGGAACTATCAGACAAAAAAAAAACTTATATCACAGGAGATACTCATCTACTACACTTACCTCCAAAAGCAGTCAAGACTTCGTAAGATGTCATTTTAATCTAAGGATGGGTCGATTTCAGGTTTTTTCGATTGCAAACCCGATCCCGATTCCTGTGTTTTCGATTCTCGATTCTGAAATGGTACTCTTTTGCAAAGTTTGAATATTTAAATCCTTCAATAAGAAACATATTATATATAGCCAAGCTATAAAATATGAGCTATAAGTTTTGGATATTTTTTGAAATCTTAAATAAACAAAACTAACACAAATCTTAAAAAAATATTTTTTTACTTCTAAAAAAATGGTGAAGAATGCATATTACATGAATAGGAATTTCCATATTCTGAATTATATAGAATTCAAAACAAATACGAGTCATTAAAATAGTAATATAGCCTTTTCACTTCAAAAATTATAGCAGTAAAACATAATAGCAAAGCACTAAAGAATAAACACTACAATGAGGAATAACTTAACTGATATTTGGAAGTTTTAATAACTATAGGCATTATAGCACATTATCTTTCAATTTTCACAAAAGAAAAATCATGTGAACATACTCATTATGATGTACATAAAAATATATTCAAATTCAGAAATTTTTCCACATTCACAGATCATGCAGTCAATTGTTCAAGTTTGTATTCAAAAACAAAATCATTTTTACCCTCTCTGGATCCAACCTATTTCTTTTGGCATCTACAATATTCCCTGCAGTGCTGAAATGCCTTTCACTGAAGACTGTAGCTGGGGGTATGCAAAGATACAAGAGCAAGTTTTTTCAGCATGAGAAAATGGCTGTTGTGCCAGTATCTCCCAATATCTTCCATGCTTGCTTCTGGGTGCAATGTACTCTCACTAATGTACTTATTCAGTTCTTCCTCACCTGAGGTTTTCTGGGGAGTATTCTCTGTAGAGGTAACAAGATTCTTATATTGTGGCCAAATTCCTAAACTAGTGCACACAGTGGATGTTTGGGCCACAGAATCCAGTTATACTTTAGAATCGTCTTCAGTGATTACTGACAATATAAGCTATTTGACATTCTGCAAACTTTGTTCATTTGTAAATGGTATTTGCTTAAACCTTGGATCTAGAAAGGTAGCTTGTGCCAATGTAGAATCACTCTGAATTCCAGAAAATCTTCTTTCCACGATGACAAAAGTTCATTTTTCAGTCCTTGAAGTCCTGAACCCATGGGTGCTGGTGCTTCCAGATTGTCCTTTATGAGTTGCACTAGTGGTATTATCTGTGGAAAAAAAATATGTTTAGGACATTGCAAAAGAGTTAAGAAATATATTGGCCAAACAAAATATATAATAATATTTTTAAAACATTCAATGACGTTAATTTATTAGATTATTGTCATCTGAAACATTTTTTTATATTTTATTTTTTATTCTACACTAAACATCTATGGTCACTTGAAGGAACAATACATTGAACTTCTCCTAACTTGTGGGGAAACACAATATTTTTATAAACTGAGTTGGAAATTTTAAGGAGACTCTAAAAAATATGCATTGGCTGCCTGAGTAGACCGGTACAGTTGCTTACCTCTCATGAAGTTGATGTGGATTTACTTAATTGAAAGGTTGCAGCATCAAAGACTTCCAGAAGTTGCACAGTAGCCTCAGTGGCTCGCCATTCATCAGCATTCAATTCAGCATTTAGTTTTATATCAGGTGAACCTGAAATCAAAATTATGGCATTCTTCTGCTCCACCAATCTTCTCAGCATGTGCAGAGTGCTGTTCCAACGCGTTGGCTCATCCTGTATTAGCCGGTGTTCAGGCAGACCAAGTGGTTTTTGATTACGCCTCAACAACTTCGAAAGCGTTGATGAATGTTTAAAGCTGCCTACTATCTTCTTGCATTTAGTAATGATGTTTCTGATTTTAGCATTATCTAGGAAGTGATATAATTTCAGAGAATTTCCAGATTCTTTAAAGAAGTGACAAGTCAGAGCCATGTAGTCATTCGTACTGATTGAAGTCCACATATCTGTAGTCACTGCGACGTATTGGACTACGGCCAGGTCTTCCCTTACCATTGTCGCGACAGCACTGTACATTTTCGTTAGGTACTCGTTACCAAGGATTTTTCTGGAGGGCATCACGTATCGTGGTTCGATGTGGTGCATAAGGTTCTTAAAGCCCACATTTTCAACAATACTAAATGGTTGAAGGTCTAAGCAGATCATCTCTACGATTAATCTATTGATGTTCACTGATCGTGGATCATTTGACTTGAATTTCCTTTTTCTATCACAAAATTCTCCCAGTGTCGGTTAACGCAGCTCATCACCCAACTGTATACATTTTGGATATGCTTTGGGAGATGGGTTTTCCCAAGAAAATGGGAAATTGGAAGATTCACTACACTGAAACTCAATGGATGATGAAAGAGAATTGCTAGTCGTAGGGCTCACGGGTGGATCAACGGTGACACTCAAGGGTGACGTCGGAGGTTGAGAACTTTGTTGGGGGATGGCACTGTTTAAATTGAACTTGATATTGTGTTGCACAGAAATGTATTTGTTGAGGTTGGTCGTTGATTTACTCTTTCCTCCACGTGAAATAAGTTTGTTGCAAATATTACATTTCGCGTAATTTTCATTGCCAACTTCAATAGCAAAGTATTTCCATACTTGGGAAGACATAACAATAAAATTAACAGGTTAATTGCCACCAGTATAAATAAATCCACTGAATATCTCCACAAAATTCGGTAAGGACGAATTTCACCATGCCTTCGTGCACTGTGGAATAGGAACACAGACAATAAAAGACAAAAGATAAGAAACACTGGAAAAACGACTTCCGTTGAAGTTTGCAGGACGATCCACTAGAGAGCGTGAGCGCGTGCTCACGTTCACCCGGGAAATTTCAAATCACGTACCGTTTTGGTAGGTTTTTATTTCTTCAGAACTTACTTTGAAGGCTTCGATTCTTCGATTCCGCAATGAATCGTTGGAATCGAGTATCGGGAATCGGAATCGACCCATCTTTATTTTAATCCCATCGTAAAGATATTCTACTTTACCATGACTAAGTGAAAATAATTCATCTTCCTACCCACATTGATAGCACATAACAAATTGACTGATCCTTACTGATTCCTTTTTGCTTTTCCTGATTTCTGACTTCCTTTTGATGTTAATTTACCTTGTTCTCCAGCATAACGTCTGGAATTATATGCTGTATGATGTGGTTAATTTTGTCACACCTCATATTTGATAGCGCAAAACCTTCATATATGTTGATATCTCCACTGGATCTTTTGCCTCCCTCAGGGGCACAACGTAATTTGCTGCAACGTTTTGAACAATGAATCTGCTAAATTTTAATATTGGTATAATTCTAACCAAATTTCTATATAAATCCCAAGAATTATGGACAGAGACATCGAACAGCCATGCAAATATGACCCAACAAAAAGTTCCTTTTCTCCAAGCTGAAAAACAATTAGTGCCCACATTTGGTCAACAACTCTCATATGCCTATGCATGTTGTTTGGGGCCGTATTCTCTAAACGGCCTACCCGGCGGCCACCACCGGCAACCTCGCAGGTAAGTGTTCAATTTTTTATGACTGGATTTACACTATGTTCAGTGACTGAAATTATAGCATAAATTTCTTACATAAAGCTATCTTTATGTAAGTACAAGTTGCATAGAGCTGGGCGGTTTTCCAGTGCCCCAGTTCAGTGGTTCGGTTTTTTCAGAACCGGCAGTCCGGTTCAAATGTAGGAAAAAACCGGTGCACCGTAAAATCGGTTCTGAACCGGTGAACCGGGAAAACGGTTCTAAATCGGTGCACCGGGGAAAAATTTCTGAATCACCGATGATCGTTCGCTGCTTGAATTTCACGCCACCATCTCTGCTCGCAGCCAGGATGGCTGACGACCACGCCTGTGAACCTTTATGTGTTATAAGTTGTCCGCTTGTCTGTCGTCTTACAAATAACCGGCCGCTGGAGTGGAGAGCGAGCACTCACCCATGTAAAGCATTGTCACTCACGTAACTCGACAGGGTGTATCGTTTTTTTCATTTGTCATTGTTTTTTTGACGATTACAACGAATAAGAAAGAGTTAATTATCCTTCAGATTAGTGCAGTAGCAATTTTTTTAAACCAACGCTGTTGGTTCTGGGAGATTTCGTGGAGAAAGGGGCATTGTTTCAAGTTCCTATCCACCTATGACACTCGCATGAAGTGAGAGGAGAGTGCAATTGCTTACGTCAGCCAAAAAATTCGTGTCCTTAACGCATTCATGGATAGAAATTTTCGTACATAAGATGCGTCTTATGCAAACGAAATTTGAGCATTTTGACGTTGATAAGTTATGCAATTATTTAAGTTATTTCCAAGAATATTTTATGCCAAAAAGTGGTGAGATATTTTTAAATAAATAATATTTTTAATAATGGTGAATTGAAGGAAATTTGGTTACCTAACTCAAAATTTGATGTGACACCCTCTGTTGCCAGAAATTTTAGTGGTTTGCGGGCTGCCTATTTTTAAAGATATTTAAAAAAAGGCGTCAAAGTCAGACCCTCGCTCCAAAATTGTCGCCGTGATGAAAGCTATAAGAAATGTTGACTAAGAATGGCAGATAACTATGCGTCTTTGAGGAAAGCAGTCAACCTCTCCACCTATATGAACTCTCTGGAATCACGTAAATCAGATCTTAATTGGATATATTTCGTAAGCAGACACCAGTCGCTCTGCTCTAGAGAGCTTTTTATTCACCAGGCATGCGTTACTAACTTAGCAAGACGCGTTTTGTTGTTACAAAAAGTTTTAATCAAGGCTGATCACAGAAGTTTGCTAATGTTGTTTTAACATTGAAACGCGTTGTGATAAATAAATAAATATCTGAGGAAATTCTGCAATGTATTCCTTCAGCATTAAAGTGAATTTATATGCGTATACAATATGTACGCCCAGGCCTCACTCAAAAACCATTGGCTCACGCAAACATTGTCACTTTTTACTATTCATTTCAGGAAAGCGTACCTGCGTTATTAATAAGTATCTACATACGGAAAAAACACGTCTTTGAAAACATGTTAAATATAATTTTGGCAAAAAACCTTTTTGAATGATACATACACCCCGGATCGTGAGGGAAGAAAATCAGTAGAAAAAACTTCATAAAAGAATGGTTTAGTGGAAAACACTAAATAAAATCAAGCTCAAATTATTCACAAGGATTCATTTATCTAAATTCGGAATAATTTATCTCGTGAAAAGGATAAGAAAAATACAAAAGTCTCTTCCTCTCACCCAATTTAAAGAGTTTAACTTTGGCCTGGGGACTGTTTTTCAACGGTTCTTCACTGGACGAGGTTTACTCGTGTTCTATTCATCATCATCATGGAGGAACGTTTTATTAGAAACTCCGATTAACACGATTTCTGCTGCTGGAGACAACTCCCGACCATTTTGGTTGCCCATAACTCCTACATCAACGTCACCTGATGAGTTCTCATTAGTCAATTCAGATGATTATAGAGGCTGAGTGTAAACTTCTTCCTCTGTTTCCTCTAAGGAAAGAAGTACTTCATTTACATTCAACTCGAAGACTAAAATTCGTATTTCGATAACTTGTAGTTACAGCAGTGATGTTGAGAATTTGTGTATCGTAAGATGTATTAAGGATTAATGACGAGGTGAGACGATGAATGATTCCTTAATACCTGCATTAACATTTTGCTTTTCTTTCATTGAACGGATTTTTTGTGCATACATAAATGACCAATTCCAAGGTCGACTTATTCCTTGTATCATTTTTCAGTCACACAATAGCCTATATGCATAATGTGTTGCATAAACTGATTCCATCAACATTTGGTATCCTGCACTTCCTACCTGTTAAGGCTGGAGTGATATTTAATTTATCACAAGTACCAAAAAGTAAGTAAAAACAACAAAATATTTCTAATAAAGCAGAACGATCATAAAATGTATATGTTTGTCCATTTCTAGACGACTGTTACCAAATGGTTACGGCCAAAATCATTACATTTTATGACTCCTTTGATTTATGGAAATATTTTGCTGCTGGTACGTCATGATAAGGTGTATCAATTGCATTTTGGGTTGCGGAATATTTCTAAGAATTACTTTCATTATCCATGGAAAATACATTAAAATGTTTTTTTTCTGATTTAAGAAAAATTTTCTTGAAAAAAGATGAATTGAAAAATCTCTAATTCAGGAAAAATATGTCCCAACAAACGCTTCATGAAATTCCTTAGGAATGCAAACTCTGTTCAAACTTATTTATGATTGAGAAAAAAATATTTTGCAATTTTCACGCCAAATTTATGGAGAAATGTGTTTCGTTACCAAATGGTAACACTAGTCCATAATATGGAAAGACGACATTTTTTTAAATTAATCAAAATACGCACTTATACATCTGTTAACATTTTATATCTAATTAAGGAATATTCATAGCTGGAAGAAATTCTGAGGTGATTATTAAAAACGTTACGGGTAAAAATATTATTTCACACTTCCTACCTAAATCTGTTATTTGTTCCTTAGTAGCAGATAAAATAATGACATACTGCTTTCCATATTGATAAAAAATTAAATATGAGCCTATTTGAGTAAAAATGTGCTGAGGGCGATAATTCCATTAGACATACACACGTACGGAAATGGAGGGAGTTAATAATTCACCCTGTCCCCTGGATTACTCGGTGCTTTAGTTTGCACACACATTTTGAATTTTCATGACACACCTACAAGAAAAAGGAGGTTTTTTCACACGAAGTAGCCAACATGCATCCTACATCCAAAAAAAAAGCTTTGAATGCTAGGTGGGTATGATTCCTTAGGGAACATTGTAACTTAACGTAATTTAATATTGTATCGGGTAGAGAAGAAGAGAAATTTTGGAGAACTTGTAAGAGAAATATTGGGGTTTCAGTAAATTAAACAGCAAAGAATATACAATGCAATACAACGTCCAACTTACGGTATATATCCTAAGGCAAAGATACAACCTTTGAATATGGATGGATTCAAACCCACGGCTCCTAGGCTCAAGGGCCGGCGAATTACCGTCATTGTAACAACTCACAAATGTCCTGATAGAAGCCCAGATATTATATTTCATGACATTTTTTTTCGCACTAGAAAAAGGATGAGGTGAAGCTTCCCACTCCGGAAGAATTGGAAACACGCACACAGGACGTCATCACCTATATCCCATGCTACTTCCGCCTGAAGACAGTGAATTCCATTCCCAGGTGCTTGAGGAAATTGGTGGACTCTGGAGGACATTGGACGGGCCTAAGGTGGATTTCAAAACATTTATCCAATATCCCATTTAACATGGCACACAAGTAAATTTTCACTTATAAAGCATTGCTATAATAGAATTCGCTTTGTTCAATACCTAGTTATTTCATGCTAACCATGTGAAAAGAATTCAACGCCTTCTCACATACCTTACCATGTCTTCATTTCCGACATCTGCGCTATACCACGTAAGCCACCGCAAGTGTACATGGCAGGTTTTGCAGTGGCGTTTTTGACGCAGAGTATTACAGAGCTTGCATACATTCTGGGCAACTTCTCGGCATTCGTCGGCGCGTTCCTTAACATATCTACCATATTTTTTCTACGCTTATTTCACACATTCTCCTATCTATAAAAAACTCAAGTTCATCTATCTATAAAAACCCAAGCTGAGTACGTGAGACATCCGTGGCTTACTCAGGAAATTATTTTCCAAAATTCGGACAGTGTTCTTCTGTTATAATTCTATTTAGGAGCGCAGTCTTTTGTCCCAGTAGTGGCTAGATTCTCTTTAATAGCGCGTTTGCTTTACAAGTTAATAAGAATAGTGAAGTCTTCCTAAAATTACCTTCGTTCTAAGCATTTGAATACCACATTGGAAATGAAAATTTGCTTTAAGAATTCAGCCAATACCTTGATTTTACCACTTATCTGTCAAACAGGAAGCTTTACTTCACCATTTACTAAACATTATGTGCCTGTGAATAAATACTACAGGTGATTCCTTTGCCAGCTTCAGCAAATGAACACAGCCGTCCCTACTGCGGTTCTTTTTAAGATTTCTTTCCTGAATCCCAAAGCCTATTATAAATTGTGCTCCGAAAACCAATCTTAAAAATAATAGAGAAAAAATCCCAGTGAGAGATGGTGGAAATTTTCCATTTTAGATAAATGATATGATATTTGTCGACTCCATAGTAATTTTATTGAGACAACTTAGGCTTTGACACGTAGTGTCATCATCAGGTCTGCACTACTACACTACATGTTGAAACCTAGATCGTTTCGATAAAAATTACTATGGAGTCATCTAAGGTATTTTAGTATATCAATTTTAAAATTAATTTTAATAAGAGGAGTTCTAACATATTTTCAAGGATAGTAAAGCATTTCACATATTGGACACATTCAAATGAAACATGTCGTTAAACATGTCTTTATATAGACTGAAAATTAGGACTCAATATTCTCTCTTACAAGAAGAGTAGTGAACGTCATAAGTATCCATGCCATGGACAGTGAATATCCTCCCCGGGCAGGATTCGTACCCGCAACCCTGGAATCCTGCCCGAAAGATATACCCACCGACCCTAGAGCCGACTATGTTATGTGGCGTATAAGGTGCAAATCTTTATCATTAACAGCCAGTATCAGGAAGTGGCCACGATAATGAAAGAGAAAATGGCTGAACGGCTGAAGTTCGTTTTGGTGTAATTTTATTCTTACATGCGGTTGAAAAAACCCCAAATCTGATATGTTCAAACTCCATCAATTGTAAACTGATGAAATTAACCCTAGCTTCGCAGCCCAAGCTAATTTCAGATAGCGCCCCAATAAAGTTCCATTAAAAACCTTGGGCTTCAGTCTATTAAAAGACTTAAATTAGCGAAATGGTACTTCACCTACACCGGATGCCCGTGGGCAAGGAGCGTATATGACATTCATTTTAAAGCAGGAAATTTTTCACCTGGTTTTTCATGTAAAGTATATTTATATTTTTATGTTCCAAGCAATGTTGCCAGATTCAATCATAACTTCACGGAAGTCCCGTAATTGAAAATGCCTGCTATTAATCCCTTCATCAAAATTTCGACTTTATTATCTTCCTTTATTTAATCATAAGATAAATATATTTGTTTGTTATTGAATTCTTGACCATGGATCGTAGTCAATAAACGTATGCAGTCATTTTAAATCAAATTTATGGGCCTCATATAACTATATATTCACCTGGGAGTAAATTTAAAGTTATAAGTTTAATTTATCCTAAACAAAGCGCCATGCTGTACCTAATAATATATAATATTTTTTGGCACCTGGTAATTGTTCCCTTAAACCTGTCTGTGGGTGGACAGCATCTGTACGTACAGCTGAATGCAAAGGTGAGGAGAATAATCGAAAAGTAGTTTTGTTCAGCTCGGATTTTGAAATATCACTTGCTGATTATCCATTAATTCGTGCATTTGGACTTGCATGTTATTTGTCCAAGGTATCACGCATTAGCAGTTGACATGATACATATTCATCAATTTTTGCAAATATAGGCCTTCTTCAATCTTCCATTCAAGTATAAGAAATCAACCTCATGCTGGATCTTAGAATGTTACACTTGAAAGTAAAACACGATGTCATGATGTGTAACGGTTCTCTATTTTTAACTAAGTTTGAGAAACATGACCGAATGGCAATAATTACCAACGACAAAAAACAAAAAGTTGAACTCTATTTTTGGTCAAATTTTGTCTTCATCCGGGAAAATAGTTGAATGCTGCATGGAGCAACAAAATGATATTTATATCACGAAATTCTGCAAAGTACCCTGGGTTATAAATCATTGAGAACTTTTGCAGCGGCGAAAAAAAAATCGATTTCTTGATACTGCGGTGAAGCCGACTCCTGCCCTCCGGTAACCAGGTATGCAACGTTGAGGCTAGTTTGCTGATGTGCTACGCTGTCATAAACTTTGCTTTGTTATATTCAAGCTCTTCCAATTAAAAAAACCCAATATAGAAGTTTTAATGGTGACACTATCGGGGTATTGATTGTACAATACAATACAGCCCACGATATCGGATGCCAATGTAAGTAGCTTAAAGACCGCTTTATCCTGGAGTGCTTCGGAATCGAAAGCGAATATTTCATAATCATATTTTACAATTACTTTGAAAAAATATGTGTCCATTGGAAAGAGGATGAATACATATTAGGCTTACATTTACTCTTTTGAGGACAGCGCCTTATAGTTTTTTCTGCATTGCCTTCGCCATTCTCCCTTCAGTGGTCGGTTGGTGAAAAAAGCCATTCATTATGACATTTTATGATTTAAGAAATTTTGGGTGTTCAGTTACGTTGATGTTCGGACTATGTGAAGTAAATTTGCAAAGCTTGATGAATCACACGGCTTCAATAACAGTAGCTAGATTATCTGTTATTCCGTATTCTTCCTTGGATATTAATTGTACTATAATATGATAGATTGTATTTTACAGAGGTTCTGATTAGTCTTAGTAAAAGTGTGGAAACGAGAATAATGCCAGATGAATTTTTGTTATGATCTATTTCGTAATCTTTACTTGCAAAGTAGCAAAATACAAATTTTAAAGAATTATGTCAAATTAGTTTTTATTAGTATCTCTATGAAAAATCTATCTATCTATTAGAGATATAGTCCTTTACATTAAAACATTTAAGTATTTTTAGGGTAGTTGCGTTTTTATTTAGGCGAAAGGAAATGGTTAAATCCTAGGCAGCCCTGAATTTAAATACTCATTTATTTTCAACGATCAAGAAGACCAATTGTGAAGGTGAAAGGAAATTTCTACAAAAAATAACTGAAAATGTTTTGACAAACAGATATATTTCGCCATAGGATTTCGTTTACTCCTCAAGTGAGGTAATAGATGGGTTGACAGTAGAGTTTAATTGGTAGTTTTGGAACTTAGGTTGGCTAAAATAATTATTTTATAATAAGAAATATATAAAAAAAATATTTGAGAATAACTTAAACAATGCTAAATTGTGGAGTTCCATTTTCCATGCTACACGCAAGCTGTGGAGTGACTTGTAAAAGAAGTAACCCAAGCTTCATTGACATCTGCAACAGTAGAGGAGAGACAATTAGAAATACTGAAAAGACAATAAAGCAAAACCTTCAACTTTCGAAATAAAACCCCAGTTCATGCTGTAGTATGATCAGTAAGTTTTACATTTATGTGCCTGAGAAGAAAAATAAATATATCAATAATGACCCTTAGTGTTTGATGAAAACAATTTTAAAAGGCAAACACTTACACGCAGAAAAACCGATTGATTCAACAAAATGAAAACTTGTTTATTTTTCAGATAGAATCTAATCTGATAAAGGAATTGCGTTCCTCAATTTTATTTATGAGTGGTTGAGTATGCGAGAAAGCTCACAGTGCAGGTTTCTTCACGTGGTGAGTTCTGGTGACTTTTTTTGTATCCTTTACCCATGTGAAAAATTAATCATAAACGTTGGCCAAATCCTGCGAAACCAGTGAGTTATCCTATACTCCCTGAGTGATGACAGTTTAGGTATTATTATATTAATTTCAAAAAAATATTCCGTGATTGCTCCTTCGTGTAAATTTTGTAATTGTCAAATATTATTCAAAGTAACAACAGAAGACGCATGCATGATGAAATTTGCTGCATTCGCGGCAAGCGGGCAGGAGACGCCAGCCGGCAGGAGACGCGAGTGGCTTACTGACCGTTGCGCTGTGATGCTGCATGGGCGTTAAATAATTTCGTGCGGCCGCACACTTAAAGTAGGCTATTTGTGGCTTAACCGATGCAAAATAGGGACGTAACTCCGTAAAGAACCACTATAAAACATGCTTTTTTCCATTTTCAGCCCCCTCCTCATAAGTGGCCTCGGCGCAAAGGTCTGGTGTCCCAAGGTCCTAAAGCAGAAGTCCAAAATTTTTCAGGCCTTATTTGTCACTTTGACAGCTTTTTCTAGAGGGCCAAGTTTCCGTGCAAAAATCGATTATTCCTATCCGCCCTAATGTTTAGGTATCAGATGCTTTTCTTGCTACGCGTTGAAAATAATAATTATCCTAATATTTACTGTATTATTTTAACCTGTTCATGCCTCTGTATTGGTCCTAGCACGTAAAACAAAGCAATAGCAACAGCGATATTGTTCTTTTATAAATGAATACTCTCAGTTCACTTTATGAAATTAGATTATAGTTCCACACCCAAAACCACTGAGAGATAGTACGTTATATCCGCACAATATGTGCGCCATCTCCAAAAACAATGTAGATACATAAAATTTTCTGTGGCAATGAATAACCTTTGCGGCCCAGCATTCACAGGTTTGAACCCCTCTCATGCTCGAACTTCTTTGTATTCCGAACGACACTGCCTTTATATGGAGTTTAATATGATTTCGACCGTAGGAGTACAAAAAACCGTTGAATATCAAGGGTGTAAAATAAATCATAAAATTTACCGGACTTGGCGCACCCTTTGCTTTCAGATTGTCATTTAAACGTAGAAATGTTGCTTTTATATTGTAGTTCGATATCATCTCGACCGTTGGATTAGGTACTGGAATCGTTCCTGATCAAGACTATAAAATGCATCATAAAATTTACCTGACGTGGCCCAGCCTTTGCATTCAGATTGTCTCTCCAGATAGTCTTGCTCCTTCAAACCCACAGATCCTCTTCCACAGCGTTGACCGCGTGAACATTAAAGCCTAATAAAGACTCGCTCAATCCCTCCCTCTCACCCCTCCCTCTCCATCTCTCTCTCTCTTTCTCTCTCTCTCTCTCTCTCTTTCTCTCTCCCTCTCTCTCTCCCTCCATCTCTGCCTTATGGCTTCAAAAAGTTATTTCTATTGCCAACCGCTGACGAATTGAAAGTGGTGTGCGAATTGGGTGAGGAAGTAAACAAGTTGGGGGATGTCGCAGAGAGGGTCGTGCCTGGACATTGGGTTGAGAGACTGGGGAGGAGTGAGAGGGCAATTGGGAGGAACGTAGGGAAGGAGAGAGATCGCTAGAGAGAGAGGGAGATATTTAGACAAAAGTTCAAGCGAAATGATCGGCGGACAGGGGGCGAAAATCAAAATTTTGAATGTCATTTGAATTAAATATGGGTGTATATTCCTTCAAAACGTGAAATAAAATAAAATCCTGCACATATCTGAGGCCTTACCCATTGTTTTAAATAATGTGAAATAATACTCGGCTGCTCACTCCTTGGTTTCTACGTGCCGACGCGCCAGCAAGCGACGGAATTCAAAATTTCCATTCTTCTTTCAGAATCCGAGATTGCAATAGCACTCATTTTTTTATTTTGTATTTTACACAAGTCTATCAATACTTTTTGTGGTTGATATCCCATAACTGTACTTAAATCCTCTCCTTGTATATTCGCTGTGGCCAGACCTAGGTGGTGGCCACTCAGAAGGTGGAAACATTTGACGAGAATACTTTCATTTAGTGTCTTTTGTCTGTAGTAGATACAAGATGCTTTGTACAAAAGCCATAAGTTTTTTTCTAATTTGGACACGCGCAATGTTAATGTCTCATAAACTGGATTTTACCAATAATGCTTCTTCGTTATTGATGAAAAATACTTCAACATTTCCCGGGTGAGAGGAAGACACTAGTGTTTGTATGACATTCGCTGTGAAAGGACAGTGTAGAAGGTCAAGCAGTTAGTCAACAAGAATGTAAGCTTGACAAACATAACACACCCTTAATTAATGCATGTTCTTTGGAAAAAAAGGAGAAAAAATGAAAAAAAAAATTGTGGTGCTCTTTTTGTACGAGAAGTTGAAAGAGGACTAAAACTCGGAAAATTTGCTTGTGGTTTTAGTCCAGATACATACATATTCTATAAATGCTTCCAGCCTAACGAAACACAGACATGTTTCCAAGAAGATTTTATACACATAATCGCTATTTTAAAATACCTTCTAAGCACCTCTGGTGCAGGTATATGATCATCGTCAACGTGATAACCGTTTAAAAAATAAGACTGATAAAAATTGTGTAAAAAGTTTCATTTCTGATTTAATATAATTTTAGAACAGAAATACCTCGCATCAAATCTGATCAAAGATTTTGACTTCTTTAGAGAAAGGAAGAAAAAGGCCCAAACGAAGAAAAACTGAAAAATTAGGATGTAGTACTTCAGAATTGGAGTTGTGTTTGGCGATTTTAATCCACCTGCATGTCGTAGGCAATGATACTGCAGCCATGACTATGAAAGAAGCGACAGCAACAACTACAATCAGACCTAAAATTACTGACAAAAGGGATAAGAAAACATGCTTCTCAAACTGAATCATCAGATAAAGAGAAAAAATAATAATTTATTGTGTCCTATAGAGAATTCACTTAAAATAAATGTACAGTAAAAGCAATTATTTTTCTGCTGATTGCATCAGGAAGTCTTTACGCAAAAAATTACATAAATTAACTTTTGTCACGTTCTAGAAATTTGTGTGAAAAAATTACCCAATTTGCAACAATTTTGAAAACTATACCAAGTGAGATAAGATTAATGGCCACCTTATTCACAAAATATTTTTATTCTAATATAGAAACATATTCAAATGTATATATTGGGTGTTACATGTTGTTCGCCGTTCATAAAGTTTGAATGCACGGTGAAGCACGGAGAAAGTTGTAATTATACCAATAAGAAATCTTTTCGAGGTCTTGGAAGCAGGTCTCCTCAATGAGCCAAACGTTATCCGAAGAGTTAAGGTAAACATTCAGGAAAAAAGTCTATTTTAGCGACCAATGGGGAACTCTTCCATGGACTACACTTTACTTCTGACCCTTCTGACCCATATATTCCCTGCAATTCCTTAATTGCTAACATGGTGAAGAAGATTATATCACACCAGGTGAGCAAACTTCTTAAGGGTGCTCCCAAGCGGCCTCTAAAAGCCCGTTGCAGATGCTTAAGATGAACGCGACTACGACTTTATCGTAGCTGCTGGTATTTTGGAAAATTTTCCCATTGTAGCAAAAGAATTGCTTTTTTGCGTAAATGGAATGGATTTCTTATTGGTTTATTTGTTAGTTTATAAAAAATAGCCAAACTTTCCATTTTTGCCCCTTTTTAGTCGCTATTTGCGAAGCCTAGAATAGGAACAGAGGATTTTGCTTCCACTCTAGAGAAAGCTTGATCCTTCATCTACACATTCAAACAACAACTTTTGATGCTATTTCTATAGCTAGGTCATAATAGTAAACCCCGTGGAGCATGTTTTGCGTTTTTAAACTCGTTGTGCGCTGAAGTTCTGACCGAAGATTTCTGTCTTAGCGGTCTACCCCCACTCCTTCCCTAAGGCATTCCACCCCTCTTGTTTACGAAACTCCAGATGTGTTAGGTCTGTGAGAGAGCGCGAGGGTTCTAGAGCGGTGTCAGGTTACCTCTTCTAAGATAACACCCCCCCCCAGCTGAGTCGACGAAGAGCCGAGAAATTCTTTCTGGCAGTCGTGGACATTGGAAAGGATATTTCGATGACGGCTCATAAGTTTAATATGGCAAATTCGCGAATATGTGGAAATGTTATTACTACACGTATTAAATAAAGATTCTCCACGAGAAATGGATTGAAAAAGGTATGGTTACTTATCACGTTTATCACACGTATCATTTATTTCAGTGAAGATCACGTGATGCATGAAGAAAATTCATCGGGTCATTATTTTAACATTTTCAGCTATAAAAAATTACCGAACTGAATTACCGGTCTCCAATATGATATGTATAGGGCTAGGTTACGCCCGAATGGCGGAAATGAGTACAATTTTGAACGTTCCGCACATGGCCAGACAAACATTCCCGAATAAGCAAGTCGACATCGCTCCTGCCATACATGATGTTGCTTGGGAGGAGATGAAGAAAGCGGCTATGGATGAAAGTGACCTTGCGATCAAAGCAGGGGAAGTGGATTAAGATGGTACACCTTTGATAACGGTGGTGTGTGAAGGATCATGGGAAAAAGATCATACCGCACAAACTATATATAACTCTCTGTCAGGAGTGGTACGTATAATGTTTATGGACGCCAAATCGGTCGCCATTAATGCAAACACATTTTCAGGCTTACATTGTGGGATTTATAACTAAAAAAGTAACATTTATTGGAGTAAGAAATAAGTACTGCAGTATGTACGCAAGCAAGTTCAAAAGACCCTACGAATAATGAAAGGCCTCACACATGTTTTAAGAACTGGAGTTCTTCTTATACGGCAATGGAAGCAGATACCATAGTAGAAGGATTCAAAACAGTGTTAAAATGTATAATTTTAAGTGCAATACACTCATAGGTAAGAAGTACTCTAGTATGTGTCAAGTATTCAAGAAGACGACTATCTATATGCTCCACTAAATTCAATAATTTTTTAAGGCGATGGAGATACTAGCATCATGCAAAGACTTGTATTGCCATACGGTGTAGACCTTCCTGTTCTAAAGGTGGAATGCTCGAACCATTTGCTTCGAAATACTGCAACCGCATCAGAGATGTAGTAAGGAAAACGAATAACTGGAAATACCATGCACCAGTAACTATTAGGAAAAATATTGGAGACAACTTACATCGGTTATGGAATGCGGTACCTTCTGCCATAAAATTTAGAAAGAGTACGTTAACTGCTGACCCCAAGGAGCTACAGAAAGACATTATGAATGGCCCCCGGCTTGTTTTCGAGGATCATAGCAAATGTGCGGCGTACTTTTGTCGTGGACCAAAGTCCCATGAGGAGAACCGTGTGCCTCTGTTTGGGGTATGGGACGATATCATGTCAGTAGATAAACTCCTGGGCCAACCACACTCCCAGCTTTATCCTGGACGTAACCAACAATCAAGCAGAATCCTTCAACTCATGTGTGGCAAAATATGTAGGAGGGAAAAGAGTAAATTTCGCTTTCATCTACATCTATCTACATCTACATAATACCCTGCAAACCACCACAAGGGTGTGTGGCAGGGGTTCATTTCTCACCAAACATACACTACATATCATGCATAAAAAAGGAATAGTATTAATATAGCAGTCAGAAGTACACTATTTAAAAAAGATAGAAATTGCAAAGCAAACATGCAAAAACATTCTGTTAGTAGTTGAATGAGAAGCAATAACTTTGTAATTCCACATGTATTTAGTGCAAACGACCTAGGTTTCGACGTAGCACGTCGCACGTAGCACGTCATCATCAGGTGACAACACCTGATGATGACGTGCTACGTCGAAACCTAGGCCGTTTGCAATAAATACATGTGGAATTACAAAGTTACTGCTTCTCATTCAATATGCTAAGCAAATTCCATGAAGTCACGCCTGAAACAACGGAATTCTGATAGTAGGGTTAGCTTTTAGTACTCATACCAACATGCAGCTACCAACGCTATTCATTGCTACTCTCCGATAGGACATATTTACTGTTATTCGTATCTCTAATTGTACGAGGGAAAAAGGACATTTTGAATCGGTCAGTTCGGCAATCAATTTCTCTAATTTAATAATTATGGTGCAGTCTGCCATAGTAAGTTGGGGTTCGTAAAATATTTTTAACATCATCACTGAAAATATTGCCTTGGAATTTGTTTAAGAGATTAAGTCTAAATTTCAACCTGCGATCTGATAATGATTCCCATTTCAATTCATTTAATAGACTGGTTACGCTAATATAATTATCGTATCGTCCCTTTACAAATCTTGCCGATCTTCGCTACACACGTTGAAGCGGGGGTCATATCAAACTAGGTGTGAATTGGCCGCTTCAGCCTTCAATGCAGGACCAGATGTTCATACATTGATACACAGCAGCATCACAAACAAGAGTCCAGGATTTTTTACAAAAATATTCAAACTGGCCTCCGAAAAAAGGCAGAGATGCGAAAAAAGGCAGAGATGCGAAAAAAGGCAGAGATGCGAGCAAAGCGACGTCTTGAATGTAAAGGACAATTGGAACATCCTGCCCAGCTTTATGGACTGCATGGCCCACAAAATATCGAGGAGTTTGAAATCGACTTAACTGTGAGATATGATTTCCTAAATTCCCTGAAATTAGACGAGGAGCAAACAAGACAACTGGAAGCATCTACCAAAACTCAACGCCTCTGTCAAACATGGCATGTTTAGCGGAGAAAAAGGCTCACCGCCTCTACCTTTGCTCGAGTGTGTACATTAAGAGCAGGAACCTCTCGGGAGAAGACTGTTCAGTCTTTACTCTACCCATCTTTTCGCGGAAATAAAGCCACCGACTATGGAATTGCGGGTGAGGCATTGGCGATAGCGGAGTTCGAGAGATTCAGGGGCAATACGGTTAACCCATCGGGACGTTTTGTCGATAGGAGGACCTCTTACATAGCAGCAACGCCAGATGGCGTCCTGTCAGATGTCGATGGAATAGTCGAGGTGAAATGTCCATACGCATGCATGGATGCGCATCCGACGCATGCTGTCTCTCAAAAGAAATTAGCATCTTGTGAGATTATAGACGGCGAAGCTGCTCTGAAAGTAAAGAGTGATTATTTTTACTAGATCCAAGGTCAACTCTATATCACGGAGAAAAAATACTGCCACCTTATTTTATGGAGCCAGTTAGGTATGGCAGTTTTGCGATTGACAGAGATTATGACTTCTGGTCAAAATATATGTAGGATAAATTTTAAAAATTTTACAAGGACAGCCTTTTGCCAGAAATTCTACATCACATTTAAAATCTGTTGAACGAGAGTTTGATGGTGACGTGGGAGAATAATACTTACCCTGACACTCATTGAAAAACCATTCCATTTCCCTTTGAGACCTAATCATCTTCTGAGAGTGTGGATTTCAACCTTATTTGAAGTGCTTTCATCATTTTTCCTTGACTTTGTTTATTCATGTTCCTTATCCTTTTATAAATACTAACGCAGGATCAAGTTCTCCCAAAATTTTAATAGCATGTGAATTGTTTTCTCTTACTATGTTTTCATGTATTACTAATATAACAAATATATTATGCAAATCCGTGTGCTTCCCTTGTTTTTCATAGCAGTGTGATATTTTTAAAGCTGTTTGTTGACATTTGCTGTTCAATTTCACTCTGCATTTCTAAAATATGTAAACATTCTTTAGATAATCCGTGTTTGAAGAGTGTATTGTATTTTTGACTTGGCTTATTTTGGGGGAATTTCATAGAACGGCCTACACTGAAACCAATAGCCCAATGAAAGATTTTTGTCATTCTTTGTTGGAACTATTCTTTTACATTATGCCACAAATTTTCCACTTTTCATCCTACATCTGCTGTGCATATTCTAACTCGGAGTTTCATGAGTTTAGACAAAGATGAATTTCATAATGGGCGTAAAATATAGACGAGCAAGCAAAAATCTAGAGATATCTGGGTTTGATTCCCGATAAAGGCGAACGATATTTCCTCTGCGGCATCGTCGCGCTTCTACCTTGCCGTTGTCGCTTTACGGGTAATACCGCGGTTAGTTAGTGGCAATCTCAAATAAATTCAACCAGACGGGGGCATAGGTACCTACAAGATTTTAGGTTATCTGCTAGAATGACAATGGCTGCATAAAATTCATAACGGCCACGCCTGCTGCTAAGGAAAGCGAATGTGTATTCCCCAAGGGGTTGAAAAAAAACTTGTCGATTCGGGAATATGCAGCCATAGATTTTTGTAACAATTTCTAAAATTTCTTTTCTAGACTGAAAATTTTAATTTAGCAGCACTGTTCCCGGTCCGAAGAAGGATAATACCCACAAGACTTCTTTAGGATGAGGATTACCCTCACCATCATCCTTGCCTCTCGCTTATCAGCTACGACTGCTAATCAAAAGTATTAAATTTCGCTTTTTGCCTTTCCGCAGGCAAACCTTCCTTCCCCCCCCCCTTCTTCCTCTTTCCCCTCTCTTCTTCCGATTCCAAGCGTTCCGGCTTGTGCCCTGCGAGAACCGATAAATAGGGACTTTCACTTGCCAATTGGGGAGGGAGGGGGTCTAAACAAAATATCATTGCAAGTGCAAGTCGGGAGGAATAATTCTTCCATTATCAAAAGTGAAAACGCTGCCCAGAAACTGTACTGGAAGATTTGAGACCCCGTCATCAGGTCAGAAATAAGAAAAGTTCGGGTTGAGACATCTGGGTTGACCAAGGGGGAGATAACAAACCACTTAGAGGGAGGCGAGCGATGCTCGGCAAGCTATCATGTTACATCTAGAGGAGGGGGAGAAGGGGGGGGAGAGGGCCTTCCCTTTCCACTTTTTAATCCCGCCACCTATGCGGGGAATCGTAGAACTACAATAGAAAAGCCGTTACATATGAGAGTGGCCTCAGCTAGGCAGCCCCCTTAAGATTCAGGAGATGCATAAAAATGCTGAATCCTTGTCAGAGAAAGATTTTGAATTATATTTGAATCATTGCTTTTGAATAACCTAAGTGATGGTTAATGACGATAACAGAATGTTAAAAATCACATTTAAAAAAATACGATTAACAATGCTTTTAATTACTTAAAACCTCTCCATAAACAGTTTAAGATCTTTTAAAGTTTTTACTGCATAATAAATACAGGAATCTGCTTGCATGTAAATTAATCAAAATACTCATGACCTGGATATTATAATACATTGATGGAAACACATTTGAATTTTTCCTGTATTTCGTCTGATTCTCACTAATTTTTTGGATATTGCTTAAACGGTGCCTCCACCATTAGATTTTTACAGAATCTTGTGGTAAATTTAGGCTTCTAGAAGCACTAAAACTGGATTTCTCCGATCAAAAGGTTTAGAGACATCATATCGGCGTAAATTACAAAAACAGTTGCTTTTTTCGATTTCCACCCCCTGTGCGGCGGAGATTAAGCAGGTGGTCATTAGTTCGTAAAATCGACAAAGAGACAGTGGTCGTGGGAGAGGGGAAGTTGTATTTGAATGAAAGCATACCTTTCTCAGTGCTAAAAAAATTGGTGACCTTCATCTACATCTACATCTACATAATACCCTGCAAGCCACCACAAGGGTGTGTGGCAGGGGGTGATTGCTCACCAAACATGCACTCAGTCAGACCTTCACCGAGTCTCAAATCCCAGTGAATATTCGTTTGAATTTAATTCTCGGTAAACAAGTCAAATCAACACCACGTGCGGTATGTCATGATTCCCAAGGGCCGATGCATGCATCATTTTTCCCTTTTTTTCCATGCTCGAGATATTGCACTCTCAAGCGAGGAATTCATCAGTACGTTTCTTGTGTACAGAATGCTACATATTTATGTGAGCCATAATTTGGAAAAAAAGAGCTACATACACGTACACAAGATTAAATGAAAAAAAGTGAACCGAAATAGTGGATCGATGGAAGTTGGCAATCAATTGTGAGGAAAATTCACTTCCATCGGCATCGACATGCCATTTAGCAATTAATAAACTATTCTAATAGGTATATATTTCGAGGGAGACTTGAAAATGAAGTACGATATGCTCGATAAAATTGGAAGGAATATTCAAATTTGAAAATAATTGAAATAAAATGCATCATATGAATATGCAGATAGCCATCTTTCTTTCAAATCTATCGGTGGTTCTAATATTAATCTGATGGTTTGCCATTCACCACACAAGTTTTGACTGAAATGTAAGCAAGTGAACAGAATGATAAGTTAGTTCCCAAATGTTTCATCACGAGAAAAATAAAATCGATCATTAACTTATACGCTTAGCCAACGAGGTTGTACCTGGACTTATGCTATTTTAATGTCGAATGACGATTGAAATGTATACGCAAAGTGTCAAATAATCGACTTTGCGTTTCTTATTGTTAAATTTGAAGGCCTGAGATTCCATATGAGATGAAATGATAGACTGTTTAGGTGATAATGACATTAATCATCTAAACCATGGTTGTATTAGTGCGAGATAAATAAATGTGGAATTATAAAGTTTATTCTACCACTCATTATGCATGAAAGCAAATTCTATAAAGCAATGCCTGAAACCATCGATGATAAAGGTATATTTTGAAATCGTAATATCACGGTATGTCATGAACATGCTTTGGGAAGTATCAGGTCAGCTGCCGTTTTAATATACGTCGCGATACCAAGTGCATATTCCATATCTTAGACGATGTATCCTGTATCGCACAGCCTTACCGGCATATCCTTTTAGCAGCCCAATTCTATCAAGGTATCTATGTTAGATGTCGGCTACGAGTTTAATGACCAAAAGTTTTCTTCGTCCATTACTCCATAAGGCAACGAATATTATCTCTGGCGAAAACTTTCGCGGTGTTCCGATGATTGTAGAAAGCTTTCGGGAGTCTTCCGCATTGTCATTCTGATAAAATGGTGACGTTTCATCCACTCTACTGCGGAAGTCCTCAGGCTAGACTGAAGTAAAAAGTCGCCATTTTATCAGAATGACTATGCAAAAGACTCCCAAATGCTATCTAAAATCAATGATTACTCTCGTTTCAAAAATTTCTACGCATAGAATAAAAGCACCTGGTACCGACACTTGCGTAAAACTTACATGTAGGTAATTTAAAAATATTATGTGGAAATACAAAATAATATAGAAATAAAGGCAACATGTTTAACCTACTGAGAAACTAGCTAACTGTAAAATATGATGGTGTAAATTATGTAATGGTAAATTTTACATAAGTGGTCTTACCACTTGGTGATAACTAGACCTCAAGTAGGAAAGAACGTTTAAGCGGACAAAGGATATACAAACCTTGTAAATGCTTTGTCCTCGATAATTTGAAAAGACTGAAAATTAACAGCTATCATATAAATATACTAAAGCATGGTCCAAATCTTATTCCTTGAACTGTTAGTGTCATAAGAAATTTGAAACATAGAAATATTCTGGAAGATGTATTGCTGAATCTTTCTCCTATAAGTAGTTTTTAGTAAGTTGTGGGTTCAACAATTTCATAAGACAATCATAAACATCCACAGTTATTCTTGTGCATTGGATAAATATTTCTTGGTCACTGAATTTAATCTGCCGAAAGAAAATGTAAAATTCGCCTACCTTTTGTATTTTCCTGTAAACGGGTCGAAAAGCATAATGACGATGCGTTGTACATCTTGGCAATCGAGTTCTATTATAATGAGCAGCAGATGCAGCTATTGCACTGATAGTCAATATAAGTTGTGCAAGGCCGAAGAAAATATTTTCCATGTCGTTTCATGCGAATGCAAACATAAACAATGAATGAGTGTAGCGGATAGCGGTCTTCCACTCACTGAGAAGTAGGGTTATCTCTTACGAGCAAAACTTAAACCGCCCGAAGCGACAACCTTTGACACCTAACCGTGGACTCAATTGAAGATTTGCGTAAAGAAACTGAAGTTTAACACGAGTCGCTTGAATTTGGTGTTCAATCGAGAATTAGATTGAAGAGCGCTCCCATCGCACTAGAGAAGACCGATTCAAATCCTGACAGAGTTACGAGAGCCTTATGATTGAATTTCTATGGTAAAAATTAAGGGCTTTAGTAATAACAGAAAATTTGTAATGAAAGCATAATCAACCTTAATATATAGGATGGATCATTGATTGAAAGAGCTCATAACTCTGTCAGTATTCCTGATAAGATAGACATATTGTTGCCATTTAGAATAATTCTACTTCTTTAATTCTATTTCAAACGTTAGGTTCGGTCAGGGTCTCATCCTGCAGTTAGGGTCAGACCGTAGGGTGGCCCAAAAAATATTTTGAAAGTTGAAAATGCGGATGCATTTTCGTGTGCAAATTTATTGAAAAACACATACTAAATAATTCAGTTCCATCGCACATCCCTGCCGAATCGCGTTCCAAAATTTTTGATCGTAATTTGACAATTATGCCTAACTTACAGGAGCGATTCTACTATTTTTCGAGATACAACGGCAGAATTAACTGGTTTTCCGAAAGAAAAACAATCTGTGACGATAAAGGTTTAAATTTTGAATGAGTTTCCTAATTTAAAATGGGTTGACTATGGTTTACATTTACTTTACTTTTTCCTTAACCTTTTTTCTTCCGCACTTATCGAAAATTTGCCCATTTGTGTATTACATACAGCGAGTGTCTGTACTGTCTCTCACGTCCATCGTTTGTGAGTTTTTTCTTCAAAAGATAATTTTTGATAAGTGACACGCCCCTTTTGGTAGTTTCATTAACAATAATAATGTGTTTGTTGATCTTGAAACCTTTCATTCTCTAGCCATTCTTCAGAGTCCTTTGACAAAAAGCCTTGGTCAATGCTCGTAATATCGAAGAACCCTCGAGAATGACAGGACACAAAGTCACTTAATTCCAGGTCTTTAAGAGAATGACTGGGAGCAAGTTGCGCCTGGGAGCTGCTAACATCCAACCCTTCCTTTCTAAAAGAGCTAACCATCGCCCTCTGATCAGCTAAGGAAACATTGTGGTCAAACAAAGATAAGCACAATAAGGTTTCTGATAATTACCACAAATGCTTGTAGAATATGTTGAAAACTGCTTGGTAGTGTTTTTTTCTTTGTGGCTGACCAGGGTTTTCAGAAGCTCGAGATCACGCGCTGCTGCACTACATGCAACTAGACATGTGTAGCTGAATTTAATATACACTGAAGCTACAAAGCAACATATTTAAAACATGTTGTCACTCTCTTTGGTTGAAAGACCCTATTTCTTTCCAAACATCCATATCCTGAATGAATAAAAGGTCCTTTCCATCCACCACGACTTGCTGATGGAACCAGGCTTATTTAACTTACAAGTAGTGGTTCCTGCAATTGAACCATCCAAGAAAACAAATACCGGTTATAAAACTTCCCTAGTCGTCATGTGGTGGAAAAACCTGGAAAGGGGCTAAAATTTAATGATTATCGAATATGAAAATAGATTTTATATCGTGGGGTAGTTTCTCAACTTAAGTTGGATGCAGCAAAACATAATGATTTCATATGCGTCTCGCATATTCCGAAAACTACCTCGTGTTGTTATTGCAGTGCGGCAATGCCCTGCAAGCATCATGGACATAAAAGGTTGATTTAACACACGTAGGCCCATACGGGTCAATTTGACCCTATGGGACTTTTAAAGTGCCACAACGTTCTTAAATTTTGAAATAATGGGAAAACTAACCGTGACTTTTCATGGAAAGACGTTATTTAGCTCTGAGGAAAATTTTATCTATATACCATAACATTTTCAGTCCGATTTTAAAATATTACCGTGAAGGCCCGCCCGGGTCATTTTGACCCGAAGAGTTTATAGCCTTAGTTTCACCTACCATTTTTACAATTGATGGTATTTTCACATTGTTTTACACTTACTACATTCGTAAGTATTCTAATTGCCGATGTATGTATGTATGCACAAGTTTCTATATAGGGAGGTGGAAAGGAGGGGGTGGTAAGACATGGTGTCAGATGAAGGGGGAGGGGAAAGGAGAGATGAGACTGTCATCCGTGACAAACACCTGAAATTGGATAGGGAAACATTGTTACCATGAAACGACGCTGTGCTATATCTCCAACAAAGATTTTGAACATAATGCAATAAATTTCAGAAAATGAATCAGACGTCAGTTAGACTCTGAACTGGCTCATTCCTTGGGCATGCAGCAAACCAAAACAGACCGTGTAGCAGTCGACGAAGTCGGACCTGTGGATAGGGAATAAGTGGACCAGTGAATTTAGAGTCTGAGGATACTGATGAAGATGAGACTGCATCAACTGTGGTTGAAGGTGCTCTGTGTGCGGGTGGACATCAAGAAGGTGATGGAAAAAATTTAGGATTGCGTAATTTGGCTCTCCCTAAGGTGGGTGAGACTTTTATATCAAAAATGGAATGGTCAAGTGTGCGGTGCCTGAAATTGGAGTAGAAGATCCCGGTCGGAGGGCGGTTCAAAAGATAGTGAGTGATATTTCAGGTCCAACGCCTCATGGAAAATGAGGCGTGGACAATGGTTATGCCCTTAGTGCTTAGCATTTGCTTTTTTCTGATGTAATGCTAAAGCACGTACTGACATTCATGCAAGACGAGGCCCATAGAATCACCAGCGATGAAAACTCGTCAGTTTCACTTTCAAAACTAGAATCGTTCATTGCATTGCCTTATTACCTAGGGGCATATGGTAGTCGGGCGTTCAATTTATATTCACTCTGAAATACTACGCGGTGTCTTTCATTTTTTAGCTATACTACGCCTAAGGAAATACGGTTTGAGGAAATTATGACTTACTTCAGGTTTGACCGTAAATGTAATGGGCTGGAGAGGGTAAAAATTGACAAATTCGCTCTGGTATACGCTGGTATTCACTCTGCACATGTCTCTTCATTCAATATATGCCAAAGAAACCTGACAAATTTGGCAGAAAATTCTGGTTTCTAGCTGATTCTAATAGTAAATACATGTGTAATGCAATATCTTTATGTATTCCACCACCGTTCTAAAACGTGATGACATAACGCTTAGTGCATATCAGTGTGAGAAGAAAAAGGAATGCAATGGTATTGAGTACAATGCACCCTTATGCTTCCATTTCCACAGGGCAAAATAAACTTCCAGAGACAGTGCTATTTTACAATGCTACGAAATGTGGCGTTGACTGTTTAGATCAAATGGCGCCTAAGTACACTGTGCGAGCTTGTACACGCCTTTGGCCAGTATTAATGTGTAACAATTTGTTGGCTCTCTCAGCCATAAACCCAAGGGTGCTTTACCGTGAAATTACAGGGATAGAAATATCACGGCACAAATTTCTGTTACAATGGCCTCTGAACTATGCGAGGATTAAAATCAGTCAAGGGTAAAGCGCAATATTTCGCTCAATATTGTAGATTCAAATTCCCCTCATGAAAAAAGAAGAAAGTGTATATCTAAGTGTAACATCTATGAGCAAGAGAAATTAAAATAAGACAGTTGATTCGTGCTACAGCTACAAGAGGCCGGTGTGTGGTAAATATACTGCATCGTTGTCAAACATATGCATTGATTGTGATATCAATTATTCTAATGATGTTCAATAAAATGTTCAAAAATATTGATTACATTAAAATTGTTGGATTAGCAGTGTTAGAACTTCTATTGATAACGGTTAATCTTAGAATAGAAAGAAAAACTCTCAAATGGGCATAAGAGTAACTTCGGGTCAAAATGACCCGTGCGGGCTTTCTAGGAGGTAAAAAAATCCGGGCCTCCGCGTGTTAATTCATGGCACCGCGTAAGTTCCAGAATATGTGGTTACGTATTAGTATGTGACATAACGTAGTTCAATGTTTCCAATGATGTTGTAGACAGTCAACAAATGGTGAAGTCGGCTTCTTCGAAACACCATAAATGAATCAAACACTGAAGCGAGGACAAGCTCAAGTATGATGCCTGCAAGCAAGCTCCAGTAGCTCTTTCCCTGATTTCTGTTGAATAAGAACACAGGCTCCATTTACTCGTCCAATATTTACGTTTTTGGCGTCAAATCCAAGGCCTATGACTCTTTCCTGAAGTTTCCAAATAGTCAAAAGTTCAACCACTGCAGTAACTTCCTGAACACCGGAACGCGGAGTTTACTTCGTGGTCATATGATAGCATTACCGCTGTGAATGTTAATTCTGGATTTCATCCTCTTATTTATGAAGATAAGCGAAATATATCATGCGGTAGAAGGGTTTTCATCCCAATATATGGAGACTACTATCCGCAACGATATATCTACAATTTGTCGTGGTTTCCTCATACATTCTTAGAAGGACGCAAACGGAATCCCCTTTATAGTAGGCAATATGGGATACAAAAAAACTGGAAATTTTTAAACGCGATTCGGCAAGGTCAAATATTATGAGATGAAACTGACATTTGTGAGGTGTTTTGTTGCATAAAATTCACCCGAAAATGCATCCACACTTCCAACTTTCAAAATTTTTTTGGGTCACCCTAGTTTGACCGTGAATAAGGCCTGAAGCCTAGCGAGGGAATGGTTTATGACACTCGTAAACCACAATGGTTAGACTTATGTTCGATGACCGGATGTCTTCATGCTTGACCGTCACGTACACGATTACGTTACACGTACACCATGATTGTGTCTAAAGCAAAAAGTACGCATTTACGGAGAGTAAATATGTCGATCGGAACGCTCTTGGGAAGCAAAGAAAATGTAATCAGATTCAATGGAAGCATTAACGAAGCAAAGATTGGGCTGCATTTTGATACAAATTTGTCACCTTTTACTAGCATTAATAAAATATGCATAAAAATATCGTTACTAATCAGTAGTAGTGAAATAAATATGATAAAAATCATTTTCAAATGCGTTCATCATAGATTTGAGAATATTTAATTAGGAAAAAAAACTTTTTTATCAACAAAGCATTATAAAATTCAATAATAAAAATTCTGCGGTAAGGGTAAATATGAAATTTTAAATGCTATAATATGTAAAAAAAATGAAAAAATGCCTAGTAGTTCAGTTCACACATCTTCAAGTGTACAAAGAAGAATTGTATATTAAGAAACTAGTAATAAAACTATCAACAAATATGCCATAAATCATTCAAATCACCTTTTTTACTTAGAGTCCTTCAAACCTAAAAAGGTAAAATGGCTGCTTTAATGTAAAAGAATTTTTTAGTTTCAGAAGGCTAAATTATTTTTAATTTAATAGTAATAATAATAATGATAATACTTAACCTGGGGTCAAAAACGGACCAGCAGCCTCCCCGTGGCGTCCTTGGAAACGATTGAAACTGTTCAGTTGAGACGAAGTAAGAGGTATATGTGCGGTGTCTCGTCAAAAAGGGAGCATAAGGTCAACCATCTTTTTTCCATGTACGATCTGAAGCTTTATGCTTCAAGCGCATAAGACCTGCGTTTGGCGATTTGGACACCTTACGCAGATACAATGAGGACATATGCATGGAATTCGGATTGGACAAGTGCGCTACCATCCATCTGGCGACACGAAAGATCTCGGAAGACCAGGAAGACGTGCAGCTCGTTGACAGAAATGCTATTCATCATCTTGATGATGACGAAGCATACGAATACCTCGGCGTCCCCCAGCCCGGGATACAGGAGGTGAGAGCAGTGAAGGATAAACATAGAGCCAAATACAGGCACACACTTAGACGAATCTGGAGCTCTGACCTGTCAGGCAAGAACAAGGTTCTTGTGACCAAAACCTTTGCGTTTCTGACACTGCTGTACACCATCGGTTGCATGAAATGGAAGGTCAACGAGCTGCAAAACCTCAACAGGGAAATGAGGAAGATGATGACCATCTATCGTAGTCTTCATCCGAAGTCTTACGTCGCCAGACTATATCTCCTGAGAAATCTAGGTGGTAGAGTGTTGATAAGCCTTGAGTGCCTTCATGACAGATAACTCCTCAATACGGCGTGCCATGTGTTCCACAGCACGGACCCCCTTATGCTGCTCGTAAAGAAACACGAGAGTGTCGGCAAAGAGGCGTTCCTATTCCAGGCGGTGGAAAGGGAAGCAGACGGCCTCGGGTTGGATGTTACTTCTAGCGGAGAAGCGTCCGATAAATCAATCCTGTCGCTGAAAGTGGACGTGCTTAAGCTTGAAGTAAAGATTGCGGAGCAAAATACTCTGCTCTGCAAGCATACCGAGAAGCCCATTCAAAGAAGTTTCTTTCGAAACTTGGAATCGCATGGGTTATCCAAGGAGCTCACGTTCGCCTTCCTGCGCTCCGCAGGTTTGAAGTCGGAAACCAAGGGATTTGTGATCGCGTGCAAACATGGTGTCATCAACACCCTTGTGTACCGTCACCTCATTTTTCGGGCAAACGTGACGCACATGAGATGCAGAGCGTGCCGAAGGCAGCTGGTGACTTTAGGTCATATACTCTCTGACTGCAGCTTTTATGCAAAAAACGCATATAAAACCGACAAAACTCGGCTCTGCGGATGTTGTATTACCATCTAAGACACCATTACGGCATAGATGCGAATTCGTAGCTTCTTTACGCCCCTGGAGACATCTACTCCGTCATGGAGAACGATAAGTATGAAATCTGGTTGAATCTGGTGAGGTGACGAAGCCCGACATCGTTTTCCTCGACAATCTCTCGCATGCCAAGCTCGTGAACCAGTTTACGGCACGGGCCGAAACGAACATTGCAGCGAAGGGAATAGAAAAAAGGACCAAATATCAAGGTCTGCAGTGAAATCTCCTCCACATGTACGCGAGCTACTCTGTGAAACTGGTAGTACTCATCGTGGGCGTGCTTGGTGGTGTCAGGTGCTCACTGGTTGAGAATCTCAAGTGCATCCCAGCGTGAAGGGCGTAAGAGGATGCACTTGCAAGTGAAGCCTGTTGCTACCACATATCTATAAAATTTACCGTCAATTACGCTGCATATAATAAAAAAGAGGACAGTGTACTTGCGGAATGACAAGGCTACTGTCTTCACGCAGATTTATATAAGGGTCGCCGATGCTGAGAGTCTGTTGGTATAGATCTCGGTGAATCGGTGATTCACCAATTTTCAGTTATATTTCAGTAAAACTTCCCAGAATCTCCTATTCATTCTTGTTTGTTAATTTCTTAGCAAGCTCTAATCTCAGGTCAGAAATGCGACGGAGAGGCATAAAAGCAAGAGAAACAGGGAAAATAAATTGAATAACTGTCCATGGTCAGGTAAAACTACCACGATTAAAATATAAAAAGGTTCCTTCAAATTCGTAGTTGACGAAAGGGATAACTTGATCGCAGACGCATCGAATGACAGTAATATCGTTTACATTGGATTGAAAGATCTAGGTTTTTTCCCTCAACAACAAGTTCAGCGTTATTCTGTTTTGGTGAAAATCAAAATAAAAATTGACTAGGTTGTGCTTATTTTTCACTATATTAAGAATATGGGAGGTGCTAATCTGATGCATTACAACGTATCTAATAATAGAATTGGGGTCGGAGGAATTTCGGATTGCGGGAAAAAGAGGTAATGATTTGGCTAAAGTATAACCTGCAATAATTTCGCTACATGATGTTTCTATGAGTAATACTCAGATTTTTATCCCACGAGAAAGGGCTTACGCTAGATTCTCTCGCATTCCACCGAGCAGGTGTACAAACTCCATTACAGAAATACGGCGTGGCACCTAAAACCCACAGTCCTCTGAATATCTCCTCTCGAATTCAAAACCTAGCAAGGGCTGGTCTTAGTGGGAATCTTGTGACAGGTTATGTGAAAAGACGGTGTGCAGAGTGCAAGAATAATACAGCAAAATCATATCTAAAAAGAAAGGTAGATACTTTAAGATACGTGTTTTTCACTGTATCACCAAAAAAAATTCCATTTAAAATGTCTCATCCTAATTAAATGTTCTCAATTAAAGTCATTACAGTACTTTTCATCAATGAAATCAAAGAAAATCTTTTGGAGTAACTTTCCATGGAGAAAAAATAAGCATGCTGCGATTCACCGATGACATAGCACTAATAGCAGAGACAGAGAGGGCTCCGAACAAGATTCTAGAAACCATGGAAAGGAAAATGGCCATATATCAGCTGAAGATAAATAAGAAGAAGTCTAAGATGTTGCTGTAAAAGAAGAGGCCAAAACCAATGTGAAACTAGGAAAAGAAAAACTAGATGAAGTGAAAGAGGTCTGTTAGCTAGGAAGCCAAGCAACCAATGATGGACGAAGTAAAAAAGGAAATAGTACCTAAGTAGAATAGTCCAGGCAAAGAGGGAATTTTATCAAAAGAAGAATTAAATACTGCTGGAAATACAAGTGTAGAGGTAAGGAAATTATTCATCAGAACATACATCTGGAGTATGTTTATCTACGGCAATGGGGCATGGATGCCGAAAGCAGTGGAGAGGAAAGGGTAGAAGCATTCGAAATGTAGTGCTACAGAAGAAGGATGAAGAATAACGAACAAGTTCTAAAATTAGTGGAAGAATAGAGAAGTCTGCTGACAACTATAAAAAGAAGAAGGGACAACTTAATCGGCCATATCATGAGACACCATGATATGGCCATGAGGAAAAAGTGAACGGGAAAATTGGATAAGGCGGGCCTCATATGAGATATATGGAACAGGTTTTCAGGGATGTAAAAGAGAAGAATCACGTCAATATTAAGCGGTTGGGCGATAGAGGAATCCAGTGGAAATCTGCGTCAAAGCAATCCTAGGATTGTTGGCCCATGATGCTGATGATCAGTACAGCCTTGATATTACTTAACACCTTGGGACCCAAAAATTGGGTGTTATTAAAAAAGCAAATAGTAAAATATAGATATTAGTGGATTTTGAAAAATATGCTAAGATTTCATTGCGTATGAGAACACAATGACGCTGAAACTATTTTCACTACAAAGAGATCATTATTGCATGCATAGTGCAAATGCACAAACTCGTAATGAAATCAAACAAAAAAAACATTTAAATACTCCTAATTTCACAGAAGCAAACCTACTATATCTGTGAATCTAGAAGTCAGCACGTATGTTTGTGCAGAAATAAATGACCAATCACGCCTCAAGAATCAGTGGAAAAAACCACCTTTAACATCTTCCATTATCCTCGTGTACTGCGCAATATATTTCACGGCATACGGAGAACTTTTAAGCATCCACGATTTCGGAAAAGACAATACCTTAGCAACGCTCGAAAAAAAATCTGAAAGAAAATTAACTCTGAACGTATACAGCACAGTTTACAGAAACCTTGACAAAAAAGTGAAAATCAATGATATAAATAAGAAATTATATGCATTTTCCCATTAAATACAATAAAAAAGAAAGTAATCGATTAACATTTAAGAATTTAACTGAGGAATAGAGACAACCCTTGCATTTTCATTAAATAAAATGTCCATTAAAACCATTATAAACACATTACTGGCACCAGGAATCGAACCCGGCACTTGGCCAGAACGGGAATAGTTTTCCCGGGCCTTTCATAGGGCTAGAAACAAAATGCAGTATACGGCATATCTTTAAGACAAATATTTTTAACATGAATAATTTATTGAAAATTGAACGTAAAAACGTATTTTGTGGATTTGGCTCTTGTTTTCTTTCTATGCTATCAGAAATACGGCCGTCTTTGGTCCAGCCGTACTCATATAAAATGATGTAACGAGTTTTTCCAATCTTCCATATATTGCTGCCATTAGACTAGTCAACTAAAGATTAATTTGGGTTTTGTGGAGAACTGAGGAGGGGGGTGGCCTCCCCCCACCTCCCCCGTGGGTGTGCTACTCGTTAACATGGAATTTATGGCTGATTAGGAACCTCAAAGCACGTAATTCGAACATTGGAGAAAACCCCGGCTCCGGAATTTGCCTGATCTTAACGAAAGAGGTAATGACGGAACCCACCATTATTGAATGATAGAGTCGAGCACTGTAAGCACTCCCAATATTGTAGGCACTCAAGTGAAGACCGATATACATATGGAAAAACTCTCCCTCTGACGAGATGCGAACGAGAGCCCTCGGAATCGAAGACCAGCAAATCAGCCTCATTAGATGTCCAATTCCCATTTTTATTTTTTTAATGAACAGACAATTATTCTTATTTTTTCCGATTATTAATTCCAGGAATTCCTTCGAACACCGATTTTCAAAGATCTAAATAATAGCCTATTGGTAAATCGAAGATCAGCTCCTTTTAAAAAGTATGAAATTAAGTTCACCACAAAAATATATCGTATTCAAATCAGGATGCCATTAACAAAGCGTTCGAAGAAGGCCTTGTTCTCTATTTGCACAGATTTGTAGTTGGAATGAGGAAAATTAGCGGCATCATTGTAGTATGAAATTTGGCATCTAATGCAACCTAATGGAGGCGGAAATTGACATATATAGAGGTCAATGTTGGCATTTATTGGCTTAAATGAGGAATTAATCACTAATTCATTTTCAGGAAACGAAAGGTTCGTTAATTCTTAGCGTGCATAAAAAAATACTGGAAATGATAGTGGTTGATTGCCTCCCTCTTTTCTATTTATTACACAATCCTTAAAAAAATTAGTATGATCAAAAATTTTAATTCGTCCTGTCGGCTGATTCAAGATTTAATTAACATGTCGGTATAAAAACGATCCATGCATAAAGATTAAGAAGCAATTGGGCTTTTTTCCGGACGTTTAAAAAAGGCTCTGAACGAAAGAGATGGACAATATTACCACGGTGACTTAGTGCTATTTTTTGAGTGAATCATATTTCCCTTGGACAGTAAGAATTATGTTATCGTTTCAAGGATCTCCTGAGGAAAAAAATACGAATTATTAATAAATTTTTACTGTCCAATGATATTCTACCGAAGTTCCTCTTCCAGAGTGTTAAAAACAATAACTGCTGCTTCAAAGCTTTTCGGACAAAATATTTTACGGCACGTGCGCGAAAAAGTTAAAATGCTGATGGGGATGCCAGAATCACACATCATGAAACTGCGTGGTATCTACAATCTTAATGTTTGTGAAGTAAACAATGATCACCTAAAACTCTAATAGAAAAAACGCCCCAAATACTCATTTATAGGAACCAATTCCAAGACTTTGATGCACATTTTCCGAGGAAAGCTGGATTCATGGTAATTTATATAAGCCTCACACCCACCAATAGTTTGACTTGCTTCACGATTCTAGGGATTATAGCAACCACCAAAATATATAATTACGTACGGACTGCTCCATTGATTGCACAGGCATCTTCGGTGGCACATTGTGCGTCTGAATGCAACAGACAGAGGGAGAGAAAGAGAGTGAATTCCGACGCAATATGTAAAGGCCTGTTTGCAGGTCCCTACATGTGTAAATAGGCATTTGATCATCCCCCCCCCCCCCCCCACCACCCCCCGCCGGGGTGTCCCTATCCCCTGGACTGCGCGTGGATGAATCACGATGAGAAAAAAAAACAAAGCGAGAGAGATGTAATCGGCTGTTAAACGGAAGCTTCCAGTGTTTTAGTTTTTTCGCTCAAAAGATTCCCGACTCGGGTTGGGGAAATATTACCATCACCAAAAAGTACTCCCATTGCGCAGATTTCATCACCCCTTTCCTGGCAAGAGTGTTCAAACACCTCTCTTCTCCCACTCCCCGTACATGATTCTGCAGCGACTTTGGGGTTGCAACGCAAATGCAATTGGACAGAAACGAGAGCACACACACACATACACATCGGCCAGGTTCACAAATGGATCGCAAGGCCTCATATGCAACGGCCGGACGCGCAAATACCCGTGTTAACGAGAAATCTGCATTAAAGAGCTTTCACAAATGTTACCTGCTGAAATAGTGGGACCAGTATTTCGATGATTTCTGGAATTATAATACTATGCGGGACTAAAATTCCTGAGAGCTTCTTCATAAGCCCTAAATGTTGTTTCGGCAAATATACAAAACAGCATACTCGACATTTCTATTTCACGACAAATATTCACATGTCAATGATGTCAATTTTCCCATGAAGAAATTAGAGCTCTTCACAGTCGATTCAAAATTGCATAAATGACTATTAACATCCCGTCGGCTATTTAAGCAAGGAATATTTGCCGTCAATAATGTGGCTCAAATTAACACTTTTTGGCATGAAGTTTTAACCGATAAATGTATCGAATAACTGTCAATATATCCGAAGTGCTTCGTAATGGTGAAACTAGAATTTGTAAAAATAATTTATAATCAGCCATATCTCAGCTCACATTAAGGCTCAGTAATATAATTTTGCACTCTTTCATTTGATTAATATGAAAATTAATTGGCTGAAATGCGTGAGTCAATCATAAATGGCATCAATTTAATTATTATAAAGCATTTACTCGGACTGGTTAATATGAGGGAGGTGATGCGTGAATATCTTTCATATAATGGGTAAAACTGCTAGTATGAACACTAAATAATAAAGCATGGGTACAGATTTTTGCCAATGCAATTATAGTATCATAAAATAATATAAACAAGCAATATATCATGCGTAAAAAAGCATGAGCATTGTGGATTAAATCTTGGACAACGCCTATTTTTTCTATTAGGCTGCTTAAAAAATATAAAGCCCTTCGGTATTGATGGCCTATTGAAAAAAGATGTGACTTAAATATAAAATATTCGAGCACGTCTTGATAGAAATGAACGATTTATTTAGCAGTAATTTCCACAATTCTTGAGGAAGAAGGTTCGAGCCAGACATGGTGGAGATTAAGGAGAGTGGGAAGAGATGCGCCAAATTGTATTATTACGTGCGTAGGCATTATTCGAAATGGACACAGAGACCAAGATGCAAGAATAGTACACGTTCAAAAAATAGAAAAGGAAAATTAGTACTTATAGTTCTATTGAAGGGGAATAATTCAGTTCTCAAAACCCAACTCAAACAGAGAATGATATTTCCAAAAAACCATAAGTACTGCTTTGTATCAGGCCACAGACCTCAGTATGAAAAGTCAACACAAGCCGTCACATTAACCCTAGCTATATTATCTAAAGCCCATTTAACACGACACTAGATCCAGTACAAGATCGAGGAAACTAGCTGCTAGTCAAGCTTTCCGGTATCGTTTGAATAGAACCAGAATACTGTCTGGCAAGCACATGATCGCTGATCACTGATCGCTAGCATACTTGCTGAGCTACTTGATGTCCTACTTCTTGTGGTACTAGTTTGCTACTAGCTCCCAATAGAACACAGTATCCATCGACCAATCACGTCTCGTTATAGACGCTGTGCGATCTTCTCTTTTTTTAATTAGTATGTAAAAAAGCTTCATAGCACGCACAAGGCCATGGATCGTGTGAAACCCCCTATGAGGGTTCCAACCATGCTACATTCCGTCCTCGATATCAAGTAGCGGCTAGCACAGTAGGCCTCGTACTAGATCAAGGGTCGCGTGAAACGGGCTTAATTTCCAAGTAGTTATGATGCTTCCAGCAAATGCGATGATATTGTAAGAATTTTCACGAAGCAATCTGCAGATGATTGATGAACTTATATCACATTATTATTACCGTTTAATGCATATGAAAACCAGCCTCCGAGTTGAACACAACGTTAATTAAGAAATGGTGCTCAATATTGTGGCAATACCTATCATAATATAGAAAAAATTATGATTACTAGAATACAAAATGCTACTAAAAATCCATGGGCATCCAGGCAACATGGCTAACGATCGAAAAGAAATTAGAAAGCTTATTCTGAATGAAACACTGAATATTATATTTTTCATGAAACGGAAGATAAACTCAAGTAAATATTATATTCAGGGTGTTTTACATGGTCATATTAACCGATATTTAGTTCATATTTTGATGAATTGCGGGATAAAATTTTTTCAATACATTTCATTATCTTGTCAGAGAATAACAGAGGAAGTTATTAATTGTTCCTAACAATTTTGAATTCGATGAATCCGAGATACATTGGATACCAATTTTAGTCGCATTCCCCTGCAAACCTGAAAACAGGTAGCTTAAAAATGTTATATCAGAGGCAAAATTTTTAAAGCACTGAATCATCATCAAATTTCTATCATAAAATTCCAGGAAAAGTGCGACCCTTGATGTGCTTTAAAGATTCTTCCACCCACGGAGGCAATGCAAACAACACAATATACCAGCCACAAAAACGAATCTCGCAATTCATTTACAATTTGGTCTTCAACTTTATTTTCTTCCCGTCAGGCCACTTTTTATTCCTCAGTTGGTTGACTGACCACCCCACTCACACGGACCCTCGAAGGCCCAAAGTGTAATATGCAGCGAGAGATGGTCCATATAATACGCCCCGGTACCTGGGGGGAGAGAAATCTAAACAGCCATCATATTTACAGGAAGGGTTTAGTCAAGTTACAGGAAATTGCGGTCCTTTTACTGAAGCAACGTTATTTTTTTCCTCCCGCGCCCATCTCCTCCCACGCAAGGACGAAGAGGTATTTTATTAGTATACCTTCGATACGTATATATTACGCTGTAATTTCCAATGTAGCATTTGTTTCACGACTCGGTTAAGTGAAGATGCTGTCCTCAACATCGTCATGAGTCATCAAACGTAATATTGGTTTCACGGAGCTTTTTACTGGATCCTCTTATCAGGTAACCTCTTCATGTTCGCAAAATACTTCTCTTTCACATCGGACAAGATGCTCTGCTGTAGCAAAACCGAGTCGGGCGAGGACATGTTAAATGTTAGATGGAGAAATGCAGTGTAATCTTTGTTCATGATCCTCCAGAAAATTCCACCAAGTCAAGGCGAAACTATAACCATTTCTTCTTCTAGTCAGCTGTATCGTATTAAGGAATGACATTTTTCATTTGGGCACTATCTTGCTTTAGTTCCAAGATACACACGGATTTTCCTCACATTTTTACTACTTTACACTCAAGAAAACGAGTGGGCTAAGTCAAATATCGAAAGTACGAGTGAATCATTCATCAAAATAAACCCAAAAATTGACCCTTAAAGGTATTCTATCAAATACCATGTTTGCCATAGGTTTACTTTAAGAATGAACAAGGTCTAGGTGGCATACACTGATTCTGACTTATTTTAAAATGGCATACGATTCACTGGATCCTATGATTTCAATTTGAGGAAAATGACACCTTCATGACGCCATTTTTATCCATTTTGATAGTGCGAATCCTATTATTGACAGGAGTACACGGCTGACCTTATCGTAAAGCAACCTGAAAATTAGAATCTTCGAAACTGTTAGATATTCCTCTAGCGTTTTCACCTGCTATAAACTGAATCACAACAAACATTAAGCCATCAGAAATAAACCTTTGCAACGGCCAGTTATTCCTAAACTAGGAAGTTTCGCAAAGAAAGGTAGGCCAAAATTAAGTTCTATAACTGATCACATTTGGCATGTTGGAAATTCCAATTAATTTCGGCAATGCCATATAAAAATAATTTAAATGTATTTCTTTAAATGTTTTTAGCCATTTATTATGATCGATTCTTAGCAAAATTATTTTATAATGCATCAGACAAGACTGAAATTGGTTTTAGGTGACGAACCTTACCGTCCAGAGAGAGTTATTACTTAACTTAGAAGAAATGTCCTTGTGAATAAAATTTGATATAATTATGGTTTCCATTTTAGGCACTGGATACAAATATTTCCATTGTTTTAGAGACAAAATTTAAAAGGGCTCTTTTAAATAAACAGGTAAGTAATAGGTGCAAGTCACTTTACTGTCGACGTGCTTAAAAACTTAATCTACCCATCAAGCTACAGTATAGGGGACGGAAAAGAGTTAATTAAAATATTAATCTAAATGATAAAACTTTGAAATAAAAGGATTTACATTTTTTGATACCACGACTACGGTCAAATGTATATGTTATATAAGCTCAATAAGGTGAGCTTCACGTATCCCATTCCTGAGCGATAATACGAATCCACTACATTTTGGTAGTCTAACTGACATATAGCCACCTGTCAACCGCGTTCGGAAAATCAGCGTAAAAATGGCCCTTCAGAACCTAACTCCACTATTAAATTCCACTCCACCATTACCCCAACCCTTGTCTCCACATCACTCGAAGTGACGTCTGTCGGACGCTAGCTTACCTTTTTCCTTTGCGGGCAATGCGTCCGCATATCTCGCTTCAACCCGGTCAGCTTCAGCGCTCAAAACCGCGAATCCATGGCATGCGACGTCCCGCATTATCATCGGACACTTCAACCGCCGCGAATTTTCACCCCTCTGAAGCCATCAAGCCCCGTAACATCACAGCCCCCGAAAGTATGTCGCCGGGCTATTTATCGTTTAGGGAGATGCGTGATGATTTCAATAAATAAATTTACACCACTTGCACATCGCAGTAACCCTCCACCCCGAAACCTCACTTAATGGTTGTTACCTCACAAACACTTGTGGTGAGGATAAACAAAATAGGTTAGGTAATAAAGTGAAGGCTTCTTGCGCGGTATTTTAGCGAGCACATTATTTTCACTCAAATATTAAATTTTCCACGCGCGAAAAACACAGGAGTCGTGCAGTCGCAGAGTAATGATCAGTAGATGACGTGTCACACGCATCATGTTTCCTCGTCAATTTGTAATGAAATTTTTATTAATAATATTCGCCGATTAATGATATTTTTTTCGAGTGGAATTCCGATGGCATTTGACGGGCGTCACGAGAGAGAGAGAGGGACGGGCGTCCCCACATACGGATGAGTTAGGCAATTAATACGACTAGAACTCAGAGACGCAAAACGAGATCCGCATTATTATTTTTTACTGCACGAGCTTAGGCAACAGCCTTCCAAGGAAGCAATCCAGACTGTGATAGCCTAAACCACAATTTCCACGTGAGGTCTAAGCCGCGAAATGTCAAAGGGTTTGAAAAGCCATCATCATCATTAGTCTTTCAATCACCTCACTGGTTTTCTGCAGCCATTCTTCGCCATAAGCAGCTAACTCCATATCATCCTGGTAAATCTTATCCACTGTACCTCCCCTGATTGGGCCTGTATACCAAACCCTTGAACTTCTTAGAGGGATCCTCTTCCCTATTCTGCCGCGAATGACGTTCGTGATGGAGTCATTCTTATCCATCCTTCCCCCTGACTCTATTGATTCACACTGCGCTCCATAATGGCGTGCTTCTTCTTCCACCGTGGAGAGGTCTGGCTGGGTGGAGTGTAGAACGAATGACGGCGTTTGAGCTGGAAATTACTTTTTATAAACAAAACCACTATTATTGAAAGAATATTGATAATGATAAGTCCCTTTCAAATTCACCATCCGAGCCCAGGTAGCAATACCGAGGGTTTACATGCCTAAGTGGAGATAAGAATGGCAAAGGAGTACTAGTTAAAACGATTTATCAATCCTAAATCAATAACATTAGCACAATAAGAGAAAATTTAAGTTGCGAAGTTAAAAAGTAGGGCATGACGCTTAATTTTATTCTTTTTTTGAGTAATTACTTTGGAAAAACTCACCAGACTTTGTTAAATGCCAGTGATTTAATGATCAAACAAATTTTAAGAAAGTTCTTAAGCTAAAAAGTTATTTCGAGATACTGTCCATCCTCCATGCTCCAGTAAAAGGCTCAATTGGAGTACGTAGGACAAGATGTAATTAACCTATTTATGATTTAATTGCGAAACCTGATAAGATACGAAGGAAAACAACGCATTTTTTAGAGAATATATTCTCGAAACGGGTGAAAATTGTCACTCTGCAACAGCATAGGGAAGCTAATGGTTACAGGTCTCGTTACCGTAACGTGATGAATTCTAATCGCACGGCAGACGCACCATGACAGATAGAAACAAAGAAAAGTTCAAATAGACGAGTTCTGCGAATCAAACAGATAAAGACATAATTTTTCAGGTGCACTATTCCCGTATTGTGTGACTGAAAAGCTTTAAAAAGAAAAACATTTAGGCGCAGAATAAGATGTTGGGACGGAGTTAATGCATTTTTCAATGCAAGGTTTCGGCTGTTAAAACACTCATTTAGAATAAAATATATTGAACATAGGTAATAGGAAAAGCTTAATAAATCAATTCTCCACGGAAAATAGTATATGACATCGAAGTCACTAAGAACATGATTAATTGGGTAAGATAATATAGTTTTGAAGTTTAATTCTAAAGCCTTAATCAGAATTAAAATATATAACTGATAAAGGTAATGCGTTTTGACATTTCCAAGCATGATGGGCAAACAGCCACAAATATTTGTCGAAGATTTGAGCATTTTCTTTCCCGTATGGAAATAGTTTGATATTGGAGGCATTAACTCATGAGAGTTACTTAACTCCTTCAACAGCTAAGTGGTTATTAATTGTTAAGCAACAGGAATGTTCGCACGAGCATAGTCACAACTAGGGGTGAGCCGAAAATGAATTCCGATTTAAATACTGGCCGATATTAGACTATCGGCATATCGGTATCGGAGAATAAAAATCCGATAATTTTTCCGCTAGCATAACGTTTTCAACAAATTGCTGTATATGTCCCAATTGAACATATATTTTGCTTCGCCCACTTCACCGCACGTAATAATGTTCGTCGTTTGTTGGCAACCTTCTGAATTAATCTACTAGTTGGCGCTGTATTTTGAAAACAGAAGCGTAACCTAAATTTTTAGTGCCAGAAATCCCACGACAACTCACAATCGCGTACAACTCACGTTGAAAGTGGTGGTGGTCACAATGTCTGACGTGTGGAAGTATTTTGTTGTAAAACATGATCACCCCAATAAGGCATTTAGTAAAATTTGTAATTCACGTGTCTGTCATGGCGGAAAAAATTCTAGATCGTACACTACGACTAATTTGCGAGTTCATTTGAAAAGCAGCCATTTGATGCAGTTCCGAGAACTAGAAATGAATAAAGTAAAAAACGCAAAGACAAACATCGCGTCTTCGAAAATTAGTGTAGAAGATACACATGAAGGAATATCTGAACTCCAAAGTGACTATGAAGAAATTGATTATTCTCGTCCATCTTAGAGTGCATCAGACTGCTCGTCCTTAGCGTCTACGGAATTAAATTCGTCAGCGCCAATAAAGGCGAAATATCAATCTTCACTCGGTGAAATTTGGAGGAAGCCATACCCAGAAGATGATCGTCGCAGAAAGAAAATTACTAACCTAATAGGTTGGATGCTGGCCGATAATTTTCTTTCATTCAGATTAGTTCAAAGTAACTGTAAGTATTTCGTAAATTGTGATGACGTTTTGTTCAGTGCTTAGTTTCGCCATTGGTTTAACTTGTAATATTTTTTTCAGCTTTCATTAATTTGATGTAGCATGTGGAGCCTCGATATGCTGTACCCTGCCGCCAGACCTTCTCCCGAAGTGTAATCCCATTTTTTACAACCAAGCATGCGACTTTGTCAAGCACGAGTTGGAAGAGGCTGAAACAGTCGCCTGTACCACATACTTATGGTCATCGAATTCTGATGATGATTATTTATCATTGACGGTGCATTTCATCACAAAAGACTTTGTGAAGAAACATTTGTTTTTGGAAGTTGTTCCATTTCGTCCTGTGTATCATACGAGTGAAAATATCTTAGTTGAGTTCTTAGTTGAAACACTAGAATCGTGAAAAATTAAGAAGGAAAACATACATTTATTTCTTAGAGACACTGCATTTTACATGGTTTCGGCATTTAGAATGTGTGGAATCCCGAGTGAAGGTTGTGCAGCTCATACATTACAATTAGTTGTACGGGAGGCTCAGCTCAACCAAACTTCAATTTCCAATGTTTGTTCCAAAGTGAGAAAGATTGTAGGGCATTTCAGGCATTCCTTGATTGCAAAAAAGTTGTGTATTACGCACGGATTAATATATAGGATAGGAATGTCAACAAAGAAATTCGTACCCTTAGTGTACGGTTTCCTTCTTCCGCCGCAAGTTGTCGCTAGCATCTAGCGATACTACCTTTTGAGCGTTGCACTGAAATAATCTTATTTAAAGAGTTGCAGGAATGAAAATATGGTTCCCAAAAATTTGAAACCCAAGCAAAGTACACCTTATCTACTCGTACTAATTTTTCAATTTCTATCCACCGCGAAAAAAAATAATTTTACGCTGCAAGTGGGTGGAAAACGTGGGTGACAAGTGTACAAATTTCGCATCTATGTTTGCATTTTTGGAACAAAACATTATGGTGGATTTGAAATTATCTCAGCTTCTTTCGTCATAATGCAGAGAAGCGTTAGAACATTGCTAAGTTTGCTTCTTATTCTCTTTAAGTTTCATATTGTTACGTGTGATTAGGTCATAGAAGGCGCGCCAATTTTTTGTGACATTTATGGGTGCATAGGGGTTTGCGGAATCCTTAAAAATCAAAGTAAGTTTAACAGAGAGGCAAAGTGTTGTTAACAGGAGATAATACCAACGGAAGGACATTATAGTATTTATATTTAATATCACATTTTCAGAATATTCAAGTAAAATAAGCATTTTTAACCATTAAATTTCAATTATTTAAATTCGAACCTTTAAGGAAAAGTTGACACGCGCTTATTGCAATTTAATTTTATATATTATTACACCCTTTTAACGCCAATTATAAGTGTAGTACATAATAAAAACATAAGCTTGAGTTTTGTCTTCAACATGCGTGATAGTGTTATAACATTACTTTGATAAAGAGTATCCTTTTATAACTTTAAGAACCTCATACTTTGAGGCATATTTCCGCTTTACCTTTATTGTACAATGATTCTTTAATATATGTATTATTGGGGTTTGAGATAGCCTTTTGTAATGCCCGATTCAATAAAACGCCGAAGATTATTGTAAAACCAGTAATAAAATAATTTTAAAATTTAAAATCGTTAGATGTACATTTTTTTAACACTAGAACGCCCATAGGGGTCATTTTGACCCAATCGTGTTTTTAAATTTATTTTTTGATCTCATTTTTTAAGAGAACGGTATTTCTTCTCGTGACTTTTTATATTTTTAACAGGTGCTCACTTGCATAAATGTTTACCTTCCTAAAATAATACATTGAGGAGGAAAGTCATATTTTACCTTGAACGCCCAAATGGGGTCATTTTGACCCCTTGGGTCAAAAATGCAAAAATGCAAATAAAAAAGTTCCTTTTTTATTTGCATTTTCGTAACATTCTGCTGCATATGTGTTCACTGCTCTGTCGTCTTATTTTTACATTCAGTTACTTATCTTCCAAGTTCGTATTAGTTTCCAAAACAGTTTTGATTCCTTTCCCCATCACGTCCACACATATCGTTTTGCTTTCATGTGGAATAATTAGTAAATACTTTGTTGACATCATCATACATTGTCAATCTCTGCGGGGTGAGAAGAATGTAATTTTGTTTGCCTATTTTGCACGCAATTTATCTACTTAGTTGATTCCAAATCTGATTATCTCTCTTCGGATGACGAGTGGAGAATAAAAGTCGTTCTCACATTGGAAAAGATAAACCACTTTGTACATTCCACACAAAGGTTTTATGGGTTTCTGCCATGTTTTCGATAATATATGTCATTATCAAGAATTACATGTGTTGATTTTTTCCAACCGAGTGGTTCCACAAAGTAAAGCCTCAAACTTTGAACTCGTTCTCACAGTTACAACAAGTGAAGTTCGTTAATTGTTGTCCATTGTTCGTGGCTTCGTGGGACGAATTTGCGGTGTGATCGTTATTTTGAAGATAGCTGTGAACAAAAATTTCTCAAAACCCAGCATAATGTTCTGCTGACATTCTTGCTGAGCTGCATAAAATTCAATAAGATGAGTCAATGGTAGAGAGTGTTCATTTGACTATTCCGACGGCAAGCTGACAATAGAAACTTGTGAAGAATAAAAAGAATCCTCAGAATGTGACGATAAGTACCCATTTGATGAAATCAGTAGAGACACTAGGAGGGGTGGATTTAAAGGTAAGCTCACTATTTGATATAATATTCATTCACTATTTTCAAGGCACTCGGGTTTAAAGCAAAAGATACCCTCCTTGGAATAATCAGAGTGATGACAGTGCAAGGCCACCAGAATTTCAAGATCAGTGAAATTAGCAGGAAATGCGAAGAACACAGAACCTTTAGCCTGGTGTTACACACATCGAAAATACTTAATAAGATTATTAGCAGAAGAATGGAAGGGAATATCGAAGGGAATCTTTCGGAAAATCAATTCGGATTCAGAAAATACCAAGGAGCTAGGGAAAGCAATACTCAGCTGAAGGATACTGGCTGAGAAAATAATACACGTAAACAAGCTGTTGCTATGTGGCATTCGTGGACTTGGAATAGGCCTTTGACAACGTGGAATAGAGCAAGATGTTAAAGATAGTGGAAGCCATTGGAATGGATTACAAGGATAGAAGAAAAATCTACTGGCTCTACAAGAACCAGGTCACCACAATGCAAATAAAAGACGGAAGGAAGATAGAAGCCAAAATAATTGAAGGAGTCAGAGAAAGATGCAAACCTCTTCCCAGTGTAATTCAATACATACCTGGAAGAAGCAATAAAAGACGCAGAGGAAATTGGTATCAAGGTGAATGGCGAAGAAATAAACATGCTCTGGTTTGCTGATGACATCGCAGTTGTAGCAGAAAGTCGAGGGAACTTCCAAGCATCCCTGACCACTATGGACCAAGTACTTCAATAATATAATAAGAGCAATACTAAGAGGAAACTAAAATTCTAGTGTGCGGAAGAGAGAATCAAGGGCAAATACCACAATTGGAGGAGTGAAATTGGGACAGGTGGAGTACTTCACGTACCTCGGTAGCACTATCACTTGGGATGGAAGAAGCTCAATGGACATCAAGCAAAGAATAGCACAAGCTAAGGAAGCGTTTATTAGGAAGAGACAACTACTGTGCTCAAAGAATCTACGGTTACAAACAAGGAAGCACTTTATCATATGGAGCGTGGTAATCTATGGATCAGAGACATGGAAAATCGGGAAAGCAGGCCAGCGAAGAATTGAAGCCTTCGAAACATGGTGCTCGAGGAGAATGTTGAAGATTAAATGGACAGATATAGTGAGGAATGAAGAGGTGTGCAGAAGAGCAGATGAAAAAGGGACCAAGGATGAAGATGGACATACCTTGAGGCACAATGAATTAGTTAGAAATAAAATAGAGGGGAAGAATATTGAAGGGAAGGTCCCGCGAGGAAGACCAAGGGGCAAGTATATCAAGCAAATAAAGAAGTACGTGAAAGAGAAAACAAACCAGGGTGTGAGGGAATTAACACTAAAATAGGGCATAATGGAGGGCTGCAGTAAACCAATCATAGGATTGAAATACTGACGATGATACGAAAACTATTTTCATTAGGCTACTCAATTTTTTTTACATTTTTTCAGATGGTATTTCTAATTTTGGCAGGACAAATAATTCATCATAAAACAGTGAACGTTGCAAAAACAATAAATAAATACGTTGAAATAAAGTAGGTGACATTTGTTGTTTACTGAGAGTCACCATTTTAGGCAAGAAAAAATTAAATTGAAGAAAAACGAGAAAATGATTTCAACTCTCAAAGTTGATATTTCAATAAATATTTGTATTGAGAAAAACATTGCTGAAATGTACTGATAAAATCGATGAATGTGAAGAACTAGGGCATAATTTAATGATAAAACACTAAAAATGTAAACATATAAATGCCTTGTGAAAAATTAAGTTATTAATTACCGGGGGTCAAAATGACCCCATTTGGGCGTTGAATGATGTCGAGAAGTCCGGGCGTCCTAGTGTTAAACGACCGACGTCCATCTCAGAAACTTCAGGGATAACGCGTTCATTTTTGAGAAACATTTCACGTACGCACAACCTTTGCCTCAGCCTGTAAGTGTCTTTAGTACGAATCTTAATTCATATTATGTTACAATTGTCTTTATCATTCACAACAGTAATTGATGTTGATATTCTTAGACGTGTGGGATGGCCCTCGCGACAGGAGTTCACATAGTGAGCTTTACATGATGACCTCGACAAGCGGAGAACATTTACGCCTAAAATATCAATGGAGAATTTCATTAGCGTCGACCACGTGGAAGATACATAGCTGGGGGTATGCGAGTGTTATGTATCACCTCGGCCTTAAGTGAGGGCACGTCGGTGGCGACAGGAGATGCGTCTGCCTCCAGCGGTTGAAGCTACCTACACCTGAGGACCTGACCAACCTCGTTACACGCCATCCCACTCTTAATTGACTTTAACGCTTCTTCCGCTCACCGTCAGTCAAGTATTACACCGTGAATGCCTTAATTCATTTAGCCTCTAGTCCCCTTCGTGGTCCCATGAAGGACTCTCCTCCCAGCAAGGGAGAAAATGACAAAAATATCAAATTTCACGTCTTGGAATTTGAGAATGAAGCAAAAAAAATCTGTTCTGCATTTTTTTCTGGTTTTTCGTTCCATTTTACTGCAAATAATTATTCTGAACACTATAATCAGAGTAATACACGACCCAGGGTTCGCTGGTTGAGTGTGATCGTCAGGTAAGAATGCATTGCATTTACCCCCTATAATTATCTAAAATAAAGCAGTGATGGCAGTTGCCCAGAGGAAATAGAGGGTTTCAGTAAATAAGTAAGAAAAGTAAAACGAATAGCTCTGAAAAATGGCTACTTGTTTTTCACATTTTAGTAAGTATCTAAAAAAAATTTGATCAAATAATTGAAATTAAATCGAAATAAATTAGCAATTTAGATAAAGTATTTAGGAAGAAACTATCAAAAACCAAAATTAGGTTCTTCATCATACATGTAGGTCATATCAGTGAAAAAACAGAAAGATCTCGAAAAGGAATTCAATGTTTTCTTTAGGTTTCATATAATTAAATTAAAAACTTTATTTATGCAGTGTACGGACTCAAATGGCTGTAAAATGTGGAGTAGAATTCATTCACACGGTGATTTTGCGGGTACAATTAGCAAGTGATTTTGATATTACAACGAAATACCATTTTAATAACTTCAAAAACAACCACGAACTGAGTAATTTGTCATAGACCTATTAACATTTGACCACAGTAGTAATTTTCATTGTAATATTCTACATATTTCTAACATAACTGAACTCTGAAAACTAAACAGGACTCTTTGGAGTCCTGTATATTATGCATGTATATCACACATTTGAACATTGTTTTATTTATAAATATATATGTATATTTATAAATATTTATATATAAATATAACGGCCCGTATACATATAATACTTATATGCAAACGGGCAACCTTCAATGCATTCTCTGCTGACGATGATGCTCAGCATCGACATGCGGGTTGTGAATTACTATAATTTCGGGGCGGAAAGATATATTTTCATTAAATCTCTTGTAATGTGATATCACAAGGTATCATATGAAATTATTTAATTTTCTATCAATAACTGTCGGAAGTATCTGCCCCGGAAAAAAATTCGGGAGGTGCCCCTCTTTCAATCTCCACCATAACGAAATTCCCATTTGCTACTTTGTAGCAACACATGGAATTGTTCTGAAGGGAAATTTGGCCGGCACAATTTTGGGCAAATTGATCGATGATGCGGTTTCCATAGTTACGTTAATGTGGTGGGAAGCCATGATCGGCTAAGCCTTGGAACTCTTCCTGGAGTACAGGAGTAAAGTGAATAGGGTGACCTGACCTTCACCGGCCGTTAAAAATAATCTATCGCGTGTGTGATGCTTGTGAAAGATCGCCACGCTACAAGGCTTCTTCCATACGTAGCGCATAGAAAAAGGCATGGAGGGGAATTGGAAAAAAATTATGGGACAGAGAGCTGGTTGAATCTATTTTCTCGAATTAGAAGTTAAAGAGAAGGTAAGAAAGAGAACTTTACCAACAACATTCTTCTGAAAATCCTTCAGTTATCGGGATCATCTAAAATTGGAACCATGAGTTCGTAATTCTTCACCATTTCCTTAGGGAATTTTAACTAAACTGAACTTTTTATTGCAGTTCCTAAAATATCTCATTTTAATTCTTATGTAGTGTAATAAAGAGAAGAATTATGTCTCAATGAAAAGGCTGGCCGACAGAAGCATTGAGTGACAGAATTATTGGAACAATTGGACAGAATTTAGGTATTTTTAATGGGTTATTTCATGCTATGAAACAAATAACTATGTATCGTGATTTGAATTGAAATCGTTCTGGCGTTCTTTTTCTTTTTAGTAACAATTGATGTCTGAAGGATAATAAATAATAATATAAATACGGACAAGAATATAAGACGCTGCATGCTGAAAGTTACGAAATAGAATATATTTGTGTATGCCCATCCTGGGAATTATAGGTAGAGAAAAAAAAGGTTAAATCTCTTCTCATTGATGACACGTAATGAATTACTAAATATCATGTTCATTCTGGGACTTTCAGGTAAAGAAAAAAAAGGATTAATCTGTTCTGATTGATGACACGTAATGATTAACTAAATTTCATGTTCGTGCAACTTATAATTCACAATATTATTGAGCATTGCATTTTCTTGTGAAGTTTTTTGGGCATATTTTTTTAATAGAATAGATATTATTTATTATTATTAGTTGTTACAGTAAAGTAACATCTATCTCCGAATCTCCGGATAGCATTGTGTTTCCTTGCCGTCATAATTACTGGGGACTCGAGAGGGGTCGCGCCTAAGGGTAGCCTCGTCCCCTACAAGTGGATAGGTGGCTACCCAGCATTAGCGTCATGCGCACGAAGAAGGCGGAGAGACCGAGAGGACAGCCTTCAGTATTGTACTTGCAAGTGCATCCACTCGCTCCCTGCACGCAGGGATGCACTTAAGATTTTCAACCAGTGAGTTCTTGATACCACCAAGCACGCCCATGATGAGGTCTACCAGTTTCACAGAGTACCCCGCGGACATTTGCCGGAGTTTCCACAGCAGATCCCGATAGTCCTTTTTTTAATCTACTTCGCAGTCATGTTCGTTTAGACCGGTGCCGAAAACTCGATCATGAACATGGCATGCGAGAGATTGTCGTGTAGAACGATATCAGGATTCGTCGCCTCCAACTGCCTGGTGGTGGGGAAGAAATAATACCGCTAGGTCTTACACTTATCGTTCTCCACGACGGACTTGATGTCTCCAGCGACGTAAGGCAGCACCGGAATTTCGTCTATACCGTAGTGGTGTCTTAGATGGTAGTACAACACCCGCAGAGCCGAGTTGTGTCGGTTTGTATATGCGTTCTTCGCATAAAACCTGCAGCAATAGAGTAGATGACCTAAAGTATCCGGCTGTTTTCGGCACGCTCTGTATCTCGTGTCCATCAGGTTTGCTCCAAAGATGAGGAGACGATACAAGAGGGTGTTAATGACACCATCTTCACACGCGAGCACGAATCCCTCGGTTTTCAGCTTCAGACGTGCATAGCGCAGGAAGGCGAACGTTATTTACTTCGATAGCGTATGCCTTTCCAAGTTTAGATAGAAACATTCATGCATGGGCTTCTCGATACTCTTGGGGAGCAGGACCTTATGCTCTATTATTTATTTCGAGCTTTAACACGTCTTCAGCGTCAATATTGATTAGTCACACTCTTATCCGCTGGATGGTAAGTCCAAATCCAAACTGAACCTGTGTTCCCTTTTCCATTTCGCCGCCTGTAATAGGGATGCCTATTTGCCGACACTCTCGTGTTCCTTTACTAGCAATTTAAGAGGGTCCGTGCTGTGGAACACTCGGCATGCCGAATTGAGGACTACTCGGTCATGAAGGCATTCCAGGCTTATCAGCCCTCTACCACCTATATTTCTCGGGTAGTACATTCTATCGACGGAAGAATTCGGATGTAGACAACAATAGATGGTCATCGTTTTTCTCGTTCCCCGTTTGAGGTATCGCAGCTCGTAGAATTTTCATTTGATGCAACCGAAGGGGTATGTAGGTGTTGGAACAGCGAAGGTGTTGGTCGTAGGAACCTTGTTCTCGCCGGACAGGTTAGAGCTCCAGATTCGCCTGAGAGTCTGCCTGTATTTTGCTGTAAGCCTTTCCTTCACTGTTCTCACCTCCTGCATACGGCGCTGGGAATCGCCGAGATATTCATACGCTTCGTCATCATCAAGATAAAAATTAGCGTTTACCTCACTGCACATCTTTCTGGTCTTCCGAAATCTTTCCTTTCTCCAGATGGGTGGTCGAGCACTTTTCCCTTACGAACTCCATCCCTATATCCTCACTGTATCTGCGTACGGTGTCCAACGCCAAACGCAGGTCTTTCGCGCATGAAGCATAAGGTCATCTCAATAGAAAATATTTTTCACGAGACACCGCAGATATATCCCCTACCTCGTCTCAACTGAACGGACAGTGGGAAGAGAGACAAACAGAACAGGAGGGGACTGAGGCTATCAACTTGAAAAACGCCACGATGGTATGTAACAAAATCCGTGTAGACGGTTTTCTTGTGAGATGGTATGGCGAAGCTCGTCTTCCACAGTTATGAAAGGCGTTCGATGCAGGACACAATCTATGGTTGGACTTTCATGTACCTCAGCATGGCTATAATCAGCTGATCAGAGGTGGTATCAAAAGCATTCATATAGGTCACCCAGCCCATTGACCGATTACGTACACTTGTATTGACCAGCGTCCTGGCTCGCACACCTATATATGAGCAGGTGGTCCTCGCATCCCGCGATTCCTTTCTTCGAATCATGCCACTCGTACACTTCCTCCCATACCGGTTGAAAGTCGCGGAGAATAAGGTCGGTCTAGATGGAAGTGAACTCCATACATACAGTTTTGATACAGTTTATAGTGCGGTAGTTGTTATTATTTGGACAAGTTTCCCTTTTTCGGTAATAAAACCGTTCACGTCTCAATAAACCAGTAGGGAATTAGCTACATTCCTGACAGGAAGGATGTGAAGACTCAGGCAATGTGTTTGTGTGTGGAAGGCGTTTTTTCCACCAGATGTTATTCACTGCGTCACTTCCTAGAGCAGTGAAGTTTTTCTTGCCAGAGAAGGCCTTCTTTAATTTACTTTCCTTGACTGAGATGGGACGATCCATATCTGCAAGGTGGCGGTCTCGAAACTATTTAAAATGGGCAATTTCTGGAGTACCTTCGTTGAATGGCCTCATGGTCTTGTAGGAATCCTTGCAGAAACGTTCCACCTCAGGCATTGTTGATGGTGTTTGGACAACAGGTGGTAGGGGTCGAAAGAGACGGTATGGCTGAAAGGAGAAGACGAATTTCTCTTTCCTGGTGTTGGTCCTCTTTACCAACTTCGTCCTCGCGTTGTAACTGCCCACACTCTATCAACTTCGTATTGCTTAAGGATAAGCAGCACTCTTTTCTTTAGCTTGTGGTGATATCATCGGATTCACGCGCAATGCGCTTGACCTTCGGCGTAAAGGCCCGACCGGAGGAAAGGTAATCTATCACACACTAAAATATCGACACCTGTTGTCCTGCCAGCGTGATTTTGCCTTTGGGCTGTTTAAGCCAATTCACTACTTTAGTCTCCCAATTAGCAGACACTCGTGGAGAGGCAAACAGTGTGGCGGCAGCATATACGTACCACGCAGTCTATTTGTCAGAGGCTGCTCGTTTCTCTCAGGTCTATATCAACGATGTCATTCAACTGGGACGGCTGTTGGTCCCGCAGAGAAATTTTATGATGTATATTTCTCTGCCTTGTAGTCGTCTCACTCTAGTTTTCCGTGCTTTCCATCCGTTTGAGTAAATCTGTATCGGCCTTCGGCTCCTCTCCTTTCACCGAAATATCGGCATAAGCACCGGGCGTAGGAGGTGGTACATTTGTATTTGTAGGAAATAGAGCCTTGGCCTGAGCCTACTCTGACCTTGCGGTTGGGGTCCCGTTTTCTTGCCCCGGGTGATCGGCGTAGTCGCGCAGATTTTTCTTCGACAGAGGGTAATATTCAGGATGCGTCTTACACCCCAAGGAGTGCATCCTCGTTATGTATACCCTGCCTGTCGGATCACTTATAGTATCGAATTTCAAGGAATTCATTATTGGTACTTACAGAATTTCCCCAAAGAAAAAAATCATTCACTGACATTCGAAGATGCATTGTGTGATTTTCCTCAAAGTGCTCAACCCATTTAACACTCGTATAAGGGTTCATTTACCGGTCTAGGTGAATAATGTTTTTTCATACTCTACCAATATCAATTCTCCTGATTTTGATGCCACTTTAAGAGAAGAATGAATCCGAAGGAACTAGTTTTTAGTCATAAGGTACAATAGTTTTACCATTGCTACCAGTAGTCTCATTCTATGAAGCGACCACTATCCAAATAGGGAATATTTCGCGTATAAATATTTTCCAACGGAATTTGAAACTTAATATGAAGATATCGTATCAATAGTGCGCTAAGTTATTTTCTATGATATTTCAGCCTTGTTTCATACCCAATATTTTTCCCGCTCTCGGCAATTTTCAGGGAAACACGAGTTCATTTTAGGTATCGGCTGAAAATAATTTCAACTCTAATTTCCTTATCAGTAACGTCTACCCAATGCCTATCTATTTTTTCAGCATTTCGTTGGCGATATTCTGCCTAATTATTAACATTTCCTGCCATTCTGTGAATAAAACTCTACACCTCCTAACACATATTTCAAATAATCTAATTCATTCGATCTTACGAGTAAGTCGTGCTTTTGCCCCCTTCCTCAAACAAAAGCTCGTGGTACTTCGTAATGCAATGAATTTTCCCGTTTACAGTAGAGTGCATTATCACCTGTCGCATCACTGACACTAGGGGAATTATTATTTTCTATATCACATTCAGCAGGACTGGCGCGTTGAAGGAATTCCTCCGCTTCGTCTGAAGATCCTCGGCACTCTATCACTAAAAGAAACATCTCAGTCCACTTCTCTCGCTTTATCATCTGCACTCAAAAAAGCCATGGTCAGAACTGAGGGGCATTTGGAAGGAGTTTCTTGCTCTGAAACTATTCTGCATTTTCCACGACAGCCAGGTACGAAAAAGGCACGTTTGGCGATGACAAATGCTCGGGGCCACACATCTTTAAAAAATTAAAAAATCTCGCATTTCTACAGTGAAATTGGGTATGTTTCTCTTCAGTATACCATTTGATCTCTATCTTCCATGCAGCAACGCTTTCTCGCATAGACCTCACGGGTCAAGGGAACTGGTCTTATGACCTAAGGAGCCATCACATAGAGCCCCACTCCAAAGTGGGCTGAGAAAAGATCCAGCGGACATGTTACATCATCACCAGTAAACACCATTCTGGAAATATAACGCCTGGATGGATACCAATTAACTCGTTTTCTATTTTTTCCATTTACCATTCCTCTTTTCCTCAGGTCGTAATAAAACCAATACTTCCTCTTCGGTAAATGCATAGCAATATATATTATATAATGGATCATTCGAGTAATTGAAACATGATATTTTCTATACCTTAGAAGTTAGGCCATCATTAAGTTCAAAGCTATACCATTTCCTTTACAAAATAACAGAAACTTTTCAGACCAAATTAAAGAAAATTCCCGACAGCGAAAAGGTTAATGGGTATACGATGGCATAACCCAACTTTTACTCCACATCTTGAACTCAGTAGTCTCAGAAAAGATTCATTAGGAATGTTCATAAGCCGTGCAACAACATAAGGCTTCAAACCAAGCACTATTTCAGCTAATGACAATACACTTTGTGACATTGATGCAAAGTCCAGAAATCCTCTCATACCAATTGGTCCAGGTTCAGCAGCCCCAGTTGGAACAGGAGTCATATTGGATAGTGACATGTCTTGAAATAAAATAATAAATCGTTTCAAAAATATATTTCAACACTGCTTCCAGCTAATACAAGATCAAGTTTTACAGATATTTTATATTTAACTGAAACTTTCAAAAAGTTAGAAGCATTCAATGCATCAACATTATCAGGTGGTATACAAGATTTATAAAATGCAGGAACACTTCGTTTTGATCCAGAATCAAATAACCACCTATGAACATTACTATAATTATTAGAATCACCGGATAAAAGATAATCTTTAGTTTTGCTAATTGCTAAGGAGCATTTGTTTTTCGAAGTAAACGCCCATTTCTACATCACGCTCAAAGAGACATGTGGCGAAAAAAAGAAAAAAATCCTTCAGACCTAATACAAGATGAAGTTGTACAGATATTTTATATTTAACAGAAACTTTCAATAAGTGAGAAGCATTCAATGCATCAACATCATCAGGTGGTATACAAGATATATAAAATGCAGGAACACTTCCTTTTGATCCAGAATCAAATAACCACTTATAAACATTACTATAATTATTAGAATTACCAGATAAAAGATAATCTTTAGTTTTCATGTATTGCTTACAACCAGGGTAAAAAACTAACTTATGACTAATACTTTTAGAAGTACGAACATTATCAAGTCCAGAAGTATTTGTAACTGGTAATGTAATTGGAACTTTATTATTAACATAATCCTCACAATTATTATCACGGCTAACATATTTTGCTAAAACTGGGCGCGCGTCCTTCTCCGTGAGTTGAATTGGGTTCTTGATATCAGGTATCGGAATGGCCGCACCAGGTGCAAGTTTCTCCACATAATTTCCACGTAATATCAGAACCTTCTCCATAAAAATCTAACTCTTCAACAGAACGGCTTAACTGTTTAATATAAATATGAATACGTTTCACCATAAATTTAGAATAATTTTCGCACATAGCTTTCAACATATGAGAAGGACCGGGAAACATTTCACTCCAACCAATACGAGTCTGGTTGACTTGCCAAACTTTGCCATGAAGATAAAAGTAAAAATTTGTTTGAATAATAATCATGCATCATATAAGACACAACTGCAACTTTCTTAGGGCTCAAAAATGATATATTTTGTCGTAATTTAGAATTCCTCCTCATCCGAAGAAAGGCATATCGTCTCCGCTTCATAGCTCGAAGACGACTGACATGAAACCTCCTCCTTCGGAACAAGGCATTACTCCTTAGTCCAAAACGGCGAGTCCGCCTCAACGAACGTAATCCGATTGCAAATCGCTTCCTCATCTAAATCATTGTAATTAGACACAAAAATAACAAGGCCTGTAAATTTTATAACACGACCAGATAACAAGCCATAGCAGCCGTGGTGTTTTTATCTCCTATTTTCGTATCACAAAGTGTCCCATTCATTCATCCAAGTAACCATGGCTTATTACGTCTCAGAGAACAAGCCCTCCTCTAAATTGACTCCATAATCTTCTTTCATTACTTTGATGGTTATAATATTTTATCCAAATGACTCATTAGGTCTTCGGGATCTTGTGGGTGTTTTGACAGATGTTATGAGGTTCTGTTTCATCTCAGAGGAACTAAGGGTAAGAGAGATGCGTGCATTAGTTACGATAAACGCTTTCAAGCTGAAACAGAATCATATAAGGCTCAAAATATGTTTCAAATGCGATATATCTTCCACTGCGCGGGTCCAAACCCAGGTCGTTCTGTTGATAGACTACTGTAACTAATACACCAAACTAGCCAATGGGAATCCTATCCAAACGCTAAGCACGAACATGGATTACCAAAAAGTTATCGCTGAATTGAATCGTTGACGCCGATTTCATTTGCTAAGCGAGATCCCTGGAGTCTCGCTACACCATTAATCTCTGTTTCCAGGAAATTCGGTGACGGATCAATGCAGTTTCCATGGTGACATACGAATCACCATGGAGACCGCTCGAATGCTGCTACCTTTCATCTGGGTGAATGTCTCCCCTAGGAGATGGAGAGCTCTGATTTTTACCATTTCTATGATTTCACGACAAATTTTCTATACTGAACATCATCCCCTCCATCTCTTACCCTCATTTGTGTATGGTTACCTACATTCGCATCGGTACGTTCTCTTGATGGAGTATTTTGCAATTTATTGGTTTGAAGACATTCTTATTTGTCAATCAAATAACTAGGCAACGGGCTACTAGGATATTTCGTCTATATTCAATGATTTATTATTATCGGCAGTTTAAATTTACTAATCCAAGGTAGTATTTCAGTAGATAAAACCTTTGACTACTTGTATTATTCCAGATACGACCTCTTTAGATACGCCAACTTCAACCCAAGCCGTGTGATTTTTTGTATTAGATTTTGTGGTAGCTATAGTTTTCAAAAGTATAGGGACTGGTCTCCGTACCCTGTTATCTGAATTTCATTAACGATAAGTACTTGATTAGCTCCATTACGGGGGCGTGTTTAAACCGTCTGAATTAACTCAAAGTGGTTACCAAGCAGTCACATGGTGCAAGTACTAATGGTTCGCAAATTTGTTTAGTTTTGATCGCTCATTATAGTCACACACATTGTTTCCAATCGTGTGTTTTTTATTCGTCCTTATCTCATTCTTTATCTTATATATAGAGCTTTTTAATGCAAAAAAATAAGTTGGAAACAATTATTGAAGAAGTTTTAAACGAAAAAAACATAAAATTTTAAAACCATCGGTGTTTGTACACTGTTAATCCTTGGTTACCTCTTTGAGAGAATAATAATTGTTTCAAATACAACTTCAAGAAGGATGTTCAAGGGGGGGTTTGTTTGAACCATTTTACATGTTTTCCGGTATCGAATCATCCCAAGCGAAACGTTAAATTATACGAGTGAGTCAGTCTTTAGTCACGATCTCTAACAATTGACGCACTACGCATTGGTAAATCTTTGTAGTTTGGTCTACTCTCAATATCCGTGATAAGAAAACTTCATTATACACCGTTTAAATATTTGTCATTTTCAAATAAATACATAGGTAACTTTTTGCGGAAATAGTACAATTTAAACTTTGTGAAACCTTCAATTGAGTTAGATTCGCTCCTCACAAGGTTTCCACTTTAAAACCAGTTATCTCAGCATAATTGTGTACCAGCATAGCAATCAATTTCTTAGCCAATTTTGGCAGGTCTGTGATTAGATTTGCATAGAACCGAAAATTTAGTGATTCGTAAAAAAGAAAATGAAAGTCATAAAAACATTTTAAAATGTAAGTACTCTGAGACCATAATGGCTTCTGTTACTCTACCGGACGGTGGAAATACCGGTAAGATTTTTTGGATAGTGTTTTAGGAACGAACAACCGATAGTGTGAAACGGCCTTAAAGTTGAGCGCCAAGCCAAGCGCCAAGAAAATTAAAGAGATCGAGAATCGACCGAGAAAGAGGGAGCAAGAAGGACGACAGGAGATTGGCATCTTTCAAGTAGCGAGAAGGGGAGGCGCAGATCGAACAGGAAATGGGACATTGGGTCATTTGGTGGTCCCAGCCTTTTGCTGTCGAATCCCGTCCGCCTTTCGCCCTTTCCTACCGACAAGGTCAATACCCTCCCGTTTGATGATGGCTCTGTCTGGAGCTACAATAATTCCACCGTGGCTGAGAATGGATATAACTGCCCTTGATCATAGCCGCGTCTTGGTGCCCGTTTTCTTGGACGGGTGAGAGCTGAAAGTAAGTAAATTTGCGCTCAAGAGACAGATATCATGAAATCGCCGCATAGGTGAAGATATCCAAGTGGGTAACCATTTATACTTTAGGTAGATTTAACTACTACATACGTATTACATTGGAGCAAACTGTGTTAGTCAGGTTGGCTAGAACGATCGGCTTCATCCTTGAATGAAATAGTTCTGGCAACTCAAATCTCGCGAGATTCCATCCCACCAAGTGCATACATGATGTGTTTCTCCAATGGTTATGATCTTATGCGAGGCGAAATAACATAACCTTAGCCATTGGAGCCCCTAAAAACCCAATACTACCGCTAATGTCAGGTACCTGTCAAAAATTGCAAATCTAGTAGTGATTAAGTCTGGAGATACATAAGAAAGATAATCACGCGGGAAATTGAGCGTCAAGTGGCTTTTAATTCTCCAACATGGCCACCACTTCCTCCTCTATGTCATTCATTAGAATTTCTAAGTGCAATACTTGATCTACACTACCTCTGTCACACTAGGGTAAAAAGCAGTTTCAAAAGCAGTTAAAGGTATACATTATTGAAGTTCCCTCCTCCACACTGTAAGAGCGTGGTGCGGGTAACCAAATATTTCCTGTTCCCATCCACATTGTATTGAATTATTCCTATTTTCGTTCTTTTTTCTTCTTCCTCTCCTCATCATCGTTGGCCAACACTCTTAGAATTGGTTTGACGATTTTATTCATTTCTTATATCAGCCAACGCTTCACTGTAAAAAGTAAATCTGATTTTAAGGTACAAAAGCGATCTGAATTTCAGATGCAACAATTTTAAGACAGGGTATGTTAAATTTCAGCAGTAATATCTTGTCTAAAAATAAGGCAGGTGAACGACTGAAAATCAGACCATCCAGAATCCTGCTCCCTCTGCTTCCTGCTTAACTGCTCCTGCACCAACCATCCATGTTCCTGCCTCTTCCGCACCTTGAATCCGTGTTCCTGCCTTACAACCAGACAGCGCTTAAATTCAGATCGCACTGAAAATCAGATCAACTTTTTACAGTGTTGCATTGTGACTTAATTATCGTCTTTTACACCCCTCACTGCCTATTCCAAGTATCTAATACAACGCCTGCTTTTTCCAGGCTTGACATTATGTACTGCATCACTCATAATTAATAGGATATGATATGTTAAATTCTTGGGAAAGCTTGAAATTTACAAACAACATCAATCAACAATCTTTAGATTGGTTTGATGCCACTCTCGCTTCCGTTCTCCTAACACTTCATATTGATAGTTTCCTTCTCTTTTCAATCTTTCTCAATTCCTTCCTTATATCTCATACGAGGCCTGCCGCTTATATTCATCTAGCTCACTTTTCCCACGATAATTTTCTTCCTCCAGCTATCGTCTTAAAAAATTGCAGATTGAAGTGAGGTATACAAATATTAAATTATTCTATTTGAAGTTTTCAGCAGTCTTTTCATTTCTCCAAAAGTTCTTAAGAACTCTTTGTTTGTCACTTAGTCGCTCCATTTTATCTTCAACAATCTTTCTTATTACCATATTTCAAATGTTTCAAGCGTTGATTTCATTTCAGCTGTTATCTTCCAACTATCTCTGCCATAAAGAAGGAAGTTTCAGTAAGTTCAATCCTTATGGGGAATGTTATGTCCAATTTATGCCAAGTGTACATATATTGATATAGAGATGAATGGTTTATGTCATACACTAGACTAAAATCTTCAAGTCTTCAATACTTCATGAACATTTTCTTAATTTCAAATTATCAATATAAATACTAAGTGTTTTTTTTTCCACTGGGCTGGCTAATTTAACAATAGTTACATTTCACCTAATTTGCCTAAATTTGTAAGAGGTTTCAAAAGGCAAATAGAAATAGTTTAATTAAATTTATTTGAATATTCTCATTGTTTTTTCCCCGTTTAATTTTAACGGGTTCCTTCCACTAGTTTACAATATGCATGATGATATCAGTCTCATACTTAAGTAATACTTAGTAGAATAAAAATGGAATCATAATGCAAATGTCAAATTCTAGATGTCCAATAGATATAAAACTAATGAATTGAATTCCCTCTGCATACTTGAAAATCGATATGCCATATCTTAACAATATGAAAAGAGAAGAACCAAGAAGAAGAAAAAATTCCAATAGTAACCTATTAACCCAAGGCTGCAGGAAAAATAGCTAAAAAGTAAAACATTTGAAAGGCTATAAAAATCAATGCATGCCCTGCCCACTGCCCTACGTAAATTTAGACATTAATGTGTCAATTTTGAGTTCAAGGATCGTTTCATAGTCATGAAAAACTAAACCTGATGTCCACTGATATGCACAGTAACCATGCGTTCCACAACGATGAAATCGTCCACCTGATTCGAATTCCAGTTATAGTGAATGATTATTTCTGTATAGAATTTAAGCCAATTTTATTAATGGTCAAAAAAATCCAACGATCTAAATATCCTGTAATTAATGAGCATTAATGATATAACGATACTATTAATATACGTTACATATGGATAAAGGCTGCGAGTTGAATCATGAATGGAGGTAAGGATCAAGTCCGATCGCTTACCATCCGACAACATTTGGTGTGACTGCGCAAAAAGTTTAAATAAATAATTACAAATGAGTTCTTAGTTACGTCGTGAAGTTAACTAAAACCATAAGCAATTAAATCACAACCCTGTGATTGTCCAGGAGAGAATATTGTTCTGCATTAAGTATAAGGATTGAGTTAGTGGAATAATTTCATGATGACGGACTGTGGATGCTTTGCGATGATTTCTTAAATATTCTCATAATTCCTGATAATTATTGCATCAAAGATGGACCTTATACCATCTGTGTTTCTTTCAAAAGAATAAATTAAGAGTTAGCCGCAAAGCAAGGGAAGCTAGAGAGATGTGAAAGATGAATCTATGCGATGCTTAACAAAACAACCTTGCACTTGGAAAGGTGGAAGCTGCCTTTCAGATAGTGAGAGTTCACTTCAACGAATGGAGTGTTAGATAAAATACCATAAGGCACAAGAATGGGTAAAGGTACAAGTTACAAGATTATAACATTGAGAGTCTCTTTGTAGATTACTAGATACTATTTATGACTTCCTCAGAAGTCATAAATACGTCGCTAATTATATTATTTCATTGGGTAGGTACGAACCACATCTACGTGTTTTTTCTCTCCCTTGGGTTGGTGTAGAGTTTTTATGATTGGATTTACACAATGTTCAGTGGCTGAAATTATAGCTTAAACATTACCACACCAACGCAAAACGAGAACTTTTTTTTTTCAGCACAAGTGGCATACTAAAAATATTCACAATTTTCCTTCGCTTTGTAATTTCGCTGTTTTAGTGGAAAATTATGTGGTAATCGGTTTTCCCTCATCGTTTCTGTAATAAAATAACCATTTTGACGATGATGACACAAGATTGGACGGCTAGTAAATAAATTTTCTATATCTTATGAGAGAGAAAAATATGTTACGTATCAATGAAAAATACAATAAAATGTGTTTTCTAATTTGAGAACAATTTTCTTCAAAAGACATGAATTGAAATATCTCTAATTCACAAAACGTCCAAGTCCATTCATTCCAGAAACCATGGCTTATCACGTCTCAGAGAACAAGGCCTTCTTTAAAATACTCCAGAATCTTCCTTCATTACTTCAATGGTGATAATATGCTGTCTCAAAGACTCGTTTGGTCTTCGGGATTTTGTAGGTTTTGTGAAAGATATTATGAGATTCTGTTCCAACTGAGAGGAACCAAGGAAAAGAGAGATGCGTGCATCAGCGAAGATAATAACTAAGCTGGCGGAAATAGAATCATGTAAGGCTCAAAAGATTGCCTTTATTACAGGAGAGGAAGATGGCTGGTTTTAACCGTCTTTGGCCGGTTTAGACGGAAGGGGACCAAAAGCCACCGGCCGGTTTCGGCCGAGTTAGGCGGGAGAGCGAATTGCGGCATTAAACTTTGATAGGGAGAGGGTTAAAGAATCCTTTAGTAGTATTATAAAGTGGGGGTACGTTCTTTAAATATAATTTTAAATGACCTTAACCTTTTCACTTACCGTTATCGGTGTTTCAGGACCTCCATCCGCGAGACCGGGCCGGAGTACGCCTCCCGTCTCCGAATCCCGCCGACGCATCCTCGGTTCACCCGTACAGCCTCGCCTGCACTCTTCAGCCATTCATCGCCATATTCTTTTAATATGATACGACACACATGAGTACAGAAAGACGCGAAAGAAGTTGTTGAAAAAAGAAAAGTTGCCAAGAAGAAGTCATGGATCACAGAGAAAGTCTTACACTTGATTTAAGGAAGAAAAAAATACAAGAGAAGGGGCAGATTTTCTGCAAAAGAATAAGGTATGAAATAAGCCGCAAAGATAGTGAAGCTAGAGAGATGTGGAACAAGAATCTATGCGAGGATCAACAAAACAACATTGCACCTAGAAAGGTGGAAGCTGCCTATAGGATAGTGAAAACTACTTAAAGGAATGTAGCGCAGTATAGAATACCATAAAGGACAAGAAAGTTGAGTAAAAGAGAAAGGGCGGACCGCGTCCTTTTCGTCCCTCAATGAAGGCCCGAGAATGCGAATCCGAAAGTTATTCATATCTGGAAAAATTGAATCCCGCTCTCAGGGAGAGCGTCTCGGATCTATTGAAGGAAGATACGAAGATGCTGAGGAGGCGGATAAGCCAATGGAAGTACATTTTTAGTAGCTGCGAGTTCTCACTAGGAGGAGAACGACAGCTGAAATCCTTTGAGGCGTAGAGGATAGGTGGGTGGTATGTAGGGGTACAATTTATAGGATACGTAGGGTTATTGGAAAGAAATCATACACTATGTCTGCATTTCACCCACGACGCATATGAAAATAATTTAGATATTTTCTCACATCTTAGTCTGTAACCATAAATATTTGTGTACCTATCCATCATCCATATCGCATAAATATTTTCTGCAGTCAATCCCACGTGAAGCTAAGGCGTAACGCTGTTGAAGGTAATAGAATTATCAGTAGCACCGGTAATTTAATTAAAATATGCCTGTCTCCTTGACGAGAAGAAGTACCTGATTAATTCATCCACTGCTACCTGGGAGAAAGAGAAGAAACCTGCAGGACGCTTTGAAAAAAAGGCAGGACAACTCAGTCAACCTCATCTTAAGACATGATGGCCTGACGAAGACAGTCGTTGAGAGGAAAGTCAATGGAAAGAATAGAAAAGGAAGCTTTTGCGTGAGACACACAGAGTAGGTAGTGAAGAAGAAGAATCATGCGAGTATGAAGAGGTTAGGACACAGAAAAATCGACTGGATAGCTGCGTCAAACCAAACTTGGTATTGTTGACTGATGATGAACTTTAATGGGTAATATATACACGTTTATGAAACCTGCTGCCATATGTAGCCTATTCTTTACGGAAATTGACAAGCGATTTGAGTTTAGCCTTCTATCCGACGGATTAGATTACTGGATATGAAATTCTCCTCACACATAAGTCAAGTATTTTCCGGTACTCAACTGGAGATGATAAACCTTGTCAAACCATGCCATAGTACATGGATTCGGATATCACATCGGCTCCAAACACACTACAGAATATTCTTTTCGCTAGTTCAGACAACGTCCTGTGATTCTTCCCCAAGAGTAGGACCACAATCAAGGCATAACGCAACACAATAATGTGATGGTGGAGGCAATGGGTTCAAAGGAGATAATGGATGAAGAGGGATACCTAGTTTTCAGCAATATATAGCCTTTTTTTCATTTTGGCCATTAGCCATGACAGTGCGAAATCTTGAACCTTTCTGACTTAAAGTTACCGAAATTCATTTTGTATCCATTATCTAGTCAAGTTACAGCTGAATTCAGTCGATGCTGTGCGTCCAAAGCAAAGGGTTCCATGAAAAATTGCTAAAAATATGTACTTTTAGCTCCCTTCACTTACGGCAGCGACTGACACAAAACTCAGCGGATAAATTGAAGCGCAACGAATTTCGGCATCCTTCCACCTCTTCCCACCCTTCAAAGGGAGAACTTAGGTACCTAATAAACAGATTCGATCACGCCTTTATCAAATGCTTTTCTCGACCTCGGGAGTCAAGTGCGGCTTGGTTACTACGGTTACTACCTCTCGGACGCACTTCCTTGAATCCAAGCCCTTTAGATCGTTCCCTCACGGCTAAGGCAACGTCGAAGTTTAATTAGTGGCCATGGATGCAGAGAGCCGGCTCGATTTCACTAATTTTTCAAATACCGCCCTATTCATGCATGTAACATTACCCATTGTCGCAATATTGCGTTGCGTTATACCCGGAATCCTATTTTTCCACTTCTAAGGGTACACGTATACAATATAAATTACAAAAACTATGGGAGAAGAGTATGATAGTTAAATAGGTATTTAGATTGGGATAATCACGGTAACTTTCTTAAAGCCAAAAAACTGGCAAAACAGATTTCCTTATTTTGCTCGGATTTGATATTCCAGAAAATATGAATCTCTTATCCAGAGTGACTATACAATTACAGATTTCAACCTTCAAGACTTCTCCATAATATTTATGTCACAAAATATTTCCGTGGCCAAAAAAGTCGCTTGAGCTTTAGGCTTGTATGGAAAAATTAAATATGTAAGCCCACAAGTAAACCCGGAAAAGTGCAATCCCTATGAGGTAATTTGTGTAGTTAAATCATGCAGAGTTTCTTGGGAAGTAATTAGTGGAAAACAAAATTAAGAAGTTTTTTTCCTCTGTATCTCATGAAAAAATTATAGACTGATTCAAACTGAAGCCACTTTATACTCATCGTTCTCACGAGTGTACTTCAGGAAGCAAAAATTTCATACAACTTGACATCCAAAGATGAGAATATAATGTAAGTGAAACACGAAGTTGGCGTTAGCCCACTCTTCCCGAAGTATACCAATGGGTGTTTAAAGTCCTATCCGAGAGACGAATAATTTTAGCTTAAGGGTTCACCGCAAAGCGCTGAGGTATGGATAGGTTAATCAAGGAAAACTCTCCACCAGTGCCGTCATTCTAATTTGGGCCCTCGGCTTTTAAAGCCTATCTATGTACACCTAAAGTCTTTCCACCAAATGAGAACCCGATTGTAGCAAGGAGAAAAACCGCTTTGTACGATTCCACAAAATCTAGGTCTTGAGGATGATTGTACTACAATCGAAACCTAGGTCGGTGTCTTAATAAATTTCTGGAATCTTACAAATGATTTTTCTCCTTGCTACAATCATTCAGTTCCACCAAGTAAAGCCTGAGGATTTCCTTTTTATTTGAAACCTCGATTCCCTAATTGCACCAATTTTCACTACAGTTTTACAGCTTTTGAATGACTCCTACCAAAATATCATCCTTCATTACATTCTCACGATTTCCCAGACCCATTGCCTTCCGCATTCATCGCTTTCTCACGAAAGAAAAAATTTTTAAAAAGGCATAAAAAGACCTACTCCACCGTGATGGCCATTCTAGTTCTAAGGACTGGGTTATTTTGGGTGTAACTCGAGTAAGATGCAACACGGGGGTGAGCTAAGAAATCTGGCTTGGCAAACAAGGAGGAGAAACGCCTCCTGCACATGTACCGGAAACGCGAAATAAGGATGGCGTCCTAACTTCACGGTCCAACCACCTCATTGAGGTCGTCAGGAGGAGATCACCACAACCCTCTCACCCTTCACCTTACTTCCTCCGCGCTCTTCACGTATGCACACGCATGGAATGAATAGGGAGGTGCGCGAAAAGAAAAAACAAGGCGAGATCGCGCACGTTCCGCGACAGGCGGCAGTGTGCAGCCAGTTTATCACGGCGTATGAGGGCGGAAACGTTGGAATGGCCATTTTTTTTCCTCCAATCTGTTCCACTGACCTTTCGACGCACGGATATTTCTGAGTAACGACGCGGTTAGCGACCAAGTGGCCCCACGCAGCGGTTGGCGGCTACTCGGAGCGCGGTGATAACCAGAGGGAGGCGATCGACAAGTGAGCTCATTAGCGCGATGTGTCGGGAAGAGAGGGATTATTCACGCGATTGGTGAGATACTTGAAATTAGCCTACTCTCCGGGAGAAAAAACAACTCGCCAATAGTTCTCTCTTCCGCGTCCAATCGGAAGTTGGGGCCATCTACAGCAAAGTACTCTCCAGGTAGAGCACAAGGTCATCATCAGGTACACGCCCAGGGTACCTGGTGATCACCTGAAACCTGTAGTGCGTTAAACTGAATAAATTGAGGAAAATAACAGAGCTTATCTTTGTTTTATAATGGATATCCGGCTCAGTCGAATTTGTTTCGGTTGAAATATGACTTATTTTAAGCTTCAACACGAAATGTGTGTGAATTAAGATATGGCCCGGATGTGTGAAATACATCATCATAAGTCATCAATCCTCAGATTGGTTTGATGCAGCTCTCCACTGAGTTCTTCTATCGGCTAATCTCTTCATATTTACGTAATTCTTCTCTTTCACATCCTTGTTCCATATATCTTGCACGAGGCTTTCCTTTGCCCTTCTTCCCTTCCACTTGTCCCGTGTGAAATACACCCGATTAAAACGATCATCGACACCATTTTAGGTAAGGTTCGAGGTATCATTTTTTTTAGGGATAGGAAGAAGCGAATGCAAAAACCAGATGTCGGCATTAGTCAGCGAAAGGCGCCTTGAGGTCCACAGCTTAACGTCTCATCTGACGGATGGAAAACTGAATTCTCCATAGAGCACCCAAGTGATAATCGGATCGAAGGAGTATAACGCTAATATTAACGATATTTTGAACCCGGACCCACAGGATAGGAATCCCTGATCTCCCACCACAACATGAATTTGACTCCCATACAAAACTTCCAAGAAGTCTTTATATGATCATCATTATTAGTCATCAATCCTCAGGTTGGTTTGACGCAGCTCTCAGCAGAGCTCATCTATCGGCTAATCACTTGATATTTCCGTTGCAAAGAGTTCTAATTTTTAACCGACGACAATTTGCTATATTTTATGTTGTGCTGTTATTGCTGCAATATTCTGAAGGTTACTACACAGCAATTAAAGGGCTTAGGGATCACCTAAATGTCCAGAATGAAATGATCTCTAGGAATTTTTTGCAACATGATAGAGTAATAAATACATTATTTTTACTATTGGTCGCCTTCCCCGAATATGCTACAAATTTCTCACACCCTGATGCCTTCATAAAACAAAATGTACCTTTTGAAAATGAATTTTCCTACTTTAGATGAATTAATATACTAATCAAACAAACAGAGATAAAATTAACAAGGAGGATTTTTTAGGATTGAAACAAGTCTACATGAAATTTGCACTAAAATGGACAATACATATTCGTAATACTTCTTAAAAGCACGTTTCTATGTACGTTGCAGGAAAGGTAGAATTTTTAGTGCGTCTCGCATATTCATAGAAATCTCTTCTTAGGTAACATGGAATACAGTGGGCACCAAAACATAGAACAATATTTTAGGAATAAAAAGGGCATAATACAAATCAATTCGTTGTTCAAATTGATTTCCATATTTACAGCTTCATTTACTATCTAAAACCTAATTTTCTGCGAAAAAATGGTGCAATAATGAAGTTAATAGTTATAAAAAAAAGGTTTGCATAGCAGTCATACAATTAATCACAACACTCAGAATGTATCAGAATCCCACCCTAGTTAGCCTTCTAATGGTACGGCCGAGTTAATAAGGTACGATTTCAAGTAATTTTACCAAATCCTGAAGAAATAAAACATGAGGAAACATTTGATTCCTGACAAGATAATAAATAAACAAGAAACCTACACAGAAACACAAATACCGGACTTTGTTTTAGGAAGATCTAATGAAATAATCTAATATCCGTGGGAGTTTGGCGTCGCTTTCTCTCCTCCAAACTCCTACGGATATTACGAAAGAGGAAGACGGAGACGAGGAAGCTTCACGAAAAATACACGTCACCATTCCGTCCATCGCAGGAACTTCCGAAAAGATCGCCAGGATACTTCGTAAGCACGACGTGGTCACTAGATATAACTGTGTGACAAAGATAGCCAATTCCATACCCGGCCCCAAGGACGCCATTCCGCAGTAGTTATACGAAGGAGTGTACCAGGTCCCTTGCTCCTGCGGAAAATCTTACATCGGAGAAACCTGCCGGTCGATGAACGTGCGCATTAAGGAACACACGAGGGCGACGAAAAACAAACAATTCCGCCTCTCAGCCATCGCCGAACATGCTTGGTCGGAGCCAGGACATGACATCAAACTTGACGAGACCAAGCTATTGGCCAAGGAAAAAAGATACTTCCCTCGGCAAATTAGGGAAGCAATAGAAATTCAGAAAACGAAGTTCAACTTCAACAGAGAGGACGGGTATCCTCTACACAGCGCCTGGAAGAGAGTCATCAACCACAGCCAATCGGAGAGCAGCTTCCGATCAGCCAATCAGAGAGCAGCACCCGGACAGCGAACGCTATATAAGCAAGGCAGAAATCACTTTTCGACACCTTCGACCTGAAGACGCTGACAGGACAGTCAGCGAAACTGTTGTCTACCAACCAACGGACGCGGACGATCACCCGAAAGTATGCAGAGAGAATCTAACCCACGCCGCGGAAACCTTCGATCATAATACATAACACTAAAATACGATATATACCAAATGTTCAAGACGATACCTAACTCAATAACAATATAGAATCAATAGCAATATTGCTGCGAATTTCTTGAGCACTTCTAATTGAGAAAAATCGTAGTCCAACGTGAGATACTATACTGTGAAGGAAAAATAATAACTAGCGTAGAAAGAATGTATACCAACTTTTTATACGAATAAATTCCATAGTTACCGCAAATCATACGGGATGAAAAACATTCTTGTTTGTAACTGAGTTTAACAATTTTATTTAGCAATGAATGCGATTATTATCACCATGAGAAATGGAAAACACATACCATGCTGAGAAAGAATGAAAAACGAAGAAGAAATGTACATATAGGTAAATATATAAATTCACCAGACGAAGCTAGAAGAGAGCAGATGGATTGAGGATATAATATGGGTCAATGAGATGTTAAACGGCTATGATAGTCGGTAGAATGCTAGATAGTTAGAGAGATGATTCGATATTTTTTAAATATTGAAAGGACAGAAGAAGACCAAGCTATATATATCACACTGAAAAAAGAGGAAAGAGGCAATCCAGGCGGAAAAGCAGCGCAGAAAAATCTTATCAAAACCCTGAATCAAAAGTGGTACACGAAAGGCACTAATTATTCCCAGGAATAAACAACAAATTGGGGAGGATTGACTGCTGACGAGTGTTGGGGAAGGAGAATAAGGAAGTTTAAATCAGTCAAGTGAACCCATTGGGATGCACTCTAATTAGGAGAGGAAGAAAGGTAAAATTGAAATGTTATCAGGTAGCGGAGAGAAAAAATTTCTGAAAACATTGTGCGCCATAATGGCACCTTAACACAACTGCCGGAAATTGTAATGGAAAATAAATCCACTAAAGCGGATGATCACAAGGAAAATACGACTAATTTAGGCACTCAAGATTTAATTTTCATCATCCAACTCTCTTAATATGGTATTTATTTGCTGCCGAATATGTTCAGATGGTTAATATAGTCCCACTTAAGGGGCTATATTAACCGGTGGTATAGGTTACTATAATCCCACTTAAGGGATTATTTTAACCAATTACATTAGTATTTATTATATTAAGGGATATGGACGGGGAATTGAAGATTTTTATATGCCCACTGTGTCTCTGTTACGGTCCGTGTGATCTTATATAATAAGAGATAATTCTTGATGCTACCACTTCAATCAATTTTTCTTTCTTCCCATTGCCAACAATGACCGAAATATCTTCTCCAAATTATTCTCCGTTCATCGGATCTGTTTGACGGGGGGCGACTGGTAAATAAGGCCCTTTGCGGCAGTAAGAACATTTCAGTGTTAGGGAAGATGTACCAATTGAGGGAGTCAGGCACTTAGCCAGGGTCCTGGGGCTTCAGACCCCCAGAAATTATTTCTCTGTTCTGATTTTTACAGGGCATGATGATTCGGATTACAGTGCGTTAAGTTCAAGTGTAAAGTGTCTTAACCGTGATCACTAGTTTGATGCACGTGTGTGATTAATAATTGTTCTTTTCAATCTGATATGTATATATGCGTAGAACGTCTGTTCTGGGGCCGGTCAAATTAACCGCTTCGTAACAAGGTAAGCAGTGAACTTTGCTAGTGAGAAAAGATAGGAGAGGGCACTGCGAAAGTAATAACAAGAAAATTAAGAGAAGAGATTTGTAACGTGTCGGCACCGAATGGGCAAGGCTCCTTTGTTTCAAGTTACGCTACAATAGAGTTAACCCCATCCTAAGCAAATTTCTGGCCACGTGCCTGAAGGGGGTGGATGACAGGATGAGACAAGCCCAGTGTTCGCATCAGCCTCCACTGGACGGGAGAGGTCCTCGGTGTGACGTCCCATCCGGCGGACTGAGTGCTGAAATTGTCCTCCAAAAAATACTCGATCCACGGCAACAATCTACCACACCCGGCAATCAAACCCGCGTCCTCCGCTAAGGAAGACAGTACTCTGTCCACACACCAAGATAGAGCTTTTTTCACGAGCTCTCTCCAAATCTGCTTCGCTAGACCCTTATGTAGTCGTAAAAGATTGAAGTCATGAATGGAACGGAATCCTCACGGAGTGACCTCAGAATTTGAAGAAATTCCAAGGAAGAGAATTAACGGCGTTAATTATAAATTGTAATCGCTCGGGAGCGATCTGAAAGAGATCCTTTCATTGATATCGTACAATGCATTCTTTGTAATGTTCTTTTTATTCGTGTGTGTCGTTTTATTTACAGGTTCGAGTCATCGTGCACGCAACCCGCGCGTTTAGATAGTGGCACCAGGAATATATCTCGCGGCGTGGGGATATATGGAACCATATGACATCTTGGAAAAAGGATGATACACTCTGAATACGACTGAAGACAATGTTTCTCGGTCATACTCGTTACAAGGTTGAAGTAGTGTCAATGGTACTCGTCCCAGGGGCATGGGTTCGAAACAGGCAGTGGCGAATTTCAGAAGTTTACCTGTCTTTACTTGAGTGTGGTGTAAAGAGAGGATTCAAATACAGTACACAGTCCGTCGGATGAAACGCAAAACAGGAACTCTTTCATGCCTCTAGTTAGCAGTAGGGTAATACTCACGCTGCGTTTCTCAACTAAGTTCTTGAATAATTCATTGCGACTCTTTGCGAGTTTTGGTAATCCACATGGTTCTTCTCTGTCCTGCTTTGACGTACTGGCCATTATATTGGTACGTAACGCTGATTTTCTATTTTACATCCCCACTTTCCCTCGTAAATTCTGTGCAAATTTCTCTCCTTTACCCCAAAAGTACGAGACCTTCTACATTTGTGGATGATGAACCTAATATTCTCTAATATAATTTAAGTAATCCTTTTATTTATTCATAATTGTTTTACATTCCAAATAACGCTAATTATTATTGAATCTAAAAACCAAAATTGTTAATTCCACATAAGTTTATTAAAATACGACAGGTTTCCCTGATAGTCAATAACCTCTAGTGAAAAGTATCCACGCACTGTGATAACAAAAAATAAAATACTTGGTTGATTCCTCAATTTATTTCGACTCTACCGGTTTCAACCTTTCAACCTTTACCTTCATGGGTCCCCTGAGGATGACCTGTAAAAGTTGAAACCGGTAGAGTAGAAATAAATTGTGGAATCAACCAAGTATTTTATCTTTACGATGTCTAACTTCCATCGCAAATCATCGATTTTATGCCACACACAGTGTATGATATACCTGAAGATGTTGACCATTCGGCGAAATCGGTAGCGATAAGATAAACTCGTGTGAAATTTAGTTCTTTTTCTATATGGAATGCAATATCACAAATTTGAGCCTGAAACCATTGAGCTAACTAATTCATATGCATATTGTCATTTTTATTTAAACATGATATTTATTTTATAAAAATTAAGCATTTTCCTCCAAAGAAAGCTGAAAAATCCTAAAGTCGATAGTGTTTCGTAACTTTCCCCGAACCCTTCAGTGTTTACGTAATTTATTACCAGCCACGTACCATAACCATCGGCGTTCTGAACGAGAAAATAGCCACCTGCTTCCAGCAGATTAACTCCGGAATTCCCATGCACGAAAATCAAACGGAATGATCCCAATGTCGTGCTTTTTTTAATTTAAGAAAATATTCGATCAAACAAACATTTCCCCAGAGGGATTCAACACCCTCCACAAGAATTCAGCAATGCCCGCGTACTGCAAGGTAAGAGACAACTAGCCCATCTAACCCTTATGTTAAAAATTTCCCCATGATAACTCCCTAGAATGTTGGGAAATGCTAGGGAAAAATTGAAATTTAATTTGAAAAAATATTTTTTTCTCAGTAAATTCCTTAGAGTCGAGAGAATTTTTCCCTAGACCTTTTTTCCTTTGAAAACTAAAGGTTTGGGAAATTATTTCCCAAGAAAAAACGATGCTCTAGGAGAAAATCTTCAGACTTTAGGTTCAATTTTCTAGGGAATACCTGGCACTTTTCTAGGGAAAATTTGTGAGGGAAAATAGAAGGGAAATTACCAATAGGGCCTCTATGAAAATCATTCATGGGGTGGAACAGAAGAGGGAAAGGGGATTTTAGACGCCTAAAACTGGGGACGGGAGATCACCACCACGGGAGGCGAGGAAGGAAACGGAAAAAAGGGGAGGCAGGGGGAAATATATCGACCCCCTTACCGAATGGAATTCATTAAGAGGCGGGGAAGAACCTAGGATTTTACGTTTGGATTTCACGCGAGAGTAATTACGAAATCAACGCCGGCCTTCCTGGCGGAATGAGCTTCACTTATCTGGGGCAAGATCCCCATAACTCCAGCCGACCAATACTCTTAGTCGTGACCCTCCCTCCCTCCTTCACCCTCTCGAAATCCCCATGCACGTTTGAGCGCGTGTGCATGGCATCAGTCGGTAGATAGTGCTGACCCCTTAAGGCCCTTCCGATGAAGGGCCCTAGCCTGCCTGTCTGCCTTTCACGTCGAGTGAGCCGTATGACAGTCACTATTTAGGATTCAATCCGGCGGCAAAGACGATGAACTCGTCACATGAAATAACACTTCCCAGCTCGCTGGCCACGATGAAGGCACTTCGCGGCATTGTCTAATCTACCATCCCCCTCTTCACCTAGCGAAGACTCCCGCATTAATCCCGACGATTCCTCGCCAAGCACGGGAAGCACTAATTCCATCCGATTACGTGGGATATTCATAAAAGCGTCAAAAAATATCCCGTGTTTTTTTTGGCCCGGGTACGAAGAGGGATGAAAAGAAATTAGGGAGGCTATTTAGGGAGGAAGTCAAACAAAGAACTATTATACATGGCAGGGGAGGGAAGTAAATCAGAGTGGGGTGTCAGGAAGAGGCAGAAAATATAGATGGAGGGCATTTAAAGAGGATCAGGGAAGTTGAAGGTCGAAAGAGTGAGAGTAAACTTGATGATCTTACGGAGCTAGAAATCATTCATACAGAGATTAAGAGTAAAATAGCACATAAAATTGAAATGCAATAGGAGGAACAACTAAGAATTTTCCCCAACGATGTTTAAAAAGTTGTCCGGCAGAAAAAGCCCATAGAGCAACGGACATAAGGTTGAATTCCAACGTTAATGAACACGCAGGAGTCGAAAAACTTATTTTATCGGATGAATTACCTAGAAATAATGGAACGGTAGACAGGAGGGTATACTCGGAAGAGAAACGCACTTGTTTCTTTCCCAACGTCGACAATGAGATTTCCTAATTATCTTCACAAACTTCACGAGGATGCGCTGTTTTCAATTTGCCCTTGAATACAAATCAACTTTCATAACTAGTAACCGCAACTCGATATGCATTCATCCGAATAATGGCACTGACTGCATTGAATGAAGTACAGATTTAGTAAAGGGGGTTCGAATTTCAGAAAATGAGAGGGATGGCAAATAGATGAAAATATACGTTAATATTCAGACCTCAATGATTATTCTCGGGCATTGGAAACCAGTTTAAAAAATGGCTTGATGCATCAGTCTTACTTTTAACAGTAGGGCGAGGCGAACTTCAACGATTATACATGATCTCTTCCTTTATGTGAGGGAAAATATGTGCTCTGGATAAACAATGCCATTTTAGTGAAATAAAAAATCGAAGATTCGGCTTCATTGTTGGCCGTCATGATAAAAGATAAAAAACAAGCTTCCCGATTTTGCTTGTTTATTATCCATGGTAATTATCAGTTTTGGCAGCTGTGGTAGATTCAGATAAATTATTATAAAGGAAGTACACCGACCGTAAAATGAATGGCATACTAAGGACTATGAGAACTACTTTCCCACAATCTATTTTTCTGAATAAGAGGGAAAGAAGATGAAATAGCAGCCGGGGCATTTGTTAACTAATTATGGCACGGAAGAAGCCACTGAGTCTTCTTGTAGGTACCATTTATTATTACCGCCGGACACACTTCTCCACAAAGTAAAATTGGAAATGACATAAACACGCAAAGAGGTTAATGGTTTAGCTAATGTCCACATTAATCAATAATATTAATAAAGAAGTAAAATATGGCATTTACTAGCAAATATTCCAGACTAGAACCTAGACATGAAGACCGGGTTCGGTTCCCGGTTAAGGTGAATGAATTGTGAAAAAGTGAAAAGCAGGACAGAGCCAGTCAAAAAATAGAAAGCCATAATTTACAAAAGAATAATAACACATCTCAGCGTAACTTCTTGATTCCATAATGATATTGACATTACGAAATGGCAGACAGCCATAGTTACAAAACATGAAAACAATTAGATACAATGAAAAAAGGCCTTGAGCAAAAATTTGGCTAGTGTATATTTACTTCAACGAAACATGTCGAACTGAATGGGGGCTATCAATAAAACCGTGTGATAGGGGCTGCCTCATAGATATGCATGTGAATGAACAGTCTTCCGAGAAATACTTGCGACGGGGTGGCACGAAAAATACCACGGGTATCAATGCCATTTTTTCACACGCTGACGACCGCGAAAGCTTATTAGAAACGCAATAATAGCATGCAAGGGATATACTGGAGTACTGAGAACTCATGTTCATAAAATCAACGTTTTGGCACACCAACGCAATTGCGTTTTAGAACCACAATATGAATCTTGCTATAACGGACGGGTCAAGAATTGAAAAAAATAATTGAGGTCTCACACGTAATCATGCCGGTATTTCAATCACGATACGCAAATGCTAAGGACATCTACGGATCGTGATCAAGGCAAGTCCATTATCCAGCAGGAATTGCACAATTACACCCACACACCACGCCTACAGTGGTTGAAGGTGTGTTTGGCAGGGGGTGCATAAGGAGAAAGAGGGTCAAAAAACATTCAAGGCAAGCAATCGGGTGAATTCTGCGGAGGACGTTTTCAATTCTGGTCATGAACGGTGCGTGGGTAAAATGAATCCCTGGATCTCTCTATTCAACAGTCTATTCCTGCCATTTTATGGCTTTTATTCATTTTGCTGATGATGTTTGTGGATAGAAATTTATCCAAGGTAGAGGTCCACTTTGTGGTCAATTTCAACCATCAGAGAAGATGCATCACTGTTGTGGTTCGAGTTGAACTCGGGATTCAATGGAAAAAGTTGATCGGCAATTACCAATAAAATACATAGCTGATTCTCAAATATAATAATTAAATAATAATAATAGAAGAACCCATCTTCAAACCCAGTAAAATAATATATAGAATATTTTTTTTAGAAAATGATGAAGAATAACATTTTAAAATGAATTACGTGACATGAATTTCGGAAAATGTTGTATAACCTGTTATAAACAGTTTACACATGACTATGACAATATATATATATATATACAACATACAGTCTTAGTAACAGTACTTGCCTTCAACACGACACATAAAAGGTATGATTCGTTCCTAACAAGATGTAAGATCCTAACTCGGAAATAGAAGTTAGTTGAACAAGAATTAAATAACCTAGCCGTGCATTATATCCCATGGATTATTAATAACTCAGACCATCTCTTATTGTTAGTTCTCCATACTTTCCAATAGTTCTCCTCGGCTTCCACATCGAGCTATATTAACCTTTCTAAATGGCTGATTGTTGAAAAGCATTAATTATTATAAGGAGTTTGTTTCACTCAGTAAGTTGTTTCAACCTTTAGTACTACTGAAGTCAATAAATTCTTGAAGGGGCCGACGGTAAAAAGAGTTTATTGTGCTCCGGTGAGCTTCAAGACCCCTGATCTAGCATGCAAGCAGCGAATTCATAAGAGGAATCAATGAAGTAACTAAAGTTGTACAGCTTTATTTAGAATTCCTTCCGTCGGTAGATTACTCAGATATCAAAAGTAAACCTAAAACTGTTTCATCTCTCCCATAAAACTCTGTCATTACTTTAACCCATTTCTTATTTGTAAAACGATATCCATCAATTTGTCACCTCCAAGTATAAATCGAGGAGAGATACAGAAAAGAATCCCCAAATTGAAGGGGAACAAATTTTTTTTTAAGAAGAGCTCTCTTGTTATTCCTGTCGACTGATTGGAAAATTGGAAGGTAAAAACAGACGGTGAATAAATAGGTTTTTCTCATCTGCTCAGCTGTTTTAAATATAGATACATAAAAGAATAAGCATACAATGTGAGAATAAATATTCTACAATTTTCAATGGAATAAACTTGGTTATTTATCATTTCCACGCTCGTAGCGGGCTATATCAATGTAATAATAAATCCAGCGATAATTAACGCCTAATATGCCACTCACTATAGACTAAAAATTATGGCTGTTTAATATTTTCTTTAAGCTTGTCTACCTAAGTGAAGTAATCAGATGGATTACAATCCCCTCATACAATTTATTAGTTACCTCTTAGCCTATAGACCCCATCTCACCGTACCATGGAGGACTACCTTCAAATTAGTCCTCAACGGCTTCGTGATCGAGATATCGATATCTGTAAATGATAGTATGATGAAAAGCATTATTTATTTTAAGGATTTTTTCACTTAGTATATTTTTTAAATTTTTACTCAGATTTTCAAGGTAGCTCATTCACTGAGTTCGCTACTAGAGAAGAGTGAAGCTACATAGATGTGTGTCACCCGTCACTTCAGTTTTTTATGTGAATTCTATGCCCTCTAAATCGTGAAATTTATGCATTCTCATTCAAAACGTATCTTTATATTTTGTATATAACCAAGCATCAAATAAATATCAACACCATTTCTTTCGGTTACCAGAGTACCTAGATACCTAGTCCCAAATTTATTAAAATGTTATTTCACACGGTTTTGGCCATTTTATCTGCATACTTCCCAAAACGAGGAGTGAATTATTACCATGACAGTGACAAAAACTGGCTCAGAGTCTTCTAAAAATTGAAAGTAGATCGAACTAAACTTCTAAAAAAGTTAATTAGGTAACTCACAGTAGTAACAACGTATTTTAAAATTATTGTTTTTCAAATCCGCATGTAAAGATCATTGTTTGGATACCTTTCATGACTCCTTAACGCATAAGCATGAACAGACGAAACAGTACAAGTATTTGGGAGTAATTTTGGATTATCGCCTACGGTGGGATTTGCAAATTTCCAATGTGTGCGTGACTGCGAGGTATATTTCGGTAAATTTTATTTTCTCCGCAATAAGTGTCCACTTCATATCCGCTAACTTATTTATTTTTCCCTAGTTCAGTCGAAGTTATATTACGGATTGATTTGTTGGGAAGGAGCTGACTATCATACTATAGGGGCTGCTATTATTTTACTAAAGGAGGTAATCAGGTTGCTGCTCTTAAAAAATCCGTGGGAGCATACTTCGCCACTTATCTCTGGTCTAAAGTTGCTCTCTTTAAGAAATATGTATTGTTGAATGGTGCGGAAATTATTTTATGTAAGAAGTGGCAATGTGCCAAAAGTTATGGACAGTCACACTATGTTTAATCTTCTAACTTAGAAGTTAGTTATCCAAGGGAGGCGACCGAAGGCTGAGGTCAATTGCGCCATATAGGATAGGTGGGTAACTGGGTAAAGGTAAGAGTTTCCAGGGAACGGAGGAAGGGTGGAGAGATACCCGGTGTCGGCATTAGCCTACTCTTAACGAAAGGGGACCACGACTTAACGTCACATCCGACGGTCAGAGCACTGAACCTGACATGCCCTCCACTAGACACTCAAGTGGGGACCGGTTTGCCAATGAAAAATCCACCACTGTTGGGAATGAAAACCAGGCCCTCGGGATGGGAGGCCAGTACTCTAGCGATAGCTTATAAATTGTACATACTTCGCTAACATAATTTTTTTGCTGAAATGCCTTTGTTGTCAAAATCAATTTATATCATCATCATCATTTCCAAGCAATGTATGTGAAACAACTGAAGGCACCATAAAAACAGGTTTATTGGCTTATAGGTTGCAAAACTTCCAAATTTTGTAATTGTAAAAAGAAATTGTTATATATAATTGTTTTGAAAGAATAAATTATTATTATTATTAAATTACTATTTCGAGCGACGCATTTTACTGAAAGCACCTTATTTTACGTTTTTTCTACGAAATATTCTGAGGTGTTTCTCCATGGTTGATGCACATTTATTATAATTCTGTCCTCTTTCACCGCATTGCTTTGGGTGAGAAATTTCTAAGGTTTTCAGTGAGAGGAAGTATGAGGGCCAGTCAGTGGGTGGGAGGGTGTAGTAAAGGAGGGATATAGATAGAATATCATTAATTCTCGAGCGAACTTGAGGTAATTCGGTTCCTTCGCCACTAAAATCCGTACTCAGAGCCACTTTCGTCACCAGTGGGATTCGATTCAACGATGCCAAAGCAGAAGCAGGAGTCGGGGCCATTGGACGCTAAAGGCGTCCAATGGCCCCAAAAAAACGAACTTCTCCTTCCACTAAACGGCTCTAATACAATGGGATTCTCAAGCAATATTCAAGGGTCTCTATGATTTCCATAAGCTTTTCTGCAGTGATATTCGGAAGAATTGGTCTCATCATAAAGTACCTGGGCTTGTTCGGTAACCAAGTACTTGATAGCATTGCACATTGATACCTCGGGTAACGAAAGACCTAGCTATCGAAGATTTTTTCGCTGTTTTTCGAACCCGGGTATGGAATATGAATCTGGTTGATGAATATTTTTTGTGAACGTACGAGCTAGCATACAGATTTAAAATTGAAAATTTGGGAGAAAATTAGGAAAAGAGTACACATTCTCAGCTTTTAGTCACCAAAAGCCAATGGTTCTAAGATTGGTTTGACCCAGCTCTCTACTGAATTTTTCAAAATATTCATAACTATTCTCTTGTGCATCCTTCACTCTCACTCCATTTGTTTTATTTCCAATCTTCCCGATTTTTAATCCCTAAACGATTGTCTTCATCAGGTCATCATCAGGACTTCTTCGTCAGTCACTCGGTCGAGCCATGTTATCTTCATGATTTCTCTGCTGGTGTTATCGTCAAGGCTACGTGAAAAGTACCACTGTTGTGTTTAGATATGGAGCTATTTCACTGATATTTTTGTGAACACCGGCGTGAGCTTGTCAGTGATCGCGGCATGAAAGAATGTCGAAAGAAAGAGGTAACTTGGAAATTTACGTTAAAATTTTTGAAATCCCCCACAGGAAAATTGAAAATGCATTGGCGACCTTACGACGTGAGTCATGATCAATATTTTGAGTGACATGGTCGCTTTGAGGGCGGAATAACGTACTTGGAAGATGGCTAGTGATGTGGAAGAACTTTCACGAATACCACCTTATCATACCACGAATACCAATCACCCTAGAATATGTGGAATGGGTTCGGCAACTCGCGTATGAAATTTTCGTGAAACAATTGACATTCATTTTTGGTGCATTGTATGGATTAGTGCAGGCAACCCTAAACGACTGAGTTGAAAATCGCTATCGAGTTTGAACTGTATCTATGACCCAGGAACAGAAGAAACATCTGGTAAAAATCAGCCAACATCTCCGTCAAAGTGGCAAGAACTAGCCATCACTAATGCCGAGGACCACCACAAGGTACGAGTCTTGGGTCTACGAGATCAGTCTTAGAACAAAGTAGCTGACATCAAGACGGGGAAGTCAATCATCTCCACGACCAAAATTGTGAAACAGAACCACAGCCCTACGATAAGAATAGGCTAATCATCATATAAGTTCATGCAATTCTCCTGGGAATGAATTCCACAGACGGTAAGTCATACACCCAGTCCGGAACTCAGGCCTTATTCCCTTAATACAGCTCGGAAGGCTTAATCTAGCTATCATGAGAATTCTCCATTCTCTGTGAAATTCTAAGGGTTTTAACGATTGTGAAAATTCTAAAGTCCTTCCAATTCAGTGATAATGGATTTTAATGAGCTAAGTCTGAATCTATGGAGTTTATTGATTTCAGAGGGTTTTAAGCGTACAAGTATTTGACGAACTGCCTCTAGTGAACTGGCACAAAACTTCGAAATGGAGTTTGCAGCCTTAGTAGTTTAATTGGAACCTCGATTTCACGCCAAGTGAAATCGAGGTATTCAGATTTGAATCCCGATCTGGACGAGTGATTTTTCGCCGTACAACCCGAATTGATAGATTCACTGGATAAAGCATTCGGGGTGAAATCATGGTATACGGGCTTGAATTCTGGTACGGACGCGTGACTTTTTCTCTCTGGAATCCGAATCGGTAGCTCAACTGGACAAAGCATTCGGCATGAAATCGAGAAATCCTTGTTCGACTCCCCAATGGATGAGTGACTTTTTCTACCTAGAATCTCGCTAGGATGGGAACCTCAGTGGATGACCCCGCAAAGCTTTTTAATTCGGGCAGTTCCGCTACTCCAAACACGTCGTCGCCAAATCTGTCGCGTCCTCAACTCTGGTAGCAATTTCGGCCTCGAAATTCCACGCATTTATTCACTGGCAACAGGAAATCATGAACCGAACTTCCAGGGGAAGCGTCAAAACTTCGATGGTAAAAGAATTTTACGGATGGGTCCGGTCAGGCGGCAAAAGTGCCGGGCTCGCGAGGGAAAGCGACAGAACCAAGTCATGGCATTTTTCTGCAGCGTATACCCATTCACACTTAAGTTCCGCAGTGGCGCGCAATCGCGAGCATTGTCCGACACGGACTACCTGTCGAAGAATCGCCACGGATTCCACGTGCGTTCCATTACGGGACAGTGACGAACCCAGTCGAACTGTTCCCCTCTTTCTCACTCATTCGGTCATCCGTGTTCTACCTGCAGGCCATTGGCAGGCTTGTGAATAGTCCCAGCCGGCAATAACCCACTTATGCATGTCGTCCCTCCCTTTCCTTTCAACCAATCTACGATTCCTGCATTAAATTCCTCTTTAAATCTTCATATCATATTGATGATTTACCCCTCAGTCTTTATTTAAGCAGGCGTTTACAAAATTCTCAACGTTAAACGAATTATTTGCGCGTACACGGTTTCTTTTTTCTGAGCTACAAGGTGGTAGAGTAAGCATAGGGCACTTTCATCGATTGAAGATGAAGAATATATTAAATGGTTACTCAGGGAAATTAACTAATCTAATTTGTGTGTTGTGGGATATATCAACTGTAAATTTTGACTGCAAATCAAAATTCATGGCCAGATATTTAGTAAGCCAATGGAGAGCATTGGAATTCATTTTTTATTCTTTTGTTTTTTGGATATATTCTTTTACCTCTTCTGAGTCTAAATACCTTCAGAGTAAGAATATAGACTACGTTACAGCTTGGAATACGATGGATTGTTTGTGTGCACATAATGTGCGCCATTCTGAATTTGTGTAAAGTAGAAATAAATTCTTTACTTATAGAACTGAAACAGTTTGCAGATCAGTAGGACATTTTTACCATGACGGAAAAAGTTGAATATGATAAAGAAGAAGACATGCCTAATCTAAGAAAAATTCGAAAAGACAGTGAAGATGATGAAGTCAACTTTCAAGAAGAGGAAGCTTGTACACAGCACAATAAGGTTATTGTTACCTTTCCTTGCAATCAGGTAACTTGTGAAAGAGTATTTTCTAAATTAAAAATCGTCGAGGACAGACTAAGATGAACGCTGACTCCAGATCCTCTGTCCAATTTACATCTAATTAATGTGGAATTAGATTTGTTTTTCCATTCAGATAAAGGCATAACGATTAATAAATTAGCTCATACTAGTGATAAACTAGGGAAAAAGTTAGATTTCATAGTTAATTGGTGCCCAAGCCATTTATCCAGGATGATAATTAAAAAAAAAATTTCAAGTAAATACTGCCTTGAATTTTTTTGGCAATCATTTAGGTTTAACAAAATGAACATCAGGATGATGACGTTAATCGTCGAAACCATGGTCGTAGTGTGAGATTAATATTTATACTGTCTGTTTTTTAATGCAATCTATGTCAAAATGTACTGTAAGTACAGCTAATATAATCAATATAATTATTATATGTTCCTAGTGGTAGAACTACTTAATTGTCTTATTAGTGCCCTTTCTATCGGATAAACATGACGAATTCGGTTTTCAAGGTTTTTATTATAAACAAAACGTCGAATTTTCGACAAACATGCCTACTTTAAGCCAGGCCCGCAATTACAAGTAGGCTATTGTGGCTACACTACAAAAAATATTTTGATGCTCCAGTACTGTGGTATGGTCGCATAATAAAATAATTTTTGTTGATGTTTAATACTATCGTGGACACAGTGGATTAGTGCTCACTAATTTGGAAAAACTGGAACAGCGGCAGCAAGAGAGAGGACGTGGCGCATGGCCACAACTTGAGAGATCGTTTTGCTATTTGAACTCTCTCCACCCCCTCAATGCAGCGCTATTTACGCCAGCTCGATTTATTTTTGATACTTATTAGTTGAACAGTCTCCTCGAGGAAATATTAGACGCTCCAGTATTTGTAAACTAGTTTGTCGCGCTGCCTCTTACAGACATATGTTAAATATTTATAAACAAATATCTGCATATTAATGATCTGGTTTATCTCGCAATAAAACAAACCTATTTTTTTGCGAGTTCTTCTGGTGCCCAAATAGCATGGATAATAGTACTTCCTTTCTTGCAACAACAGATCCACCCCAATTGTACCCACTCAAACATTTTTCTAGCTAAGGCCTTGCCATTCACCAATAAAATAAGAGACCCCAAATTCGTTTCCAGCCGAGGGCCCCCACGATGCCAGACCGCCCCTGCTTTAACCAGTCTTTCGTGCCAATAAAGAATTCTCTTCCCCACAGCCTGCTTGAAGATACCTATCAAAACGTCTTTTCCATCCAATTTCACTGTCGTCTATTTCCTCCGACTTACACCCTTTCTCCCCAACATATACACCACCTAATTCTTCCCCCCCATTCATTTAACCTTTTCCATTCTTCTCCACACCCTAATCTCCAATGCCTCCAGGGTCCATTCATTTGATTCCCTCGAACACCAAATTTCATAACTACTCAAATCACAACTCTCCAAGTTATAGAATTAACCAATATTTTCTTCATATAATTGACACCCCTTCATTCATTACCTCCATTTTTTCTCTCCGAAACAACGAAATCTCAACCGCCACCCTCTCTCAAAAATGGATGAAGTAACCTTTGCTATTATTCAGTCTCCCCAGATAAACCCAACAATGGAAATTTTATTCCGAAAATACACGGATCTTTCACGTTTTCCAAGGATATTTGCCCTAAATACGAGGTCATGTTGCATGGATAATTACAGGCATTATATTAAGAGATATAGGTCAAAGAATCGTTAAGAAAATATCCGCCGTTAATCTTTGATTTGGTGCATGACATCTGAAACGCAAGCTTAAGAGGGCAACAAAGTATGGTAATTGAAGGTATATGAACATCAAAGGTGGAATTAAAATTGAAGCAAGTAAATTTCCAGTATGAAACCCAAAACCTCCACTCGCAAAATACACATAATTTGGCTCAGAACCATTTTCTAATTGCACGTATAGAGACTCATTGTTTCACATGCAGCCTAAAACCTACTAATTTTATCGTTTCACTGAAAACAGAATCTCTTCTATTTAATTACTTCGGTCAATTAAGCGCTCATTTCATTCTAGAAATGTTGAGTTTTGATCCTTCAAAATATTCATTCACTAAATACGGTAAGAAATTAGAGCTCCTTTACAGCTATAAGAACTGAACATATTCTTGAGCTTAAAGGTAGAATAAAAACTATTATTCATATTCTTCCAAGACACTGTTACTAATGCATAATTATCAATGAAAAAAATCAAGTTGTAGTCATTCAAGGGAGGTGAATGAGAGCCGAGGTCATTAACGCCACTTAGCATATATGGGTTTGTGGATATGGGTAGGAACTTATCAAGGAACGGAATAAGGGTGAAGTGAAACCCGGCGTGGGCATTAACCTACTCTTTACGACAGTCGCCATGAGTTGACGTCGCATCAGACGGAGGGAGTACTGAACAAGTGCTCTCCAGATGGCTATCCACTGGGTGTTGATATCATAATGATTCCAGCCATTCCAACTTTTTAGTGGTATGCCAATCCCAAGTGGGGACCGGTATACCAACGTAAATTCACACACCGCCGGAATCCAGACCCGACAAGCAAGCAAGCAAATCGATATAGGACTCTTCTGCTTACTTTCCCTCCTAAGGGCGGTTACTTTTCGGAACGCTTCGAGTCAACTTTTCCTCCGAAGCCAAGTTATCCGAGGATTCAGCCCTTCAATTGGTTCAAAATCACGAGGGTTTGACGTCAGGAGATCAATCGATCGACGATTCAGGCCAATCAGCGGTAGCATCCGTTGGAAACCAAATATTCGAGAGCAAAAACTCCGAGCCATAACTCGAAGGACGGGAATATCCGTCGATTCCTGCGTCTGCTGAGAGACACCTTGATCTCTCGGATTTCCGCAAGGAAAATTTGGAGCAGAAATTCACGTTGCATATGATTTTCACTCTGATCATCTTACATATTCCATTCCGTAGGGGAAAAGGTGTTAGGGACACTGGCCGAAAGCAAGGTTAAAGCGAAATCTGCAAAAGTTCCTAGCACAAGAACAAGCCGTTAAGCCAGAGTGTAGTGTTTTTTGTATATGTGTGAATAGCCTGGAATGAAATGAAATAAACATAGCACGTTTTGAAAATGTTTTTAAGCATACCATACAGCGGAGCAAAATATGGAGCTGACGAAAAAATTGGGTGAATTTTATGAATAATTAATAATAGCATATACTGGAGGGAGAATGACTTTCACTGACATGGGTCATACCTAGTTGACCGCGGAAGTCAAGTTGCTAAAGATCCGGCTGACTTTCCAGGGGTCACCTCAGGAATGGGTTCCGAGTTTTTCTTCGGATTGGGGCAACGATTAATTTAGGTCAAACGGTGCGAAATAAACTCAGCAGTGGGAGTATTTTATCTTAATCACTTCTACTGCGTTCCCTAGAGTAAGAAATGATTCCCAACACCATACACTATATGCTCATATTTTCCTTAGTCATATAAAAAGCATCAAAGGTTAAACGCATATTTTGATATCTTTAGTTTAAAGAGAATTATTATTTTCCTCAGGCATAAAAACAGAATAAAAGGTTCGAGACATATTTGGATACCTTTTTTTTTAGAGAATTGGCATAAATTCACGCCAAATCATTCACGCCAAGTTGGGGATCGTCGCAACATGAAAAAAAACTGACGGAAATACCACGCACACATTTAATAATGCATATTTTCCACTTTTTTTAACCCCAGCCCCTCCGCGCAACTTTATGCAAGAATTCTCCCTCCCATAAATTACTTAATTATGCCACTGAAACCTCTTTTTTGGACGATAAAACGGAGATCCTCACTAAGTACCTTACGAAATCCTTATTGCTACCATTTATCCAATTATTATCATATGTGATATCATTATTATTAAAGAAAAGACTGAATTTTATAATGTATTTTTCTCACAACATAACGAAAGGCTGGAGCTCTTCGTCCTCACTGTCGAGAGTGATTCGTATTAAATAGTAATTGCCACCATCTTACGAGAAACAAGGTATCCTTCCAGTACTTACTGTTGTATCTGGGACTTTAATAATACAGCAACCTTAATTTCTTATTTGAAATCCATGAGAAAACCTGGAGCATATAAATGGAGGACTTAAGAACTACTGAGATCTAAATTTCATTCCTAAAGTCAGAGCATAGAAATGTTTTGTGAATTTTTGTGTAAATGTGAAAGATAAATAAAAATGTAAATTGGTGGGTTGGGTGGGGGCCTTCTGGACCCCCCCCTTGCACTTAGACCTCTTAGATCCATTGCTCAGAACTCACATCTACCCTGCCCGCCACTTGCAGGCAGGGGACAAGGGAACCGCGGTAGAAGTATTATGGAGGGTCACCCAACCAACCTCCGTCCTGGCCCAACGTTACTTAACTCCCGTGAGTTAACGGGATCTGGTGTTTCTACGTGGCTAGACCCTTGCCGTAACGTGAAAGCTAACTATGACACTTCTTTTTATGTACAAGTTTCAATAGCTAATTATAAATAAATAAACAATATTGTAAAACAAATGGCCCAACTTCTCCCTCACCTTCGGCTTTTCAAGTCCCTCCCAGCGCTTTAAGGCGCTTCAGACCGGGAGGATACGAGAATGGGAATGCAAGGGCGAAGAGGAAGGGTGGGGTAAGACCCGGCGTCAGCTTTAGACTACCAACGAAAGGACCATGGAGTAACGTCTCATCTGACGGACGATATACTGAACTCGAATGCCCCCCACAATTATCAAAGTAGACGCTGATGAACAAATGAAAAATACTTGTCACTGCCCTGCTGGGTGGGTGTGTTTGAAACCGTTGGAACTATTTCGAATGGATAACCAAGGAGTCACGTGGTATAAACACGAACGGTTGGCAAATTTGGTGAGTTAAACCGCTTATTACAACCTCATTAATTGTTTTTACTCGAGTATTTCTCGTCTATCTCGACTACAGAGCAACCAGATGAGATAAAATACAAGTGTAAATAATGAATGAGGTTGTAATCAATTTCAATGCACAAATTAGCGAACTATTCGTGTTTATAACACGTGACTCCTTGGTTACCTATTCGAGATAGTCCTCGCAGTTTCAAACACAACCCCCATCACATCACAACATCGATATACTCTGTTTTATCGAAAGATGCCAAAAGGTGTCTCCGGGTGGGAGGCAGGTGATATAAACAATAAAACAACTCAATACCCCCCGCTACAACAACACAATACCTCACGGATATTGCAATCATGCACCCGGGGGGAGAGCAAGACGGATTTCCAAGGGAGGAAAGTCATCCCGACTCACCTGCAACGCTCCGCGGAGATTCTAAATCAATCCGCGACTCGGATACCACACCCGCGGCCCGCCTACAACCATCCATTCCGACCCCGACCCCCCTCCCCACACCATAATGACCATCGCATATCCCGTCTCCCCCCACCACACCCCCGCGGTGCATCACGGCACGGGAAACAATTGGCGTCACTCCTCCCTCCCCCCCCTCCCTTCCTTCCGATCGCCTGCCCCAATTCCGACTCTTCCCCGAAGCCTACACACGCCTTCTCCACCGGCCGGAAGGATCCCTCCCCATCCCAGGGCCTTTTTCTCGAAACCCATTCCGCACCGTTTCCACAGCCGTCCTCCTTGGAGACGCGACCGATAAGCACGCTTCTCGCCTTAAGATCGTTAGCTCAGCGCTGGCCTCGCAGGGACGAGCACGAGAGTAAATGGATGAGGAGGAAAACTCCAACGTCCGTAAAAGTTAAAGCAGCAAACTATGTGAGGGAAAAATAATGAGAAGAGGTAAAAATGGAACACACGGACAAGTTCCAGACACAATAATAGGTACATGGATACACTCCGATCGCTCTATCTTCTTTTAGTTTTCGTGAAAGTATTACGTTTTCAGTTACACCGATCGCCTTATGTTTTGAAGTGCATTTTAGCGTAATATATTCTTCTATCATGTAAAAAGCTAAAGGTAGCCCCAATGTCATCACCTTTTTGTGCATCGCGTTTATGCAAATCTCGATTTTAGTAATATAATCATAAGTTGCAAAAACTTGAAAATTGGTAAATTCTTAACTACCTTCAACCAACAGAAAATGGGCTATTTTTATTCATATTAAATCTCCGGGTACGAATTTACTTTTAAATTGCTCCATAATAATAGGTTAAACATTAAAATCGTGTGCAGTTTAAACAACTATTTCCTTTTCAGAGATTAAATTATTATTCATTACCCTACGTACACCCGGCTTGAACCAAAAGAAAGGTAATGCCAACAAAAATTAAATTATTATCATTAAATATAGTTTTCTACTCCAGTTCACTATAAATATCATACCGATATTAAGTAAACTTTTGTTCTTTTCTCTCGACGACCAAATGACATGTTAGAGTGACCCAGATAATAATACATTAGGCAGAAAGTCTAAAAAAATGAATAGGAAAAGTGCTGACATACCATCAAAAGCAAAAGACTGCTGAACATTCTTAAGTTATCTGGTAAAGTAATAATTAGTAAACGAAAAAATTTGCAAAGTAATAATAATAATCAGAATTAAAATGAAGCGAGCGAAACGAAGAAAGGGATCGGGTCACCATAGGCGAGCAGATGGCATATCCCCATTAGTTTATTGAAATTAAATAAACCGAACATCTATTTTCGAGGAGGTATTGGAACCCGAAACTCTTATGCTGCCAAGTCAACCCAGTCCCTGCGGCAGGCACTATTCTCAAGCTTTGAATTAAAATAAAAACTTTTAAATATCAAATGGAACTCCTATACGCAGCTTCATCTAAAAATGCCCAACCTGGGCTCGTAACGTTTGCTTTTATCCATTATATTTCTTCAACTGCTTTCCGTCTGTACTGCTGTTACCATAGCTACCAAGTTGACGCCGTCTCAGATAAAATGTCGCTTAAAAATATTACTGATGCCACCTATGAGCAACATTCCAGTGCATTGAAAACTACCGAAACTACCGGATTACAAAGGTCCATGTGGCTGGCAGGCACTTAGCTAGGGTTCTGTGGCTCCAGCCCCCCCGGAATTTTTTCCCAATAATTTTGTTGCTCTGATTCTGTTGACTGGACATTATTATCCGTATTATACAGCGTATAATTCCAGTGTTAAGGTGGAACCTCTACTACAAGTACCTCCGAGAACATGCCTTGATATTTTGATATGTTGTAGAGAAATCATTTCTTCGTCAATCCTTGAAAAAATATTTGGGGTCATCAGCCAATTTATGCTGATTACAGGATTTGAAAATCGTCGTTTTCAGCCTCAAATTACATTGGTCTTATGGAAGAATGGTGACATCCCTCCCTTAAAAATTTTGTTTCTCAAAATTTCCCCTGAAAACACCATCTCAAAAACTAGTATATTGTGACTGAATAATAAACGGATGATATGTTTTTTTCAGGTTGCCTCATTGGCCATTTAAGGCTAATATTTATGATTGAAAAACGATGAGACGTTTGAAAAAGTCTAACTTCCGTTCCTTAGCCACCATAGTGACAGAAGTCTGGCAACGATGTCAGGGGAGTTATCACAACAAACTGGCTCAGTACCTCCGTCATTTATTCCTTACGTCACGATCGCAGACGATTTATGCTATGAAGTGTGTCATTGATTAGTACCATCTGTACTGTACTTCCTGTTAGTACTGGGTACTTGAAGAATACCTGAGTGCGCTTAAATATTTTACACTTAGCAGTCGTCATACACGAAATATCATAGTTCCCTAAAAATAATAGGTATAACACTGTTTACACGATAAAGTTGCTTCTTTATTGCTACTCACGATGGTCTATTAGTTATTTAAAAGAATATTTCCTATATTTTAATGTATATTTCGTAGTATAAAGTCATCGTTTTCACCTAGCACTAAATAATACTTTGTTTTGAATACGTATTTATTATCACCCGCATTTTATATTTCTCACCAAATAAGTAAAATTGAGATTATAAGTAAATAATATGGTTGTAGGAATTTGAAACTGAACTCAATGAATACTGTAAATAGGCAATAATATGTTTGGTAATACAATTTCCCAAACCTGCTCATTGATCAACTACAATCAGGTTCTGAGTTCTGATGAAATCTTAATTCTAGTTCCTCCAAAAGAGAGTTCTTTAGGCGTATATCTGTTTCGCGATATCCCAAGCAATATGATTATTGGCAGTTAACTTAGATGTTAGTTCATAACCCTTACAGTTTTCTGATACGGGTCAAACCATGTAAACACTTATCAAATATGAACAATATTTAATATATCCATGAAGCCCTTACTAGTAGTATCAGTTTACCTTTTACCAAGCCCGTAGCCAGGACAAAAATTGAGGAGGGATTTACTGATTGGGATCTAAAGACTATGTCTTCTAGAAAAACAATGTCTCTTAAAATACCAAAACAGTAATTGATCTTTATTTACTGTATTTTTATTATCTGTCATAAACAACAAATAATCTCACCTCTATGCTACTTCCTTCTTCAACTTTTCATACATTTACCCTCTACTTGAAAATTTGGAGAGAGTTTACAAACCCCTCCCCCTCCACTCACTACAGTCTTGCCTTTATCCATGTAAACCTGATGGTAACGTTCCACCCACCATACTGTAAACAGCAATAGGATGTGTAGATAACTCCTTTCTCTTTTTATTAAAAGTACCTATTTTTTAATTTTTTGGCTAAAATAATTTAAGACTAAGGTGATAATAATTTTAAATCTGCCATTAAGAAATGGTAGCTTTCAAATTAATATCGAAATACTGCCTATTCTTCTTCGGGCTGGCTTCAGATTTCGATGTCAATACAGTACTTACAACGCCGTTTGCTCTACATTTTATACCCCAATTACATTCCAGTCCGATGAGAATTTCTTCTGTTACATCAATTAACGTTAACACTGAATTACACGCAGTACAAATAATCAGCTTAGCCAAAACATTTACTTCTACGATTCGACATCCATCAATTAATGCACTCAAAGAGTTGATTTGAAAAATTTTCATCAGTATTCCGTCTGTTTAGATTTTACAAACAATTAGTCTTACTATATTAAGACATAAAGTTGCCTTTAAACGAACTGATGAGCCATAACTCTAGCTCTCAAATGGAATTGGCGATTCAAAAAGGCAAATTGCACTGCCCAAGAGAGCTCAGTTATAAAAATTATCGCATTATAATGTAATAGAGCAACCGTGATTTGTAAGTACAATACAAAATACCGTGTTGTAAAACTGAAGAGAAATGCTTGAAAACTAATGGCAGAAGGCAACGAATCTCAATGAGGTAGCGCAGGCGAACGTTGGTGTCCAACTGGTGTGAAAAATTGGTTTCTGTGTCAATATTTACACGTTCTTTACGGCGTTGTCCATTTCGTTGTCAGCAAATATGTCTAATAAACTTGTTATAATTAAGTTTCTATGAAAAGGTCAAAAGCGATTTTTAGGTCTGCTATTTTATTTCACATCCTAATTTATTATGAAATTTTATTGTGGCTCCTGATAAAGTACTTAAAGGGCCTCTGACACATGGCGTCAATATAAAAGCCTTTCTTCATATCACCAAATTACTTTAGTTGGAAGAGAAGTCATGTTTCGTATAGCCATATTGAATAGTTGAAAATCGTTTTTAATTATTATTAACAATATTATGAGCAACTTTATGTTGTTCCGGCATGCTATATTCGTCTTATAAATGTAGTGCTTCGAAGCGCAGGTTCTACCTTAAGTGTCCAGAAACGTGATTACTTGTTTGAATCGTGTGTGTAGTTAATAATTGTTCTTTTCAATGAACTTTTGTTCTGAGGCCGGTCAAATTAACCGCTTCATAACAATGTGAGCAGTGAACTTCACCACTGAGAAGAGATAGGAATGGGCATTGTTAAAGTAAATGCCAAGCGCTAAAAAGAGGAAAGGGAAGAGATTTGTGACATGCCGGTACCGTATGGGCAAAGCTGATTTGTTTCTAGTAACGCTCCCCTAGACTTTGCTCCCCCCGAATGAAATTTCTGGCTACGTGCCTGGCGGCTGGGATTCAAACCATGGACCTATTTCTGGAATCCATACCAACAGACGGAGTTTGCTAGGCCAGGCCAGCGAAAGATCTGGGTTCGAAACATCGACCTGGCGGACCTCATCTTCCCCCACAATTTTCAGCGCACTAAAATATAGTTAATAGAGGAATTGATAATGTATTGCAGTGGCCTGTGCAAAACTCTAGTGCAGAGCATGTTTTGCCCATTTCCCTTGTGATAAATGACGATCGACCTTCGTGTACGGGCGGTCGGCTTCTTAGAAGTCCTCCTCCAACTCACAAGTTGTTGAGCTTTTCGGACCATAGTGGTGAATATGAGGTTGAACATATACGGCCTTCTCAAAATTGCCTTTGGGAAAAGGAAACCTCGGGACTTCTTTAGCGCATAGGACCGGCAAGCAAGAGGACCGTAGTCCATTTGCCGGCGGTAATTTTATACGCAACAAAGGTTATTATGTTACATGGAAAATATACGGATATGTAATGCTGTGGTTCCGAGAGTAAAGTTTTCCCATTCTGTCGGCCCGTGTTCAAATCTAGGGAGTGAAAGAGATATTTTTCCAGGGTTTATCGATCCATGGAGCGTTGTGCATATTTGGGGGAGCCAAGCGACAGCTGTCGTCGTTTGCACCATTTCGATTGTATGAGAAATCAGACAGGGTAGGGAATTTTTGAGAGAACGGAGGAAGGGTGAGGAGAAACCCTGAATCGGTACCTATCCTTAACTCAAAGCGTCTAGAGGTCTATGATGCAACGCTCTATCCGATGGGCGAAGTACTGAACTCGAGGCGTCCTCCAAACAGCACTCTATTGGGAACAGTTTTACTCAAGAAGAATTTGCACTGCCGAGATTCGAACACGGGTCCTCGGGATGGGACACCAGTACCCTTGCCACCAGAGCAATCGGATCATCTTTCAGTGCTGCTTGAAGAGCACTTCAACTTCAGTATTCCGTCCGTCGCATCCGACGTTAAACCGTTTGACCCCACGGCATCTCCCGTTGAAGAGTGACCTGATGTCGACGCTGTGGCCTAGCCCCACTCTTCCTCCAATTCTCGAAATATTTCTCTCTAATATTCAATAACCTTCGTATCCATAAGGGTGACTTTACCACTCGGACACCTTTGCAGAACAACAACAAAAACTACTACGTGCTCCCGCAACGTTTTCAGAAAAGTTTAGGGGCGTGGGTATCTTGTACGAGGAAAAGTGGAAATCGGGACCACTTCGGCCCCTATAACTCGGCTCTTTTTTCCTGACCCCGCCCACGTGAATTTCCGCCGTCGTCCGAGTTGACCCGGAGCCCAATGAGAGGTCGCGCAGTCAAGCTCCGAAGCCAGAAAAAGGGACGCGATCGGAAATATAGGTTACGCGGAAACGAATCTGGGGGACGGATTCGAAGAAAATTCAGACCGGGAATAATGGCGATGGATTTCATATCATCGGCATTCTTGCGGTAGGTTAGTTTTTGATGTGGTGTTCTTTTCCTACTATTTATTTCTTCCTTTCCAGTTCTCCGCATAATTCCTTCCCTTCACTATTTATATTTTCTGATAGGTGTACTTTTCACATCTTATCCTTCCAACCAAAACGCCGATTACTATATCTCCTACCTCTCCTTTCACGATTTTTTCTTTTCATTCTTGCATCAATGACCATCGTCAAAATCGATATCAAATTTGATCCACCCACTTAATCTTTCTCCTCTTGATTCCATCAATCAGCTTCTTTCTTACCTTTACCATCCCAATACTTACGAGTTGGTCAGCCTTTTGGTCTATTGCACTATCCCCATCTTTCTCCAACTCCACATAAAATAGCCGAAAGTATTTTTTTCATGCTCTTTCCCATATCATCGAGCGTGGGAACCATATGACCTTGTGCTCCATGCATAATATTTTCCTGATCCTCTAACGAAATAACACATCTATAGGAATAGCTCCCGAGCTTTACAAAATAACCCATCTATAATAATTGCTCCTTGCCTACACAAAATAATCCTCCTTAACCCTAAACAAATAGATATTTCGAAACCCAATGAAACACCTTCCTAACTCTTAAGTAACAGAACCCATGTTATCTTAATTTTCCTGGTGAAACTCCAAACAGCTGCAATAATATACTACTATATACTACCGTGACAATATATTACCACCTCTAAAAAAGTCCAAGAGCCCGCATTGGAGAAATGAGCATCCTGACGTGAACCCAGAACCCTTTCCTCAAAGTATCCTCCTGATACCACATTTCTCACTAACTAACGCTAAAGGCATTAGATTTTCTAACTCTAACTTAATGTGATACCCATATTAAAAATGCACTTTGCACTTTTCCACAGATTTATTGAAGGTACGACGCGTTTCATCGCCTTTCGGCATCATCAGGTATCATATATGTACCTCAATAAATCTGTCGCGTCGTACCGTCAATAAATTTGTGGAAAATTATGAAGTGCACTTTTAATATGGATAGCAGCTTCCACGAAGTGAAGCCTCAAATAGTCGATCGTATTAATGTCTTACGTATTACACTCATTTTTACCTGAATTGGTGATTGATTAGTTCAGTTCATTACGTTCATCAGACCTAAAGGAGAGATATAAGTATGAGAATTAGTGGGAATGGAAGGAAGTGGAGGAAGTTTGGAAAGAAACTCCCCATCATTATCAACACAGGGCTCAGGGCCAGGATTTTAACACAGGGCACTAAGAGGCCTCCTATTTTACGTCCCATCTTGCGGACGGAGTATTTTACTTGGAATTTTTTCCACACGGCACCATAATGGTAGTCGGACTTGGGCCATTTTGGTTTGGCCACGTCCAACTTCGTCCAGGATGCAGCTCAAGTAACTAAATAGCGTTATTTGTCCTATTACATGTGCAGCTCCTTTGCTTTAAAAAAATATCCAAAATCGTGAGAAAGGATCCGCGTTTTAGACCTAGAGATCCATCATCATAAAACAGAAACCTAACACAAATCTTTCATAGCCATTGCAGCATGAAATTGGAATTCACTCACACAGGACATAAAAACAAGCCGATCTACAGGAAATTTTAAAAGTAAATATTTAATTAGATATTTAAAAAAACATGTAATGGTGGAGGTGACGAGGGGTAGTTGCTACACATTGGATTTTTATTTCTGTGCAATGTTAAAACATGCATGTCATATCAATCTATTTTCGTGCCTTGTTAAAACACATAAATCTGTTGGTGTGCAGAAATAAAACGCATGCATACATAGTAACTAGTACGCATTTGATTTTTTCTCTTTTTGTACACATTTCAATTCTCGTAAACTAATACGTCTTGTAAATTAATGTACTCAAATGTCTGAAGGGTCGATACCAGCCGACGACAATAAAGGTTTCATTACTTATATTAATCCACACCGGCTATTTTTAATACAGAATGAAGACCCTAACGGGAAACCTATAACAACACGCATTGGGAGATTGGTGTAGACGGAAATGATATCGGAAGAGAAAGCTTTTTCATTTTTCTCGTTCACGCCTCCGCAACGGAATTATTTTTGACCAAGCAAAATGAACTCGTATTGCACTCGAAGGGAGGGAGTCAATTTTCCCAAACTCTTTAAGATGCGATGACTCACTGGCGGGAGAGGAAAAAAATAAGGATTAATATCTCCGGTGGAATTGCGTCGAAGAAACTACTTCGTCGCACACGATAAAAGGAGGAATATTAGACCGTAATTTTTTTCCCGACCACGCCGCTAAGATTACGGACGGAAAATAAATCAATCGCGAGCTAATCATGATCCAGCGCCAGCCAGTCTAAACGAAAGCTTTTGATGGGAGAGGCATCGCCGGATTCGAATTTTTATTCGGAAAAGGATGTAGGACGGAGGAATTATACCCACCGGTATCGTCTCACTCTAATTGAATGGCTCAAGTGTTCCGCAGTTTAACCTCTTTTTTGGTGGACTGAATACTGCCCTTGAGATGCTCTTCACACGAGTACTCTCGTATGGATCGGTGTTCCACTACATAGATTGTGATGTGCTTCCAGTCTTTCTTTACGGCAAGGCAATACTCTTGGCCTAAACACCAATCCAATGCTCCTTTTGGGATACCGCATTTCAATATCTTCCTTACGATAAACAGCAACAGCTCGGAATACCTCAATATAACGGAGCACTATGCTCGATTGTAAACTACATTCAAGGCAAATTAATTAGATATAGTTTACGATAATCATATATATCTCCAGTTGATTCAACTAATTACTTAACTGTTGCGGACAATCTCGCACTCCTAATTTTACGTATATTCCAATGTTTACTGTTTATAGAGTTCCAAAACTTATACGCATTATCAAGGACTACAAAGGACTTTCACATTATAATAATTACATGGTTTATTGGTTTCCAGGTAACGTATAATTTGATAATTGAATTTTATTGGCTAAGCATAGCTAAGCTAAGCTTGGCCGCATTATAAAATTCTCTAACAGATACAAACGGCAAGATGAAGGAACGGAACAGGAGAGACAAGGATTAGGATCTTGGATTCATTTTCGTAGACTAATGAAACATAAGTGACGTGATATTGGACTTGTAATCTACAGATTGCAGAGGACTTATAAAGTACCATGAAAGGATTCGCATTCCTATATTTCCTAATGATTTCTATTTATACATCTCGAATAGCATTTCAACGACAACCTTCATATTCTCTGCAAGCATAAGGTAATTAAAGTTCTTCAGTCTTCCCCAATACCCCATCAATGATTTGACCTACAGACGAAGCATACGTATTCAGCATCGTGGGTCTGCTAAATGTAATGTCCCGGAAAAAACTGATTCCCATGCCAATTCAATTCAAATGCGATAACTAAAGCCCCAGGATCCGAATTCAGGAGACCTTATACATTTATATTGGCTTGAGTGCTATACTTCCTTTTCCTGCCGGGCTTACTTCTTTGAGGGCTTTCTTTTTCCACTGAATTGACACGTCCCGAAATTGATGAATTTCCTTCACATTGCCTTCATTTGGCAAGAAAAATTTCTGTCTTCGTTATCCCCCTGCGGGTCGTGGTTAGTCTTTATAAAATGAGTTATTAGGTGAAAAGTCATAAGTTTTTATTTCCTCTAATCGAAATTTGCTTTGGCGACCATGTTGATGCATCCAATTCAATTGCGATCGGTTCACATTTAAGACTTCGGGACCAAAATCAAAGCCGGGAATACATCAACCGAAGTACGAAGGCGAATGATTTCATCTCTGAGGAATATCTTGCTGTGGGAGAGATGTTGAAAATTAAAGACGTTATGAAAGATATAAAATACGCATGCCCTATTTCACGCCTATGTTATATGAGCTGTAAATGAGGATGAGTGACAGACAAGGACGAACAGAAAAACGAGAATCGAGACGGCTGTACTACTTTTTTGTCACCAGCTTAATTGATGGCGAAGCAAGGGAATCAAGGCAGAAGTCCAACATTCCGTGAGTGGAATGACGCAAGGCCATATCAACCGCAAGAGAATGTTTCAACACCCTGTGTCTTGGACTAAAGGGTAGTTATTCCCTTAGCTAATGATGCTGACAGGGAGCAAAATATTATATAAAATGTTATGCAATGCTAGTAAAACTAGAAACACTTGAGTAGGGTGGAATTGTTTCGCATCAGGGATGTAAGTAATTCCAATGTGTGGCCCGAAGAAGCAATTGCAAAACAAATGATGATGCACTTTAAAATGACGGGAATGGGTTTTTGTGGTGATTAGAGGACTGACTTCCCATTTATAGGATCCAATTTCGAATCCCAGCAGTGACAGAAATTTTTCATCAGCATACCGACCCCTACTTGCGTGCTTTGTGGAAAGTATTCGCATTCAGTACTCCATCTGTTGGATGGGTCATTTAACCTTGGTACCTTTCGATAAAAGTACGAGTAGACTGTATCAGACGCCGAGTCTTTTTTGACGCTGGCTCTTACAAAAAGTCTAACTTTAGTCCAAGATTAGAAATCTACTAGCTTTCTTAAATGACATGAAAGACCTTGGCAATCGGTCGCCTCCTTGAATCACAACATTGAATGGGGAGACGGTGAAAAACACTATGAGGATTTGATGAGAAGAATCATTCAAATTCGGGTTTAGAGTGCTGATACCTTCTGATACCTACGCTGGGTCTTTTTCGACGCCTCCTCTTCCAAAAAGTCCAAATCTTCTAATATACCAGTTTTCTTCTATAAAATAAGCAGCTTTCCTAAATGACACGAAAGACCTCGGCAACCGGTCGCCTCCTCGAATCACAACACTGAATCTGGTGATAGAGAAAAAAAATGAAGATCTGATGAGAAGAATTATTTAATTTCGAGTTTCCCACCGGGTTTTGATACCTACTGATGCGACGTTTCGATAGGTAAGCCTGCCATCATCTTCAGGGGTAACCACGCAGATGATGGCAGTGCTCAGCTAGTGGAACGTGGGCGCCTATTAACACCATCACCCGGTAGTCTACCCGTGAGAACCTAACCATAAGCATTCGCCGGAGAAATCTACGATCTTTCACTTAATTAGAAGCACAGAAATGATAGCATCGAAAATGAGAGAAGAAAGAGGATATAAAGGACGTATTTGGAGACGCAGGTAGAGGAAATCACGGAATAAAATCTGAAACCGTGGGAGAACACTGAACAAAAGCCATATGAATAAGTCTGAAGGAAATAAGCGGAGGAAATTAAAAGCGAGGAGACGCTGGGCGGAGTTTCTTTTGAAATCGGAAAAGCCAGAAATTCACACCAAATAGATCTCATCAGACCGCACACTGCAATGAGGGTCACATGAAGGTGCTCCTTCTCTTACATTTATAAAGCTTGCCGCTAGTGCTTACATACATTTTCCCACGACTTCAAAGTTGAATTGATGAAAAAGATACCTTACTCAATTACCTATTTCTGCGCCTCGTGTACGCAGTAATGAGCACGTAGCACCTCACTTCATCGCCCACCGGTCATGCGAGGTATTACTGCAAAGGGCCGTGCTGGGTACCACAAAACCTGCATGACTTCTTGAGGCTGCCACTTCCACAACCTCTGTGCTAGGCGGGTAATGGATTTTGAGGGAATCTGTAGACGAGAAAATGCCGCGTAAAAGGGAACTAGCCAAAGGCTTAGACAGAATTTTGAAGACCGACAGATGACGTTATAATCGCTAACGTTTCTTCCTGCGACTTCTCGAACTGGAATATCACCAGTATTTATCTTTCGGCAATAGTCAGAAACCCGGTTTATTCCCAAGCATCAAAAGTAAATTCGTGAACAACTTTGATCATCCATGAACGCGAATTCACCGTGTCGTCTTTTGAAATGAAAATGAGGCCGACCGAACTGTATGATAACGTGATACTGTTGGAATATGGGGAAATAAGTATAGGCTCCACTCCTTGAAAGATACTAGAAAAAATACAGTCAGCAATTATAAAAATCAACGGGAGCGGCGAAAGTGTATCGGTCAATATTCTGTGCAGTAGTAAATAGGTGGACGCTGGATACTCTTGCCACTAGATTAGTGTACTTCATGCACAAAGCTTTGTAATATATTTTTTTCCCAGCTGAAAATAAGGAAAACTTCATTTTACGTCAACTTATGTCAACGAGTAACTAAGATCACGCGATCACGATCAGCCCAGCAACGGGGAACATGCACTATTTTTATAGCTCTTTGAATTTGAAGTTTATTGGCTAAAATGTGCTTACTCTTTAAAAATCCTATGTTTTCGGCAGTTTAAAAACACGACGTCATGGCATGACGTCACAACACAGTATCACTATGGGCCTAGTTTATCTGTTGCACATGGACTTGAGTTTTTTAATTAATACTTCACAAAAACGTTTGTATTTATCTCATTTGTTCAATGAGATAAATGAATGCATTTTGATTTATTAATTAAGTAGAATGGATCATAACGAGAAAATTGCCCATAAATTCAACCTGTGCTATGACAAAGCAATCGCAGTTTTTAAGAAGGACTCCACCATAAGGGAGTAAACAAAGATAAATTGTCGGTTTGTGCTGTTTTCAATCCTTTTTAAAATTTATTTCAGTTACGATTAAGAAACGGCCTCACAGCAAAATATTTGCTTCGTTTTCTTCTAATATAAACTTCTTCAGAAGGCGTTTCAGGTCACGTGACTTTCGTCAATTTTCGGGAACATTTATTAGCATTTAATAATCTTTGTGGTTGGCATACAAAAAATTTGGCTTATGTATTTAAATTTGTGAGAGAATTTCACATCAAGTACATTGCTAACACACGAGAAATAAATTCCATGCAAATTCTCCATTTTATCGATAGGACTTTGGACTATCAGATTCTCAATCTCTCCCCACGTCGTGATATCTAATATTTCTCTCTTAACCACGAGTTAACCTCAAATTAATACCCTTTTACCGTCATCATATCTGGGTGAACTCTTCTCGAACTCCATGTTATTGTGCTTAACTTTCGGCAGACGTTTCAACAAAAAAGCTTTGTCAGATTACAGCAAAACGTTTATCGCTTCCACTGAATTCTCCCCTGATTCGATATGCATGCGATTTACATTACGCTCACAAAACTCCGGAACCAAATTGTCAAAATGAAGAGCTGATTGAAGTGAATGCCATCAGGAATCATATCAAATCTCCTGTAAATACGGAGGTGTTTATTCACCGGAGATGGCCAGGAGAATTGAGGCAAGGTTTTAGGAACACCAAAGACTCTTCAAATAAGTAAAACTGGAGAAAAAGGTAGTTACATATACCAAAACTATGCCATCATCTAGGAAAAGACACAATTACTTCTTCAGACTGTTATGACGTATATTAGCCAAGTAGGCCACTAAACTCAGCTTAGAATAGCTTTTCCTCGCAGATAGTTGCTATCAGTGGCTAAGCTAAGGTTTTCGAAGTGGGTATTCTACCTCTTCGGCCCCCTAATTCATTGATTCAGGGACTCAAATATTCCAGTCGGCAAAAATTATTCAACTTCACACGTTAGGTACCGGGGTACTTCAATGGGTTTTAACCCTCTGTTTAGGCGGATTTTAAAAATGTAGTTTTTGAACATGCATCGCATACGAAGAGAACTCTATATGCTTCAAGAATGCTTTCTCACTTCTTTACCTCTCGCCCCACTGTTAATTTGAGATGAAATTCCGGTACTCAACCATGCACGCACAGAGGTCAGCACTGAGAGTTTAAATAACATACATTAATGTTTTCTGTAGATCAACTCGATTTGGCAACTTGCTATCGTTATTGGTAACAAAAGATTCATCTAAAAGGGCACTGTTCACAACAAAAAATTTAAGGAGTACCTCTACCACTTTTAAGCGTATATTACCAATTATGACATTAAGAACGCCGGATACAGATATGATACGCTACATAAATCGAGGCTCTTGAATCCTCTTTTGAATGAACTGCGGGTAGAACAGTACAGCTATAAAAAGACAAGAAAGAAAAGTTGGCCGGCCGTCCATCAGCCGGCCAGGGTAACTAAGTGAGTAACGCGCCGGCCTTGCAACCCAAGGATCACGGGTTTGAATTTCACCTTGGGAATGGATGTTGTGTTAGCTTTATGATTAAGATTAGTATTAATCCTTTTCTAAAACTATCTAAAATTTAATTTAATACTATCGAACTAATAATCAATCCACTGAGCATGGAAAAGTGTAGGAGAAATATGGCCTGATGTTCACATTACTAGCATTACCACATTACGCCAATTGACGCAGGCGCTTCTCATTAGGAGCAAAGTAATACCAACACTGAATTTCGCTCCACCTTTCCTCCATTCTCCAAATTCCTTCATCTGATCAATCGCCTACATTTCCTATAAACCTTAATTGCCATACTTATTGGACATAGCCCATAACTACACAACCATTGGACAACAGTGGAAACAACGGGAGAGTAAATCCCCCATGACACTTCCAGTTCAGTACTCGGTCCGTCGAATGGGACGTTAAGCTGTGGTCTCTTTGGCGTTTTTCTTTATGAGCAGGCTGATTCCGGTGCTGGGTATCTCTCCATCCTTCATCCATTCACTGAAAAAAAGTTCTTACTTTTCCCAATTACCCACCAATCCCAACTAGCGCAAATTACCTAAGTTTTCATTCCCCCGAGCAACTACCACTCGATCTCTCATCGAAACGTCGGCCGAAGTGCAAAGCCTAATCCGTTGTGAACCCCAAGAACATGCATCCAGAAGATTGACGGGAAACCTCAGATCTTTTATTTGTCGCGCCTCCAACCTATCTCTATGCCATATGAAATTCTATAACTCCATTCCTGCACACCTCACGCCGAACTAACCTCCCTCCACCACCCCCCAATCACCCTATTCAACATCGACTCCGACCTATTAATACGAACTCCACCCGTATTTGCTCCCACCGTTCAATTTCCTCATCAACTTCCTTCCCTCCTACACATGGAGCAGTGGGAAAATAAAACATTAAAAACACTTCTTCCTCCAACTTCCCCCTCCTTCCCGCCATTCGGAAAGTCCTAAGGAGATGTTATCTCTAGCCCCACTTCGTCCTCTCCCGATGCTCTCCTCGCAGACAGGACGCGTTTCACACAATTTAAACGTTTCTCGTTCCCATCGCGTGGGATCCGAGAGGAGCAAATGCGATATTTTCCGATTCCGCGAACCCTTAGTGCGACCTGAGAATCACTGGAACGAATCAAATTGCATCCCGCGCCAATCCACCGTCCATCTCCGCCCCTTCCTCCCCATCCCACATCTCCCCGTCATCCCTCTGCTTTCGCGAGCAAAACCATTGCAGGCAATAGCTCCACTCTATCAAAGGTATGCCCTCAATTTTCGAATATCGTGCGGGTGGAGAGGTGGGGGAGAGAGAAACAGAGAGGTAGGCAGGTTTGGGAAGGGTGAGCACAGGAGGCGAAGTCGGCGGAAAATGTTCCGCCTTTAACCCGGAGCAACCGCCACCACCCACCCCCGTAAGGTCACGGGTTAGGCAAAGGGGGTGAAGGAAGATTGGTCGTAAGCGTATTAAATTCCGTGGAGGCAATACGGTTAGGGGTGAGAAAGGAGACGGAGAGCCTAAATAAAAACGCATTATTTTATAAATACGCGGGAAGGTGACCCAGAAAAGGTCACAGGTCAATTTATGATTCCGCTCTGGTCTCCAGCTTCAGGCGCCGCTCCGCGGGCGGGAGGCTGGGAGTAGCGGATGCAGCGAGATGAAGGCGGGGGAATGGGTAGGGAATGGCTTACGGCCTGGCGTTTCCCTACGCGCTCAGGGCCGGGTCGCCTGCGACTGCGTGAGTCAAAAGAGAATTAGAGTTTTTTTATTCTCACCGCGTGTAAAAAAGATATGCACTCCACCTATAACACGCCGGTTGCTTTCGAAAACTGTTGGTAAGGAACTGATGATGCGGATCAGTCGAGGAGATATATTTTTAAGAAAATGCATTTTTTTTGCATTTTTTACCTCATCGCCACTTTCATCGAGCTTAAGCATTCCGCCCGAAACGAACTGTTTTATCCACTAGTAAATCGGATACTAAGTCCTTTCCTTTTCACCGTTTATTTTCCCGGAAAAAGATGCTCCCGTCTAAGTTTATGTATAAGAAAATGAAGAGACGTCTGGAGGTTCAAAATAAGCTATTTTTATTAGAGGAAACAAATTACGGCCAGAAATGGTGACAGTTTTCCTTTATGAGTGAATGAAAAGATCTTTTTGGACATCACAGTAATCTGTGTATTAATATCTGTAATTAATGTGGAGTCCACTAAAATCTTTTCATTTATTCATAATCTATTTTTATTTTTTTCTTTCTGGATATTCTGCTATCATCATCATCGGTCAACAATTTTAGGATTGGTTTGACGCAGCCCTCCACTTCGATTCTTCTATCGGCCAACCTCTTCATTCTGACGTAGCTCCTCTCTTTTACATCCTTCACAACTTGCTTTATATACCTCACACGAGACCTGCCATTTCCAATTTTTCCGTTCACATTTCCCTCGACGTTTGTCTACATCAGGCCACCATGTATTAAGATATGGCCTATTAGGTTGCCCCGTCTTATTTTTAACGTTTTCAGTAGGCATCTCTTCTCTCCCACTCTCGATGCGATAGGCGATGGAGGGGGAGATGCGGAGAGGGGAAGCCCGGTGCCGGGGAAGGGAAGGGGAAACCGAGGGAATGGGAATTCGACGTTGGTGGGGACCATAGAGTTTTCGGAGGGCTAGACTACAATTCGAAAGCCGCAACATGCGTATTCTATTGTCCTACCTAATCATCGCTATGATAGGTATAACGGCTGTAGTCGACTGACTGCTCAGGCTGGTGGCAGGATCCCAATTCATCTAATGAACTGAAGCCTTGATTGCGAAGGTTTCCGCTGGACGTAGAGAATAGTTGACTCAACTGCTTTATGAATTTTCCACCAAGTCGTTTCATGTCAGGACTTTGCCTCCCATCCTGCAGGCGTCTTCATGTCAAGAAGAAGGTATCAGGATACATATCAAATACTGCCCTGAGCATGGATCGACGCGGCGTAAAACGTTTAAATCAGTTGAGTCAGCCTCATGTGATTTAGGCGCTCATGAAGATTCATATTTATCTGATGCCCTAACAACGGCACACATTACCATTTACTTGCATTGTTCTGCTTTGTCTTGAAGTTTTTCAAATCTAGCATTCCACTAGCAGATTAAAACAAAAAATACTCTTCTGTCTACCCGGTAAGAATATGAAAGAATTGATATGATAACTATCTATAGCATTTTCATACCGTATAGGGCAATTCTGTTTAGAGAAAACAATGGTATCATTCAAATTTAAGACGTAATAAATCATATCGTTATGAATATTCAAACTACTGTAAGATAATTGCAACGGAAAGGGTAGAGTCCGTCAAAATGATGTATTCCATTGAGTAGGTTATCATTGAAATATGCCGCAAATGGTTTCAAAAAATTATTTATTTTTTTCTAAATTCAGTATCTCCCGTAGAAGGTGGTTCAAGTAAAATGATTTAACTTCTCCAACATTTCATTTTCCCAGAAATCCTGATCTCTCTGAAACTTTACCACCATGAAACCATGTGGGGTCTAAATCATAAAGGTACAATAATCCCTTTTAGCTATGTTTAGTTGCCCTTGAACTTGGTAGAAATAATCGGACTTTCTGTTCAAATACAAATTTCCCTCCCGAATATCGCAGTATTTTATTTCAGACGAGAAAACACGAAACCACGCGAAGACAATGTCGCGGAGGGCTCGTATGCCTTACTCGGTGGTATCACGTCGTCATTACTACATAGCTGAAGCCGGGAAATAAGGGTTGCCTGAAAACCTCTAATGAATAGCGAGGGGGAGAGGTTCATTCAAACTAACGTCTCTGTTACAATTCGCTAGTCAGCGCATTGCCTTACAATGCCTGTACTCGACGACATTGCGTCGTCAACACATCAGTCCCAGTGAATCGCGAGAAAAGGAACCAAGGCACACCTTCAGCATCTACTGTAACTTTATATAACTTAGCAGTTTCCACTGCAATTTTACAATTGCGATGGGTTACTTCACATCGCAATGTGGGGATCAATATCAAAAACTAACCTTAATGCAATTTCTACCGATGAGAACAATCTTTTGTGGCAAATTACAGACACACCGTAGGTCGTCAGTAGTCTTACATTCACGACAACATTGAGACACGTGGCTTCTTATGCACGACTAACATATTGGGAAATTCGAGAGGCCGAAATACATAAATATAGATAATATTGCGTGGAAAGAAAAGGAACTTAGTCATCATGTGCCTCTGTGCTCTCTTATGAAAGAAGAGAGAGCAAATAATTCAAAATAAAATATGATATATTTTCGCAAAAAACATTTAGCGCGCAGTGTAAACATAATTTTGCAGTCAGAAAAAAATCTGTTTGGAATTTTATATCTCAGGACTTTACGGTATCATAAAAGTGAAATTTTGCACGTAATTGCGCATTAAAGCGGGATTTTCAAATACAAGCAATTTAAACTCCTAATGATTTGCATTAGTAAGCAAATTGAGTCTAAAGCTAACATTTTTTTCATAACACTGAAAATAAGGCATTTTCAAACCAAGTCTCTTTCAGTTCAATTCTCATATCGTCACGAATGCAGAATTTTTTAGTGCAATTGTTTTCGTTAAAATTTCAAGATAAATAATACGAATTCTTTGTGTGCTGAAATCCGTATACAGGGCTTGTTTACTTAACTTACCTTGGCCTAGAAATGGTTCTGATACAAACAGTCGCAACCGTAAGGCTTGGTCGAAAATTGTAGGTTTATGAAAATCATAAGGAGTCCAAATATTTTTCATTTGAAAAAAATCTCACTTTCCTTCAAAATTATCAGTTTTTTTAAATAAAAAAAACATAAAATATTCATAATATGCGATACTCATTGTATAGCATATTTGTGTAGGCAAAGCGTGCAAAACAGTTTTGTGACGTGAAAAGCTTTCCACGTTCTGCTTCGACTTTGAGTCGGTCCCCGACTGCGAGTGTGTTGTCAAACAAACAAATATCTAAGAAACAATGCACAGATAATCCGCTCACGCCTGAAACTGGAGTACAGATGGGTCGGAGTCAGCGGGGCCGGCCCCTTCCGCTATCCCCATCCACTTCCTCTCTCCCCTCCACTTACCGCTCTCCCCTTCCCCTCTCCCCTCCACGTACCGCTCTCCCATTCCCTAGCGCGTCCTGGGACTCGCTCTCCAGCTACGAGGAATTCCTCGCCCCGAGAGAGCACGCGAATGACAAGTGGAAATTGTGTTGCATTGCTTCGGGACTACGGTCACTGTGCTGTTGTTATAAACAGTACACAAAAATACCATGGACCTACGTGGAGACGATGAATTCCCGTTTCAAAAGAGTGTCAAAGGAGGAGTCATATTCAGTAATTATGTTCGGACTTTAACGTCATACACGTCATGGAAATCAGCCTATTTTCGCCAAAATTAGCGTTTTTCTGAGGTCAACAAAATTATGAGAAATGCAATGACTGAAAAATTATTAAATATTATTAAAATACATTTATTTAATAGACCAATCCTTACTCTCGAAGCCTGCGAAGAAAAAAACTGTTTAAGTAGCAAAGAAGGGTCGTCAAGTCATGAGGTGTAGACGTCTGCAGGGCGTTTTTGACCGTGGTATCCGACAGCCTTAAGATTTCTTCGTTTGTCACTCAATCGATCCATTTTATCTTCATCATTCTTCGGTAGCACCACATTTCAAATGCTTCCATCCTGGACCTCTCCCCTGCAGTTATTGTCCATGCTTCGCTGCCATATAGTAGAATGCTCCAGATGTATGTTCTAATGAAATGTTTCCTCACTTCCAAGGTTGTATTTGCAGTAAATACGATATTATTTTGGTAAATGCCCTTTCTTCTTGGGAAACTCTGCTGGCATTTTCTCTTTTGCTTCGTCCATAGCTTCCCAGGTAGCAGAACTCTTCCACCTCCTCGATTTTTTGTTTTCCAAGTTTAAAATTCTTGGCTTCCTTTCTCCTAATGCATACCAATACCTTATTTTTCTCTTTATTGATCTTCAGATGGTATCTGGTCATTCTTCTTTTCATATTTACTAGTGTGTTATTTAAATTTGCTTCAAATTCTGAAAACATTCTATTATAGCGTAGCTATTTTTAACCAAATTACACCGATTCTCTCCCTGGAACCGATGTAACTTCATGTGAGGTTCGTAGAAAACTATTGTGGAATGATCAAATCGTCTGCATAAGTAAACTTGGGAATGTTTTCCATAAAGGTCAGCAATAATTTTTTAACGGTGCCCTTCCCAATTGCAATTCTGGCTCTTAAACTGTGGGTAGGGAATCACGTTACCTAATATGGATACAAGGACAGGTTAAAACGCTGATGTCATTTGTTTCTTTGTCAAAATTGAAAGATATTTCATGATGGTAGCCGTAGATACTAATTTACATATACCGCAAAGAGCAAATGACAAATGGCAAGTACTAATGTTGAGTCTATTAATCATTCTACCTATTAAATACCTCGTAAATACATATGAATCCCTATCTTTCTTCTTCAGAAAGGTAACAAAAACAAGACATTTAAAAATTATATGATAATCCTCACCGACTTCACCTGTTTACGCAAAATTGAATGTATAGAAACTGATCGAAGGAATTTGAAACCTTCGAGCTTATCATATTCTTGAACAACCTACAAAATCATTCTAAACCAACAAGGCTAACTATGTTAAAACATACAGTAATGTAGAACAAAAAAAATTGAACTTATTGCTAAAACCTCATTAAATATTCAAGATTAATAACTAAAAGTAAATTAAGAATTGTTGCAGAGAGAATTTATATCAGTTAAATAAGAGAAAGTAATGAATACATTCATTTTAAATGAACAATCACATTCACTTCTGATCGAATCGCTTCTTTTTAGAGATAACACTCAGCAACAATCCGAAAAAAAAAACAAAATTTTCACAGAAATTCAGCTACAGGTAACCTCTCCCACATTTTGGGGGGTTACATTACGGAAGAACCCGTTGTGGCATTTTTTGCCCCCCCCCCCTCTCTCCCCTCGTTGGACATAACCCCTCCGTGAACTAATTACCCTCCGGACTTAGCGGAAGGACTTGCACGAAGTTAACGACAGGTGGAGCCAACGTCGCCAACAATGCCTACGATTCCAAAATGCATCGATTCCAGCCTGCAGCGTTCCGACAAAGCGTGCCGCCAAACCGCGCCGTCTTACTGCGCCGTCCCCTCTTCACATCTGCTCTCACTTATAGAGCCCTCAGAGCGCGGAAGAAGACCAGAAGTTAGGCCATCGTACAAGCCGTTATTTGGTGTTCCCCCGCTAGAGTGAAAAAGAGTTCCTGATGACATAACCATAAGCTTCCACCTCGCCCTCTTCACATCATGGTACTTTCCCTCCCCTCAAATTGTCCCTATCGACGATTTCCACGTTAAACCCCATTGCACTTTGACCTTGCCGAAAATACTCCCTCCTTACCCCAGAGAATACCTCCCCTCTCACGCCCTCTGTTCGAGTCGAGACGGCAACGAGTTCACTTCGTGGGTACGTCAGCGGAGAATTGGTGATTCTCGAGTCTCCTTAGGGCCATGGACTGTTGGTGCAAATTATTAGCATTTCCCTGAATTGTGAAGAGTATTTCAACTTTGTTAGTTTGTACTTTGTCTTTTGTTGATGAAATACAGTGTGTGATTAGTTAGATTCTCATACTTCTGTTCTTTGCTCTGTATTTGACCTCATCTTGCTCGCCAGTTTTGAAAGAATTTTCGTCCCCTGGACAAGCGTTTCTCGTGAACTGCTGTTCTTCTTTCGAGAAACGCTGCATTTGGTAGCAGAGCGTGGGTAGCTGTCTTTTTAAAGCAGGTGGTGTGTGTTCTTGATGAGGATTTCCTTGATTTCTCTGTGTAACTAGATTTTTTCGCTTCGTACTCTCTAGTGTTTGAATTTTCTTAGTATTTTTCGGTGAGTTATGGTTCGTGTTTTCCGCTTTCTGTCCGAATTTTGCCACCATGACTTCCAATTCAGATTACCCTTTTGCGAAAAATTATCGCACTACTGCCCAGGATAGGAGGGCCAGATTAAATGGAGAGCCTGTAGTCTCACTTGGTAACACCGGATTTTCGGCAGAAAACGAATTCAGCTTTGTTCCACAAACCCAAGAATGTGACCTTCAGCAAACTCAAGTTCCACTCCCAACCCAAGTGCAGGTGAACTTCCCTACATCCTCTCCCATTGAACATTTTTCATCTCATTAGGTCGATTTGCCCGTTTCCTTGCAAAAGAATCTCCACCAACCCAAGTTCTGCCTGTATTTCCAGACGCTACTTCAACCGTGGCCGAACCTAGACGAGCGAGATTGGCTCTACCACTATCCGAAGGGTTGGCGGTTGTTAAACAAAGGATCACTGATTTTCTTCCCTTTGATGTTTCCAGTGCCGAAAATTGGTGTAATGTGATGTTGAATCTGACGGAATGAGTCTCTCTCTCCCTGGTACCTTTATCAACGTTATTGAGTTTGGTTATTCCTAAGTTATCCTCCTGTTGGCAACGTTTCTGCCTTTTTATTTTAAGTCAAAATTTTTCTTGGGCCCAGATAACGAGCAAACTTTGAAATGAAATAATCAGCGATCGAGAATTTGATCGTCTTATTGCTTCCAAGGTCAAAAAATTCCGGTTCCCTTGCGAAACACCGCGTGATTTGGTCTGCCATCAGAAACGCTGTGTGTGAATTACGATTAGACTATTCTGAGAGCCAGATTGTCCATTTAATTTTTCAAGGTTTAAATCGTATCACTATTTCCGCTAACAAGACGCCCACTCCGCCATCTAGTTTCGAAAAATTAGACGTAGTCATTGGTCGTGCGTCAAAAGCATTAATGGATGCCGCTGATTACGCTAACAACTTTCACGGCACTTCATATTGTGCTCCTCCTGCCGCTCCTAGGCAAGTTGTGTGTTCTTATTGTAACAAAGTTGGGCACAATATCAGGGAATGTCGTAAAAGGCACCGCAGAGGACGGCCTCCCGCAGTCAGTCTGATAAGTGTTCACAAAACTCCCGATATCAATTTGCATTTGCTTCCTATTCTACTGCAGTCAGAATCCTGTAATGCCCTGATTGATACTGGTTGTTTAGTCACTATTTGCGACGAGAAGTTCTTCACTAGCCTTCTTTCGAAATTCTATCTTACTATTCACGGTCGCTGGACAACCTTTTCGAGTTAGTTGTTTTGTGCAACTAAAGATTCAGATTCATTAGTACTCTTGGCATCATGAATTTTATTTGGCAGACATTCCATTCCCTGTCCTTTTAGGGTTTGATTTCATTCAGAAATCTAAACTAATTATTCATCCTACTGGTGTCGCGTTTGAAATGGCATCATGTAATTTATTTGCTTTTTCTTCTGACAGTCAAGCATCGAAAATCCCTCCAGCGTAATCTGAAGACATGTGCGCTCGTGACGGAATCGCAGAGTCTGTTCTGAATAATTCTTAACTTCCGTGTGACAATTTGGTGAGTCAGTTGAAATTGTTGTTGTCTAATTATCCCGATGTTGTAACCCAAAATCTAGGAGTGACATCGTTGATGATTTATGAAATGGAATTGATCGACGATTCTCCCGTAAGGAGTCATCTTTTTCAACTCTCACCGCCAAAAACCCGGTTGATGAAACAACATGTCCAGTCGTTGTTAGATAAGGGAAATATCGAAGTTTCAAATTCAAACTGGTATTCTCCTGCCTTTTTGATTCCAAAGAAGAATGGTTCCGTTCCCAAGAAGAAAGGTTAGTTGTTGATTGTCGTAAGCTTAACAGACAAATTAAGAAAGATAGTTATCCGACACCTTCTGTCGAACATGCCTTTCAGTATCTGTCTGATGCCAAGTATTTCACTATTCTAGATCATAATTCTGCTTTCATCAAATCCCTCTGTCTGAAAACTCAAAAAATACACTACGTTTGTGACGTCCTTTGGTATGTTCCAGTATACAAAACATCCGTTTGGTTTCGCTAATTCAAGTCAGGTGTTTACTTGTTTGATGAACAAGGTTTCGGGTGATTTGCTGTATTTGTGTGTGTACCCTTATATTGACGATATATGTATTTATACTAAGAATTCCAGGGATCACGTAACTGACGTGAGAGAGGTTCTTAGTAGGTAGGCTTCGCTCCGCTGGCCTGACTATTTTTGAAGAAAAGATTAACCTGGGCTGCACTTCAATCGCCTTTTTAGGCCATATTATTTCCAATGGAACCCTTTGTGTTGATCCCGATATGATAAAGCCCATCGAATCCTTTCCTTTTCCGAAGAATACGAGAGATGTAGCCACCAGATTCCTGGGAATGTGTGGTTTCTATTCCAAGTGCATACCAAGGTATTCTGAAATTTCTATTCCTTTAAATCACCTAAAACGTAAGAATGTTGCTTTTCGCTGGTCTACGGTTGAGAACGAGGCTTTTGTTCAGCTCATGAAAGCATTGATGAATCCACCTGTTCTAACTTTTCCTCGTTTTGAGGAGGAATTCCACTTGTTTGTGGGCGCCAGTGCCTTGGCTCTAGCCGCCGTGTTAAACCAGAAAGTAGATGGTGTTTTTGCCCCTGTGGCGTACGCTAGTAAAACCTAATTGCCACATGAAAGAAAATTGTCCGCATACGAACTGGAGTGAATGGCAATTTGTTGGGGCAAAGAAAAATTTAATGTATACTTCCAAGTTAAAACACTCCATTTATATACTGATAATGGGACCCTTACTTGGCTGTTCTCTCACCCTAAGCAGGTAGAGAAATTAGACAGAATTGTGTTGAAACTGTCTTCCTATAAATTTACTATCCACCATGTTCATGGGCGTAGCAATAGCGTAGCAGATTGCCTTTCAAAAATTCTGCCTGACATTGATTTAATTCCTAAGCAGACGGATAGTGCGGGTGTTGAGCCATATCCACCCATTCCTTGTGTTTTACATTATATTCCTTTATCATTTGTCGATATTCGTGACCATCAACGGTCAGACTCTACCTTAAGGGAGACGTTTGAGAAATTGGAGAAGGATGCTTCCTCTTGTCCAAATTACTTTCTCAAAGACAATTTGTTATGTTTTGGCAATTCTAAAACCCGTAAGGGAAAGGTTGTCTTGCCAGTAGAACTCCGGCCTATGATATTCCAATATTATCACTGTTTTGGTGTGTCTGCCCATTTGGGTATGGCTAAAACTTATGAAAAGGTGCAAAGGGAATTTTGGTGGAGCGATATGAAAAAACCTATTTTTTATATGGTTCGAAAATGTCACTTATGTCATCCCGAGGGCCCGGGTTCGATTCCCGGCAGTGGCGGATTTTTCAGTGGAAAACGAGTCCCCACTTGAGTGCCTAGTGGAGGGAATATTCAAGTACAGTACTCCGTCCGTCGGATGGGACGTTAAGCCGTGGTCCCCTTGGTGCCTTTCGTAAAGAGTAGGCTAATGCCGACGCCAGGTTTCTCTCCACCCTTCCTCCGTTCCCTAAAAACTCCTACCATTGCCCAATTACCCACTTGTCCTATATGGCGCAAATGACCTCAGCTGTCGGTCGCCTCCCCTAAAAAAAAAAACCATCACTTATGTCAGAAATGTAAACCCAGAAATACTGCCCCACCGGGTATGATGTCTTCTAACATTCCTGCTCATGTGTGGGAAAGACTTTATATCGATTTTGTTGGAACTTATCCTTCCACGAGTAATAATCACAAATATGTGCTATCGATTATTGATGGTTTCTCTAAATTTTGTATCCTGGAACCTGTTCGTAATGCCACTCACAGTGCTGTTGTAAGCATTCTCACTCAAAGAGTTTTTTCTAAATTTTGTTACCCTAAATTTGTTTTCTCCGACAATGCACCTGTGTTCAAGTCACATCTGGTTAGGGAAATGTGTTTGCAACTTGGAATTAAACAATTTTTCTCTGCCCCATACCAACCAAGCTCTAACCACGTTGAGAGACTTCATAGAAATTTAAAGGTTGCCTTGTCAGTTCTCTGTAATAATGTTCACTATATTTGGGACAATTTCTTGCCAGATTTAAATTTTGCCTTTAACTTTGCCTTTCATGGTGGCACTGGGGAGTCTTCAGCTAAAATAATTTTTGGCAGACAAGTCCTCCATCCCCTAATATAGAATGGTCTATTCCTAGAGAACTGTGTGGGGATGATATTTTGGAAGAAGAGATGGAGGCTTATTTGCAACAGGTAGTTGCTAACTTGAAGAGAGATAAATTTAGCAAAAGCTGGTTTTTTATAATTCACATTCTGACATAACTTTCAAACCTGGAGGTAGGGTATTGTCAAAGAAACATCCTATCAGTTCAAAGTCAGACAAAATTATTGCAAGGTTTACCCCTCTTTGGGAAGGCCCATTCATTATAAAAAGGTCAGTCTCTCCTGTAACTGCTGTTCTCGATATTGGTCCAAGCAAGGAGAGAATATGTCATGTTTCTCAATTGAAACTTTATCATGGTGATCAATAACTTATAATTTGTTGAGTGATAAAGGAATCTTAATTTTTGGATTTATTATCTAACTTATGTCTTGAGTGCTTACAAATTTTTCTCTTCACTATTTGCCATTTAAACTTCTGTAATGTATACTACTTTTAATAATTATTAATTGTAAACTGCCAATTCATGCTAAATTCATTTGTTGATCTTAGTATTGCCTGTTTAGGGGGGTATTACTTCTGTTATTTGTTATATTTTGTTAGTTCTGAATGCCTATCATCATGTATGTCTACCAGAAAGGGGAACTTGGGATAGTGTTTGTACAGTGATATTGTGAATTCTGGAGGGAGTAGGGAGAATAGCCATGAACATTCCCGAGGTGACTCGATTCCAGTTATGTCGCGGAGGGTCATTGGCTATTAAGTGTCTTTAGTGACTGTCTAACGCCAGTGATCATTAGGTTTTCATGATCATTCCTCCGATCTGGACCAGAACCTGGATTTGTATAGTCATTCACTGCTGTGACCTAGGTTGTGCTGATGTGTTTATTGATTGGTTATTCTGTGCCTTAGATGGGTTTCTTTATCGCTGGGGCAGCCTTTTGTCTACAAATCAGCAATTTGGCAGTTGATTGTGTAACTGTTTATTGCTTATGTGTTCATTGTTCTCCGGCGTTGGGGTTGCGATCTCATCGCCCAGCAGTTACTGTATCTTGCTGCAATGAGCACCCAGCATTTGCTGGATTGGGTATTAACCCTCAATTGTAACTTTGTAATTGCATTACCCGTGACGGTGGACACTAAATTAATTTTGCTTGTTTAGATTTGTGTAACATGTGTTTGGCTTAACCTGGCTCTGGACTTATTGAATTTTTCTATTAGTCATCCACATCTTTTTCGATTTTTTGCTCTATTCAAATTGCATGACAGTTGAATAGAGAGATCAATTTATTTCTCTAATTCGAAATGTACTCTATGTCATCTCGAGTCATTTCAATTAACCCACAATTTTCATTGACTGGCTCAATGCTTAACAGTTCAACCCAAGTTGGTGAACGACAAAATGTAATTAGTTTTAAGGTATTATTATTGGGCATTTTTTTATCACTCTCTTAATCAACATTAATATAAATTCAATTATTGTATAAAGTCTGACTGCTCTTGAAATAATTGTTCATTCACTACATGGCACTCACTATTGCACTTAATCATTATATGTCGTAATTTTGTCATTTCAACCAACCCAAGTTTTGATTGACTGGGTCAGTGTTTAAGAGTTCAAAGCAAGTTGGTGAATGAAAAAATGTAATTGGCTATTAAGTATTTCTTCATCATTCTCTCAATTCTACACTTATATTGTGAAAGAGTCTCACTGCTCTTGATATAATTGTTAATTCTCTACATGGCTCTCACTACTGCTAATAATTAAAATATATTGTAATTCTTGTAACTTCTGTCAACTCATGATTCTTCATTGACTGTCTTAATGTTTATCAGTTCAACCCAAGAGGCTGAACGACAAAATGTAATTAGTTTTAAGGTATAATAATGGTGATTATTTTATTTTACCACAATCTCAATCGAATAATTATTTATTCATTATTGTAAAATAATCAAGTTGCACTAGATACAACATTTACAACATTTAATGTTGCTAGCTGCCTTTTAGCTTTAACAAAGTGAAGCGTAGTGATTCTCTGGATCTACTCATTTCTTATCACATGCCTTAAAAATTTACTTAATGACACTAGCTATCATTTTATTTCGAAAAAAAAATCCAATTACACAAAATCACCTAAATGTTAAGATACATCGAATCATGATCATAACTACAATGTGGATTTGATTGACACAATGTTTTAACAAAAGTACTTATTTCACGGAAAACACCAATGGTTATCCTTTTTCACCTTATGCACTACGTCTTATAACCCTGTCTTTGTAACTTAGGCTACATCAGCTCTACTTTTTAATATAAGAGATATGCCGAGCACGAATTCATACGTCACCGAAGCCATTTTACTGATCTTCAAGCTAGATTCCAACAAACCCACTTCCTACCATTTATTCCACATTAAATCAACATCACAAATAATTACTACACAAAACTTGTAATTTTCGAGGCCTCTGTGAGAGGAAAATAACAAAATATGAGAGCACGTCATAAGCCCATGCGACTGCTTTACACATGGAAATCGGAAAATTGTAATTATAACATCACTAACTACATGAGTTAGTCAGCGGGGGAAGTAATAATGACGAAAATACTCGAATTTCTACTCGTAAATTCTTAACTACACAGAAAACTTCTTAAAAAGGAAATCACAAACCACACGAGAGCAGAGTTCACATTTAGCAATTTTTGTACGAATTTCGCCTTCAATGACACTGCCGAGGTTACTTAATTCCTTGGTATAACTCACTCAACCCTAATAACATAATGCATGACACCTTTTTTTATTCACTGAAATTGAACTTTTTAGTGAGGTATGCTAACTCCGATGTCGCATGAGAGATCACTTGCACAACTTATGGCGAATACGCTCTAATAAATAAGAGATTGAGGATGCCTTGAATTCCTGACTGAGAATTCCAGGGAAACTAACGGAAAATAACTTCCTTTCCAAAAATATGCTGGTAGAATAGATAATTAAAGAAAAACTTTGACTTAAAACCGGAAACCTTTAATCAATTTTTCATCAAACTGTGCGAGAAAAAACGAAGTAGAGAGCATCCAAAACAATATGGCAACACAGCAGCGTGACGTCACTGCCAAGATATAAAATACAGACTATAGCGAAGAATGATGAAGATAAAAAGGTTGGACCAAGTTAAAAACGATGACGTTCAAAGAAGAGCGGGAGGAAAGAGAAATTTTACGAAAACATAGGAAAGGAGAGGGTAAAACCTAATTGGCCAAATCAAGAGATATGACAGTCTTACGATGACAGTAGATGACAGAAGAGTGAGTGAAAAAAATAACGGCGAGGGAAATTCTCGCATGAGGTATATGGAGCACGCAATAAAGTTAAGAAGTACTTTAAGGAATAATTACGAATATAAAGAGGTTAGCTGATAAAGGAATTGAATCGAGAACTGTGCCTCTTAGGATACTTTCTTAGGATGATGATGTGATCTTGAAAAAGATTTCAAAAACCGGAGCCCAAAAAATTATTTTTAATACGATTTCTGTACAGCTACTCGCTAAAAAAAGCTCACGAATTTAAAAAAATTCGGGTATGCTTTCAATTTTATTTTACCTGCCGAGTCACTATATAACTCTGGCTACTTTGTCAGAAAAGAAGCTATGGCGAGCTAAATAGATGAAGTACAAGGCGATGGGTGTGAAAAGATCAAAAGAATAAGCCATCTCCTTACGATCCCTTTCCTTCGAGAGCCTTGAGAATGCAGGCTTGTTCGATTCGGACCCATCACCGGCCACAATCAAGGTAATATCTTACTCCTACCCTATGAGTAAAGATGGAATAAAATAATGACCTCGGAATAAGACTAGTTTCTATCGATTTCCGATGTCGACAGTGAAAGAAGCCATTAGATAGCATTTTAAGAGGATGAGCTTAGTGCGCCAATAGGAATTTCAACTATACACCCCCCCCCCCTCTCCTCAAGATGTTAAAACCCGTACATCAAAGAGGGCGAATGACTTGAGTAATAGAATTCTCCGACCCAATTACCAATCTGCAGCAGCATGTCACCAATGCCTGACCTTTTAGAGGTGATACGATTTATTAAGGAAGCTGACCCAATTTTGATGGGCCTTCCGTTCCAGTTAATCTCATTCTTCTATCCTCGCCCACCCTTCCCAAGCCACCTCACTGGCAACCGGCAAGAGCAAGACCGTCAGATGCTCCGTTCACAGAGCGTGGGCATGCAAACCACAGCTGATGCGAGCACGTTAGCCAACCAAAGACCTCCGCCGGGCTCAATATTTCGTGTCCGGAGGAGGGGATGCAATTTAATTTCTCTCCTCGCGTCCACGTACGGAAACGCAATAAAGGTCGTGCGTTACCGCGTTCGCTCGGTGTACTCGGGCGGCAAATACGCCGCGCCCACAGCAAGGGTCGCTGAGAGACCATCCTCCGGTACGCTACCCCGCTTGGGGGGTTAAAAATCAACGATACACGTCAAGGTCGAAGAGAGGGCCGGTTGAGAAAAATACCGAAGGTTAAGTGCCAATTAAAATCTGCACGCGGCGTAAGATTGGGCGGAGCTGGTCAATCCACGGGAGCCATCCACATTACACACCCATATTAAACAATCGCCCGCACTCCGACGTGCATACCTCGATGATTCCGAATATTTTAGCGCTGAAACTGAGTGACTGGCCCACCGGAAATTGATAATTTTATCCCCATGACGAGAACCATCAGAGTAGCGAGATCACTATAGGCACTAATTAACAATTTTGCATTATTGCTGCAAAAGGCTACGATGCGTTATCACGCATTTGTGCCTCAAAATCGTAAACAAGATTACAATAGGCATTTGCGTTAGCACAGAACGTGGGGGTTGAAGGATATACGTATTTCGGATTACGCAGGTCGCGCAGCAAGATTCGTGTTCTTTTCCACCCAGAAAATAACACGAAGTCTGACTTTAAGGCTTGCGTTAACACAGCGTCAAAAGTTTGTCCATAGAGAAGGCATTTTTGAGGTTTTTGCCAATTAAACTGTCCAGTCAACGGTGGAAGAGCGTCAATAACCAAGCTCTTCGGAGAATATTTACGGAGAGATTAACACTAAAAAACTATTAACTGTTTGATATTTGCGCCAAAGGGCTCTCGAAGATGGATGTTGACAGCGTATCCAGGATGTACCAATTATCTCTTTGAATTTCTAGTCTCACTGAAGTTTTGTGGGAGCCTTTCATGCACAATTAAGCGGATAGCGAACAGACAAGCATTGCATCAAATTAAAGTAAAAAAAAGAGACTAAATGTGCTCTCCAACTTTTTCGTATCTGTTTTCCAACTGATTCTTCACCAAACATTTTCAAAAATTTATCTCTCCCTAAAGGAAATACATGGTGACGATTACAATGCCTAATTATGTTTTTTTTTGTTTCAATGTGCGCCTTCAAAAGTTTGTTTTTTCCTGTATAGCTTTCTTATAATGAAGTATTCTTATTGAAAACTTTATTTATGTAGTAATAGACATGTGTTTGGTCGTTTTTGATGAACACCAATTTGCGCCTAAAATTCACCTCTTTATTTCGGCTTCTTCAGGGCTATTTAGTACACAATGTAAGTTTTTAAATTTCAATTACTTTTTAACAGACTTAGAATAGAACAGAAAGAGATAAAAAAAGTTTATAGAACAATATTAATATCTTGTTACATACCTTTGGTGACAATTTTTTTAAAACAACAACAATGTTAAACTTCTTAGACACATAAATTCATCAACAAATGTTTTTGTATAAAAACCGAAACAACCAAAATTTAAAATTGTTACACAAACAAAATTTGAATTTTATACATATAGTTTTAAACAAAAGTGAATATTGAATGAATATAATTTACAAGTTAATGTTTATGTTGAGTAAGACATATTTATGTTGTGGATATAATGTTATGGTATATTTTACTTAAATTTTGTATATCTGTTCTATTATTGCATGCAGTTTGAAGGTTAGATTCAAAATCAATGGATTTTGCATCTTCAAATTTAAAGGAATGGTTGTTTTCTAAAGCATTTTTTGCCAAGGCACAGGTTCCGGTATTTGTTTTAATTGATGACTTATGGCCATTAATTCTATTTTTTAAGCATTTTGCAGTATGCGCAATATAAATTTTGCAACATTCTTGGCAAGGTATTCTGTGAACAATGTTCCTCTTGTAACATTGTTTATAGTCTACCTTGTTAAATTGGTGCTTATTAAAAACTACCAAACAACTCCAGATAAACACTTTTCTATTGCTGTATAACTGCATAGCAACACGCCGATGCTCGTCTATTTGGAATAGAATGTTGAAATGTTTGCTGACACAAATAATTAGTTTACCATGGTACAGATTTCAAATATTAATTCGCAGTGAACGTAGAACTACAAAATATATAACTTCGAAGAACATTCTCGTTTTTCTTCGTTTTACGCAGCTGTTTCCTCCACTCACTCACTAAAAATAAAAGCGGGCCATCGGCCATTTAAGGTCAAATTAATCTAACACTGATACTACCACCGTGATTTGGCGGAGGAAAAATAAATCCCATTTGTCTTTTTAAGCAGGAAAATTTAGACAACCGCCTCAAAGTTAATCTTACAGATAACATTAAGGTTCCCCGAACTTCTGGTTAAAATCAAATTATTGTATACTCTCTATAAAAGCAATAAAATCATTTCATCATCATTGAACATTGATAAAAAAGTTAATTTCTTTAAGTTTCCACAACAGTAAACTAAAAGCGTAAACGCATTTCCAGCTCAAAGCTTCGTGTTCAACAAACAATTCGTAAATATTTTGCCTTGAGTCAGTCCAATAACTACCATGGGGAAGTAGGCTGGGGATGGGAAGCGTAATGACGAGAATGGGATACATGTAGAGATAGGGCAGAGATGATGTTTTCCACAACTTCCACTAACAACCACTACACAATAGTCTGAATCACTCACCGTTCCACCGCCTGCCCAATCGCCAAACGCGTTCTAACTCTTTCCCCCTCCTCCTCTTCCTCCCTGCTCACATTGAAGCTATCCAATGGACTGACCTGAGACAAAATGTGCGTGCCTCGTAACTTGATAAGGACGTTCATCATAGCCGCCACTAATTACTGCTAACATTGGTATGACGCAGTTCCCCATTCAATTCTTCCCGCGGCTAACCATGATGCATGTACAATTGATAAGTGGCAATCACATTCATAAATTTCCTTCCTTTTTATGTATTACCATTTTATATATTCATTTGTTAGTTAGTGTATTTCCTTTTTGTTATTCTATTTTTGTCTTCTGCAGATCTTCATAGAGTTTAAAAATTAATGGTAAATAAGGATTGTTATTTGGACAGCCATATTCTATGAAAGACGATATCTATAGAGTAAATAAAGAGCAAATTGATGTAGGAATTTAAATTTAATGTTATTAATCCGCTTGACACGTCAACATCTTAATGAATTCTTAAGTCTTTTCCATGGAATCCTTTAGAAGCTGCTCCATTAATCTATACACGAGTCCTTTATTTCCGATTATTCCCGTTCACTTCTCCCTCGACGACTATTTTAACTAACCCTTTCAACAGCAGTGTACGCAGGATTTCCTTCTGGGGGGGGGGGGGTTTCATTAATATTTATGAGAATATTCATAAAATAATATTTCGATTATTATTCACTAAAACAATAATTAAATTAACATTCTCTTTTCGTGAAGACTATATTTTTGAGCTCAATAATTAAAATTCTAAATGCTAGGGCAAAATATACAAAACATGGTCCGGGAATGTTTTTTCGGGAGGTTTAAACCCTAAATTTCGGTGCGCCACGTCCTTAAAAGGTAAACTCTTAAAAGCTATGGCTTTTAGCTAATCCAACGAACAGTAAGTTTATGCATGCTTGCTTTGCTTTTTATAACTTCATATAATTGTTATGATTCAACTAAATATACCTTCTTATCCTCTTTAATGCTGATAGGTAGTACATTTTGTTGAAGCCTCACCCTCTGCCACACATATTCATGGTGGTTCGTAGGGTGCTATGTAGATGCAGACAGGTCTGTACCATGCCATAAACTCTCAAGATATGGTCGATTTTCAGTCATGTCTTCTTTTTAAAGTTGAGAAATACACCTCAATGGCAATATCACAATCGATTTCTATGAAGTTATTATGGTGATTAAGTACAAACTATTTTCATTCTCTCTCCTAAAAAACCTATTTCGGTGCCAATACATACTGAGAAAAAGTTTAGGGAATAAAACGAACGAATGGTCACATTAGGAAGACCACTTGATGAGTAAATTGGTCAAATTAAGAGGTATTTAAGGAAAAATGTAATTGGTGTGTCTGAGCTAACATTCAATATGAAGGAATAGGAGACTACGGTTCACCATACTTTAGGATTGAACTATAGTGATGGCATATGTTACGGGTAGGAGTCGGCTTTGCGAAAAAACTTCCATTCAGCTATGCTAGTCGGGAAGATTCCTCTTCAGCAACCCTAATATGTAGTATTATTCATCCACTCCGATGGGCGCAAATGTGCACCCAAAGTGGTGAACTATCACCCCCTCCCTCACGTCCTCTCTTCCGTCTCTAGCTCCCACTTACTTGTTTTCCTACAATTCTCACGTATATAGTGACGCACACAATTCCACTGACCCTCGTTCATCCACCCCCATCCCTCTAATTTCCTTCAGGAACTACCCTCATTCCCTTAGCATCCTTGTTCGTGTCCCCATATGTCCACCGAAATTTCCTCATCCTTCTCCATGCCCACACCGAGTAGTACATCATTTCAGTCGGAAGTTGGGCCGGGATACTCATCGAGGGAAACCAGAGTCCCCTCCAAAATCGCATTCGTGCTCTAAGATAGGTTTACACGCAGCAATTAAGCGCTTTAACAATGAAACCCGGGACCAAACTCGTAGGGTATACGCGTTCTGGGTTGCAAGGATTCAATTTAGGACTTGGACAGGGCATTATTTACCCTCACAAGCGATTACGGTGTATCTGTGAGTAGCTTAGCAATGGTAACACGGCCGAATGTTGAGCAAGGGTAAACTACATGGGTTTACTCCGCTGAGAAGCAGAGGCGCTTCTATTCTAATACCCGAAGCCAGCGTCGATTACGCCCAGCCGAGTCGTTCTGTGAATGTCAGATGTCGATCCGTGCTCTCACCGCAGCGCACGTGTTTACATGAACAAAACAGGCATAATAGTCGACTGTTACGGCACTGTGCCGCTGCGTCTGGATCCATCTTCGATCATTACAATAGCAAGCGCGCAATAGTGATTCCGTTTCCACCACTTAACGAGGAAGGCACGATTCTGGGAAGCAGTTTCGAGTAGGTTCAACCACTTTAACTTCCCTTGTGAGGTTCTCATTGTCCAGTGGTATCAATAATGCATATTTCGACATAATTAACTCGGGTGTGTAGCAGGAAACACAACTAAAACGAACATCTGTAACGTGCTCCCACAATACTCGCCACAAGGAATAAAAATAGGGAATAAAATGAAATTTCAATCCCGTTCCGAACTCGGTCCCAGTGAGAAGGCAGTGTTTACTCGTGCTACCTACCTCACATTTATATAATAAAAGGGCTCATTACTTCATATTAATTAGAGACACCACAGACATTTGATGCAAATAAACATGTTTTTCTAGAAAACAAATCGTGTACGACATTGCCGAGCACAAAGACTAAATTGCAATAAGGTTGAGGTGGCAAAATGAACCCCAGGGTCTATTTTCCTTCTGCTTGTAAAATAACGAATCATGACATGACGGCGAAAATTCTAGAAGGAAGCAGTTTTGAATGAGGAAGCGATATACGAAAACTTTCCTGGAACTATATTGATTGGAGACCTCAGAATGGAAAGTTTGACAAAGAATGAATACCGAGTCATCAAAAACTTGCGCTGAAAGCTGATGGTGAATACAAAGAGAACCGACAAAACAGAAAGGCGTACAGAAGAGCAGAATAGGGAAAATTAGCGATGAACTATATAGGATTAAACAAAAACCAATAAGGACTCAGCACCCTGTGATGGCGTGCCATGAGTTTAAAAGACGATAAATTATAATTATAAGACATTTATATGAGTGACAATGGCGTGATTAAACAACTTCTTATTAATTAATGCAGAGAAAAATAATGATCGGGGAGGGGTAAAATCAGCATTGAATCAGCATAATGTTGGAATAAAAGATGAAATGAAATCGGGAGTCAACGATGTAATTTAAAATCTATGCAATAGCGATTTTGTTGTATACGGTAATTCAAATATACGTGAGTCACAGCGTGCAGCCAAAATTAGACGATCGAGTTAGAGTGGTACCTACAGTACCTTCCCATTTCACGGGTTTTGGATCGAAACTCAGCTGCGGTGCATATTCTTTACTGGTCCTTGTACTGTGACGATTGGAGAGCACTTCCTCCTCTCCCCGAAGAATCCCTATACATAAACCCAATTTTTCACGTATCAAATTGCGCTAATGACCTTAGTTGTCGGTCCCTGATAACTAGCTAACTAAAGGTTGGTCCTGCTGAAGAGGACAGAACTATCAAAGCCTATAGTTTCTGAGGAAGATCCGGTACCAAGTAAATTGCAGAGCTTAGGTTTAACTGGACGTGTCTGAAGGTCTCTGTGGTCAGTAACTTAGCCTTTACTCCACTGAGCTACCACGCCATATTCACAATCAGCAGCAATACCAGAGTTGTGTAGGTGCTCCAATTTCTACTGCCACGTCGCACTGTCTTACCTTGCTTGAATCTAAGATAGACACGACACCCATGCCCGAGGCGGAATTCGAACCCAAGTACACAAGGTGGCCAGGTCGAAGCGCTTCCGACATGTACACCGCAACTAACTATACCCTCAATAGATATAAAATTCTTTTTGAGTATACGGTAAAAACCACATTACACAACAAAAACATATTTAATAAACCACGCTTGCAAAGGCCAAAATCTACCCTGGTTCAGTATACATATTTTTCTCACATTTATTTCAGGAATATTTCACGTGGAATCACAATTTCATCCTGTCGTTCTTAATTAGGCCTGCAGATCATGGAACTTCTTTCCTTCGCCACTTTATATTTCCACATAACCACCGAGAACCTTTGATTAGACACTTAGATTATCGCAAATAGCGAAATCAAAACCTCAAATGCCATGACGGTACGCCTATATTTCACACATACCTTCCTCTCAAAGTTTGCCATTGTTTGGATATCATGGTTAGGAAGAAAATTATTCCAGCGGATTTGTTTTAAGCAACAAATTCACAGGTTAAAAAACTGAAAAAAGTTATTCAAACACTTAACTTCACGTCATATGGCTGATATTTCTAATTATTTGCAATTTTCTTTCAATACAAGCCACCATCTCATTTTCCGATGCGAATTCTCTTAAGCCACGATACATCTACCCCCTGAACCTATTTTCCCTTTGGTCTCCTTCATAAGGACATCTGTGAAGTCGCGGCTACAAGTAATTCCTTGGACATAGATTTCGTGTCTTTCTCATAATTCTAGTAGCTATTCCCATTCCGTAGACATATTATTAAAACAATTACACATGAGATAAGATTCGAAGTAACTTTGTAGAATTCACTTTATAACCAATGTATGTACCTGCTGATGATGCCAGTGCATTTAAATCCGGATTATGCCATTGTATTTCTGACCCTGTGCTTTGTAAAAGCCAACTGATTTATTACATATAATTATAACGCTAATGCTAGCCGGTATGATTTTGTCCCAGAAGTTGGAAGCCATAAAAATACCAATTTGTATTACCATTGCTATTTATAGGTTGCCTCATGATGAAGGAATAACGTTGAAAGCTATACAAGATACAATTGTCTCTGAGAATATTAAGAGAGTGGGTGTTCGATTTTCATAAAAATACGACTCTATAGATTTTCCACTACCCCAATCAATCATCAATTCACAGTGTCGATTCGCTACCAATGGCTTAAGACGTCGGTAAATATATACTGGAGTCATCAAATCGCTGAACTGAGTATTTAAAAGCAGTATCAGAATCAGTTTTTGGGAGATCTAGCTGTTTGTGTTTCATCGAGTCGTCCAATCTAATGTTGATTACAGTAGAAGCACAACGTCCATGTTGGAAGCGGATTTCGAACCCGCAAATTTGGAAACTAAAACGGCAAGTTCCCGACCTTTTCTCAGCGGAGTTTTAAGTCTGTCTCGCCTTTAAAGGTGCCTTAGACTGAAGAAAAAAGTGTAAGGATAGCATTGGAATGCAATAAAGGAAAGGTAGAGTGGAACTCGTTGCCGGCATTAGGCCCCGATAAACGAAAGCCTAAAGGTACAGAGTTTTACGTCCCATACCACAGGCGGTATACTGAACTTTAAAAGCTTTAATAGTAGGGACTCCAATGGAACAAACTGGGAGTAGAACTCAGACCTTAAAGATGAGAAGCTAGTACTCTTACCAATCACTATTTCGTTTTGCACTGCTGACCAGGTCGGCTGACCATAAAATAGTTGCCAATTAGTTTGTTTTAGAATATTACCATTGAAAGATCTATCAAGGAAGAAGAATAGAAATATAAAGTTATAAATTGGAATTAGATAAGACAACTTGAATCAGATAAAGGTATGGTTTCCTGTATTTAAACGGTACGAATAAATTAATCCGGAACCAGAAAATGACATGAATTAATTAATTTTACTGTATATGAACCTAGGGAATTGTGCGTTTGCTGGCCGCCGCGGTGAATAGGTCGATAGCGCAACGGTTTCCAGTCCTAAATATCGCAGATTCTAACTCCACATCCGATGGGGACGTCAATTTTGCCATATGATTAAGCGGATTTAGCTTATGTCTGCGTCAGGTTAGACGTACAATATAAACTTAACACGTGGAGCCCCTACAAATCATATTCAAATAGTAGGTAGTATTTGATCACGTTTCCTTGGGTCATATTTTCAAAAAGGCGGAGGTGAAATGTTTCCGAACCAAAGTTCAATGGGTATGAGAATCCAATGATCCCATTGCGTGCAGGACTCCCTCCTTACAATGGGGGGCAGCAAATGACGCACCTGATGGCATCAACACGTAATCTCCATGTGAACCTCCAGGACGCAATTCTTCCACGACGGGTGCACGGGGACGTGAAAAGATCGGAAGGAAGCGATTCCCGCACCTGAACACAGGGCGCGGAGGTGCTCGAGTCTGTTTACGCACGCGGGCGGTATGAAGGACACACCTCAACCCCCTTGGCCGCCGCGGCATGTTCACGTTTCATAGCAGCAAGGCGGCGACAGGAGGAGTAGTGCCGCGCTAGAACCATCACCTGGGACAAATGGAGTATCCGCGCCCGCCCTCATTGACCGTAACCAGATACTCTCCCGCTTAATACCAGGATACCACTTGAATAAGCTTCCCGTAGGGAGATGCCCTCCTCCACATTCACCAAACACGAAGCAATCACCTCCCACCTTTCCCCTACCATGCTTCCGAGGTGCATAACATCCGTTTGCGTCCCTCGCGTTTGCGTCCTGGGACGAACCCCACCCCACCAGCCCTTCACCGCTTCCGTCAAATTCGACATGGTCCGCACTTGAAAGAAGTATTGTGACGAGGGAGCCAAGAGTGAGTTTACGCGCTACTCCCGGCCCTTAATCTCCACTTGTTCGTGTAAACAACGCACTGCTAAGCGAACGCGGATCGATCCACGGCTTAGTCGAGCGTTGCCGACCCTCGTTCGATCCATCGGCACAATAGGAGCTCATCTACTTGCCAGCGGGTTTGATGCCCATTGATATCGAAACAATCGCAAGCGACCTCGGGAGATCGTGTTTACAGCAGTTCCCGCCGACGACGTCGCGATTCCTGGAAGCTGCTTCGAGTGGTCTCAATCGCTGGGATGCTATCACAGACCAGCGGCAGGTTTCAACGCAGCGAAGATGACTCTTGTAACAGTGAACTGTTACGTGATGTGAGCACATCATCGAACGACAGACGTCCCTATTTTCATAGTATATCGCTCGGACGTAATCCATGAAAATGGAGCCCATTGTTGAAACGCTTGTACCTCAATAAAGCCTTAAAGGCTGCCTTTGCTCAGGTTGGCGAAAGAGATGGATTTGGAAACAAAAAATATCCTTCATACTTGAAACAAACTGCCTGATAAAGTATGGAATCTGATCACTAATCCAATAACATTTCAAGCTTCATATTCCTTTTTCTCCATCATCAGTTCACGCAAACTTTGCGAAAGACAACTCTTACTTATGAATTCATTTTGCGCGGTTACAGGAAAGATTTTTGCTTTCCGCGGTCTATCATTAGAGTAAGATTACGGGTTTTATCCCATTACTATTTCCAACGTCGACTTAACTTTCATCATGCCAAAAAAATACATGAATCAAACCTACTAATCGCAACACTTAAACGGAATTTCGGGATTCTTGCTCCTTCAATAATTAGTTCAGGTAAGATTACCACCTAGAGGCATAAACTGCGTATAAAATTTCTGTCATTAGCCAGAGAGTGTAATAGGGATTCACATAACTGAATGAATACGAGAGATCTTATCGGAAAGAATACTTTGAGCAAACAAATAAACAAAAGCGATGATGATGTTTATCATTTCTACTTCCTGCTTTACGACTGCTCAAGATCCAAAGTCACTTTTATCTTCATCCTATTTCCCTACCCACAAATTCTTTTGCGCTTATCCATGCCAGAAATTTATCCTCACATTCAGATAGCCATCCAAAAAAGTTGACTCTTGGAAGCACTTCGGACGCATTTTCAACAACGGTCGTAATCCGTAACGTTTACCCACCGTTATCTTCTTGTACCTCGACGGTAACTTTGTAGGTAACTGTCCAGAGTGTATTAGTCTGAAGATCGTCTTCAATGAACTACTTATATTTTGCGCGATTTCAAATAAAAATCATGATAGGAAACTAATGATTTCACTCAAGAAGAGTTCCTTGGCTGCCATGTCTTATCGTCACTCCTCGACGTCTCCATCAAAGTGATTTTCCCCGCGAGTACTTGTGTACCTTTTTCTTACGAGGTGCAATATTGTTCCCATTACCCGTTCCATCCCTTAACTCCATCTAATCTTCAATACGTATTTCTTCGCTCTTTTCCCTTTTGTATCCGTGAGACTCGTTTATTGTCGCAAGGAGCATTTTCCGTGAGCTTCTTCAACCTTTCCACCAGCACACACTTGCTGGTTTTGCAGTAGGTACTCCACCCACTTTCACAAGGATTATCTTGTCTTTCGGGTGACCTCCTTCCTCATCTTTTAATATCGCCACCCTCATCAACCAGTTCTTGAGTTCTCGTACATCCCACCCACTTCAATTAGCTCGAGTATTCCCTCCGTAATTCAGGATTTCATCATGATGGTTTCCCTACTACCTAAAGCTTGCCTCGCAGCATCCACCGTTCCACTTTTCGTATTTTTGCCGCCCGGAGCTCATATCAACGCATTGCTCGAAATCTTATCGCAGGATTCGTTTCACGACCGTTCTCGTGCGAGTGCTCTTGAATTTTTCTACTCTTCACCTAGCCAGATAGTTATCTCCTTATTTTCTTCGTTTTCATTCACCACTCATCACCACTATTACTTTACTCTGGTGATATCCACACCTTGTCTGTTCACGTGGTCCCCTATAAAGCTTATGAACTTCTGCTTCACTAACAAGACGAAGGCGCCCGAAAATTTCATTTCGTGACATGTATCTCGAACGAAATATTACGGTGACCAGGTTTTGGCCACGGTCAATTTAATGGGGATGAAGAACTTCTCCGTAATTTTTTTTTCTTCTCCCTCCCCTGTCCCTAACTAGCAATACACAGCAGAGAATTTTTCCTTGACATTTCCATATGGTGGGACAAAAATCACGTAAAATCGCGGCAACTCAATACTCAACCGTTAATTAAAATTCATATTTGACGTTCTCGACTTACCAATTAAGTCTTCAATTTTGGACTTGGCTCACAATTTTCAAAAAATCTTCAGTGGAGCAAATTTTTCTTGGATCTTAAACCCGCAGTGAATATATTATTTGCTGGCAATGTACCAGCAAATATACCTCAATTACAGGCATAGGAATCACCAAATTAAAAAGCAATTAAAAATATTACGTATATGACATAAAATGACATTATCTATTGCGATAATTCTGATCAAAAAAAAGCAGAAAAATAAAGAACTAATTGATTGTTTGAATTATTCAATATAAATTATGAGATCTTGGACCAAAAGATAATTCAAAATAATTTGAATTCCCTTAAATTAAAAAAAAAAACTATCAATACTAGTTTTCAATCTGAATATGGATTTCGCGGGTGAGGTTAGAGCTAAAGAACAATATCCATAACTTATTTCTACGACGCGTGGATTTCTCATGTCAGGATGAGTGAATCAGTGTACTTCCCTGGGCCTCCTGTGGTAATCAGAAAAATCTGGTGCCCACAAAATCACTTCATATGGTTTCAATGGAAGTGTCCAATGACAGACTTCAATCTGGAACCTTCATGCTAGTAATCCTAATGATTTACCCACGGGAAAGTAACGTCATCGATACTAACTAAACATTATTTAAATCATTATATTAGTATCAATTGTACCGCGGGAGTTCGATAGTCTCATGATATAGCTGCACTGAAAACGTGATGTGGTTGTAATTGATGAGGACATTCCGTACTCCTACTCAGCCAAGGAGACAGCGGGATTTGACCATTAATTTTAATCCAAGTTTTCTTTATATGAGACCAAACTATCACAATTATTCACCATAAAATATGTAAAAAGTTAGGTTAAGGTATTTTTAAATCGTAAAAAATGTCGTTTTTCTCATTTTAATGTAGAATGTTTCATCTGGTGGTTTTTCTTGTGTATTGTTTTCATGGTATTTGATACCTCGAGACTGTCTTCATCAATATTTATGTTTCCCCTAATACAGGAAATCCTTATGAGGAACCAAAAGAATCAATTTTTTCTACACTTTTGTTTACTTATAATGTATGTACTATATTTTAGGAGCATCAAAATTAATATCATAATAATATCAAATATGCTTCATGTTTATTAAATGGATTTTCGTCTGCATATTTTGATAAACACTTATTAATAGTGATAATTGATAATGACCATGATGATAATGTATCATACATGATCATCAAAATACAGAAAAAGGGAACTGGAGGCCATATGAAATTGTACTCGAAAAAACGATCGAGAATAGTTTAACTTTATTTGAGATTCTGTAACTGCAGGGATCATATCCGACTGCATTACCATAGTCTCTTTTTTAAATTAACCCCAGCCTACGACAACCCAAACATCATTTCATCGGAATATTAAATGAAAATGCTAAGATACGGACGATGGTACTAAACTTAACACAGGAGGAAAATCATCGGCGTTCGGGGCTATTGATCGTAAGAGACAAAGTCGGTCCTAAATGTCTCAAACGAATCATTTGGCCAGCGCTCTAAAGAGTTTGCCACAAATCTTTCTGAAGTATCTGAAATGAGAAAAAAATAATCCTCTTTCATCGCAAAAACAGCCTCCGCCTTAGTGTTTAGTAATGGAGTGGACAAACGAAAGAAGATTCATTTGCTGGCGAATATTAAGTCCTGAGAGGACTCTTGGTGTCGGAATACCTCATTAATAAGTAAGTACACTATCGGATGCACGGTGACACAACCAGAGGACGTTTTAGAGTCAAAGAGAATCAATTATTCGAAAGCACACCCACTGAAACGAAATCGAATAATTTCTTCTAACGTGCAATTTGAAATACGGAGATGTTTTACATTTTTATCAATCCTAACTGGATCAATCTCAATATCTGCGTAAACGCTTCACGGCATACTCCGTAAATAGTACAGGGCTGTAGAATATCCGGAAAACAATTTAAATGGCAAGGGAACGGTCGTGTTTTTATTTTTTCCCCGTAAATCAACTGACTGGCAGTCAGATATGCTTTGCTAAATCGGATGCGTCAGTGACCAGGGCATTAACATATGTCTACACAAACTGCCGGTCAACGTTAGCCAAACTTCATCAAATTGGGACCTACAGTGTTTATCCAGAGGTTGAAATCATTAGAGGAATTCCGTCTATTTTTGCGCAAGTTTCGTATGCCCTCACTTGAAGCAGTGATATATCACTCAAAACGGCAAATCCGTATTTTTATTTCGACAAAAGAAGGCCAGAGCATGGCTTTCCAGCATTTGGAATCAAGTCCGTAGTGTGATAAATCGCGCAGGCCGTGGAAGTCGAGGAGACTGAGTAACAAGCGAATAGATTTATTGAATAGTGGGAGAAAAGAGAAGCCTGAAGTTAACTGTAATGACAAGACGGTACAACCAGTAAATACCAGACAATACTGGGATACTCGATAGAGGACACAGCTTTAGACATGATAGGCCTAATGGAGACAATCTTCGAGAGAATAGTGGCTGGAAAGAATGGCACTGTAAGTCCTCGCTCAAGATAAACGTTATAAAGTAGCGAAGTATGTAAGGGAGAATTATTATATTGATATATTTTAATACGAAGAGTTTACGCAATAGGTCAATCGAATAAAAAGAGTCGTTTCAGGCGTTATATGGTGGAATAATCGTATATAAGGTGAATCGAGTGTCAGTAGCCTAGGGTTTGAAGGTGCTCCACCGGGAATCGGGTTGGTGTGGTGTCAAGGAGACTGAGTAACAAGGGAATAGATTTATTGAATAGTGGGAGAAAAGAGAAGCCTGAAGTTAACTGTAAAAAAAAGATTAAGTACAGTTGAGCATCTTTAATCCGGCGCAGTCGGGACCGAGGTGATGCCGGATTAGGGATTTTTCCGGACTATGGGTCATGCATGTCAACCGGTCTATTTCTGACGTCCGAGATGTTTTCATTGAAAGGAGTTAATTAGTTATAGCAAAATATATTCGTTTGCCATTTACTGAACATTATTTTAAAAAGAGTTACTGGGAATAATCAGAAAGAAATGGTTTCTTAATACACAAAGTTATTATTTAAAATAATCGAAGTTTCGCAGTGAGTTTAAATAACTGAATCTAAGCATTGTGCATATTGCTGCACATGTAAAAGTTTCATACTGTTTTTGGAAAATGGTATAAAATTTGATATTTCTTATGCTGTGATTTGCGTAACACGATTTCCTACCCCGCTCGATTTGTTATCAGCTGATTCAGCGCGATGTCAATGCGTCGGTGTCGTGTGTACGGCCGCCTATCACTACGTCGCCGCGGGCGACCGGACTGGATTATTCTTTAAAGACCATCATCAATAGTAGTCTTCCTTCAACAATTTCAGGCTGATCATCTCCATCCACACTCGGATTTTTTGTTATTTAATACCATTTCAATGATTTCATCATCTATGATATGTTGTGTGGTGAGAATATCGTGGCCGCTAACTATCCTTTCGTCTAAATTTACCAATTCCATTTCCTTTAATTCAGGGTTATGGATGATGTTTGCAAACTCCATCACCGTATTTTTATCCTCAGAAACATTAAATTTTTTAAATCCCCACTTATTTCTTCTATATCAAACCTTAAAGCAGGCCACAATTTAAACCAAGCGTGTTTTAGAACGGACGGTGAAATGCTATTAAATGATAATGCTATTGCTATTGCACGTGAAATTTCCCGAATCACGTCTTTTGGATTGATCACGTCTATTTCTGAAATAGTTTATCATGATCCATTAGCATTTGGCCAGAAATACTAACTATGCCCTTCATTTTGACGCATTCGAAACCAGGCTATCTAAATTTAGATATAAGTGCTGATTAATCATCACTTATATCTTCTTTCATAGTTTTTCTCTCTTATCTACTTCTTCGTGTCACTTTAACAGTAAAACTTTGATAATTTTTCTCTTTCAGCTTCTTAATGTGCTATAATGTTGAAGATCCCACGTAGCATGTTTCACCCAAACGCTTTAGTGATGAAACGGCGTCAAGCTTTTTCACAACTTGCACATTTTCTGCGATGGTTAACGTTTTGTGCTTTTGCCACACCTGAATGGATAAGACATGTTTTGGGTGAAACATAAGAATATAACCAATAATTTTATCAAACTACGTCTCGTGGTCAATCAAAAATACGCGCGCCATTGAAAGTGGCCGATCTGTAAATTAGTCCCGTCTCGGTGATGTCTTCAAATTTATACGTTTACTTCAAGCTCTGGAATAATTCTTGTGTACACGAAGTACCAGAAATTAATATGTTTAAATTATTCTCATTCTCGAAATGGGAAAATTAACGTTAAGAATGGTATCTCGGCAGGTTATGAAGCGATGTTTCGGTAAAAAATGTTTCGTCATTTTCCACTAAGTACTAGGTAGTTGGTCATGGCAAAATTGCCGGATTATGGGTGCTCCCGGTCTAGGGGTTCCCGGATAAAGGGTGCTCAACTGTACTAGCCTCTCATCCTGAGGGCCCGGGTTTGAATCCCATTAACGGCAGATTGTTCATTGATATACCGGTCCGTACTTAGTGTCTTGTGGTGAGCACTTCGAGTCTCCGTCGGTCGGAGGGGACGTTAATGCCGAGGTCCCCTTGGCCCCTTTCGTTAAGAGCAAGCTAATGCCGACGCCGGGTTTCTCTCCACCCTTCCTCCGTTCCCGGAACATTCCTACCTTATCCCAGCTACCCACATATCCTCTTTGGCACAAAAGGCCTTATTTGCAGGACACTTCCCCCAAGTAACCACAAACATGCTCCAACGGCTAAGGTTATATGGAGCCTTCCAAACCCTGACCTACATCCTAGGATTAACGCAATAACCATGCCCAAATCTGGATTCGAAACCGCGACCTATGGGTTTGTACGTCGCTACCATGAGCGCCAGGGGAATTGAGGGGAGATATACGTCAAGTCAATCTTTGGATAAAGGCCTAGCTATGATGTGGCTGCTGAGTTTACACAGGGCCATCTAACATACACTAAATAAGAAGATACTAGTTTCACCGGTCACGGTTGTTAGGACCACCTCGGGGCGGATAGTAGCTTCGATGCAGTCTTTGGAGTTGGAGCACTTTAACGACCCAAAATTTATTACTAATAAAACACAAAAATAGTCATCCATTCCCGAATTGCTGTATCAATCCCGCGATCTTCGGTTGGCAAGGTCACCGCGCTGGGCCGCACGGTCGTGAAAAATTCGGAAATCCAGACAAGCGAGGTAAAAGAATTATTTCCTCAACAAGCAAGCCCTAGCCGTTGAAAACTTATCACAGAGGGGGTAGTCGAAACTACCGAAAATTTCGTGATCCTCGCCGCCGTCCCGAACGACTTCGAAGGTTTTCGGCCACGCACTCCCTTGAGTCCTTATCGACGAAAATATCCGACTACAAAGCGATGCCACTTCGGGAACAGCCGCATTTACGGGGGTCAAAACTGGAAACTATTCCGACCCCATTTTCTTAAGACAAAAAAAACTATTAGATTCTTCCACGCAGTCCCATTCGTCTCTCATCGTTAACACTAACCTCTCATTTCCCTTAAGAACCCCGAAAAAAAAGTCACTGGAATCCGCGTCCGCCCTTTTCAGCCGTCAGTAACCCCTCTCGAACACCGATGTGAAAACAAACTCGAAGCGTAATGTGGACCACACCCTCATCCTCTCTCCCTCCCTCTCTCTACTGTCTCACACGCTCTCTTAAGTGACTCGAGAATAGTCACCCGGCTCTCAATGCCATCATAAAGAGCCTATACCACTTTGAGGTTCTACCGAAAAATTATTGTGCAATTATTCCACTTTTTTGACGATTTAAAAAAAATACCTACGTATATTACGACAGAATCTTACAATTACACAATTACAATTCCGCAAACTTCACAATATTCCACAAATGAAACTTGAAATAATACATATTTACTGGTGATCAGGAGGCTAACTTCGGAAAATACGACACTGGAAATGAAATAAAATTCATTTTTTCCGCATAACTTTCATAAGGCGCGCACCTTTCAGGGTAATTATTTGGTGCTGAGATTAAGGTACACATCCATATTGACTGGAGTCTCATTCACAGAAAATTCCAATCACGACAGATAAAATGCAAATATAAATGAAGATTCATTCGGTCCCTCAAGCTGGAAAAATTAATCAATGAAAAGGTATTCATCAAACTATTTGCGCAGTTAGCGCCTTATGCTTCTACACTTCCGAAGCTTTGGCGTTTCATCAGTGTAAGCAGTATTTTTGAACGGGATGGGTAAAGTAAAGGGATTTCTCATTAGCTTTGGTTTATGTAGACATCATAAAACCACCCCAAGAAATATCAAATGAAGGTGAGATGAATATTTGTCCATGTCACGGTCCTTTGAAAATGGCTTCGCAAAGAGTCGACATTTTCAAGAAAGCAAAATCAAAAGCATCATGCCTCGAGATTCCCACATAAAATGAGGTTTTAAAAGCACTCAAAATCAATGAAAATGCATTACCTACCATAGTTTTACACTGCTTATATTAAATACTAGCGATTTTCAAATTAATTTAACAGTTTTCACGAAGCTGTTGCAGATCCTAAAGAGATCGAGGCTGCGCTCAGAGCATTTATGAAGCAGTGTTGTGCGCCAGAAATCGGAGATAGAGAGATAGATCAAAATAGGCACAAAATGTTATTCCTTTCCCATAATCCTGCCCTAATGGGGATTTTCACCTTTTACGGATCTTGAGTGTCCGGGAGACAAAAACCTATTTGCGTCCCGAGATACGGAAAGTTTTACCTTCGTTCGGCCCTATATATACTGAATTGCAGCCAGCACTCAAAAGTACGGCGCCAGAGATCGTTTTGGGAGTTCTTTCCCGAATGTCGGGTCGGTCGACAGGAATCCGTCATAGGAAGTCGTTCTTGCTCCCTCGGTAAGATCATAGCTTTGCTCCCACGTTCCCCTCTCTCTCTCTCGACTCTTCCCGTGTAAAGGTTCATTGCACACTCCCCCACTGCTTTCTATTACATTTCTATTTGTTATAATATAAAATCTGAGAAACTCAGTGTGGTGTACTTATTCTGACCATTCCGACGCTAAGAGCAAGAATCCATTTTGTTGGCGTGTTGCCGCGCCTAGCAACCTCGAAGGAGGGACGCTTGTGTGCGGGTCGGATGCACCATAACAGCAGTGGCAATTTACTTTGAAGAATCCATCGATTCCATAAATACAACATCAACTTAAGTAAAATTATTATCCAATAACGAGATACAATAACTAGTAAATAAAGCTGACGGGTACATTAGGGTAGCAGAATATCCCTGAAACACGCTACACACCCTCGTGGTAGCTCGCAGGGTATTACGTAGACTTACGACTTAGGGACGGTAATATAGAAATTAAATGCTCAAAAAAGCCTTAGGAGATATTACATTCTTACGTAAACAATTCCACAAATAAAGAGTACTATAGCATAGATTAAACATAAATAAATATAGTGAACATGGCGGCGGGAAAGATATGTTTACTCAATATGTCCTCACAGAAAGTACCTCAATATAAAATCAATATTCTTGTTCATATACGGCACTTTTGATCATCGTATAACCTTTTGACTGCATCACATACAGTGTCCTTCGTGGTAGGCAAAGACGTTGAGCAACATTAATGACTTAAGTAATCAGCCCTCTTTACGGATCTTAGCAACTATTTGCATCGGCAATCCCTTCTTCTTGCATCCTCCTTTGGACCACTTTGCACGCAACACGACAACTATGATGTATCGGATCCAATCCTTTATCAACATTGTACTTCCTTCATAAACTCGCACTTATACTAGTTTTTGCAAAAATTACGACTGGTTTTAATGCCAAAAATTACAAATTTCATAACTCACTCGCGGTCCCACTGATAAGAACTCACGCCACATTATAAAAAAATAACATGGAAAGACATACTCTATTCACGCAAATAGTTCGAGTCAAATTCACTTCAATTGCTTTCAAAAGTAGAATGAAACGATATTATTGTTTAAATCACCCATTTAGGGGACTAATTCCGCGTTACTCAAAGCACAACCTTCCAAAAAGTAGCAGGGAAAGATACGAGTCTATTGAAGCGAATCGCTAGAACGCAATTTTCTATGCATGGGGTCAGTCAGCAAACCGATTCGCGAGCCCTAATCAGATCTTAGGGCACGTACTAATGGCTCTGAAATTTATTGAAAATGGTAATATATAAATTGCAGTCTCGGGTTGAAATTATACATTTTGCAATTCCACTTTAAATGTGCAAATTCACAAATCACAATTTTTCACTACACTGTAGCATCATCAGGTGGTTAATGCATTGCATGCAAAAGTATTTACCACCTGATGATGCTACAGTGTAGTGAAACGTGTTGTGATTTGTGAATAAATCATTTACTCACTTTTATTGGAATTGCAAAGTGTATAATTTCAACCCTAACATGGAGTTCCACGGAGTATCGGCCTTTACAATCAACTACAATTGCAGTCTCATAAAATATAGTCACTATAAAAATATAGTCATGGCTCTTGAATATTTACTAAACGTTCCTGATGGCCAGGTTGTGGCTCTTCCACCACGAATATTGCTGGCCCGTGTTCAATGTGAACACCGAAGGGTATGGACGAAACGACAATACATTCCTTTGGGGACGGGGCCATCGTTCTGAACGCTTGCGATAGGCTTGATCTGGGGGCGCGAAAGGAAGAGACAAAGAGAGAAAAAAGGCTTGGGTCCGATGACTGAATCGTCAGAGCTTGCAAAGCGGCGTGTAGTAGGGAGTAAAAAGGCATTCCGGCAGCAATTATCGTTCAACGATCCGCGAGCTTCCAGCCGCTGTTGCATTACGACTGCACCCGTCAGACGCCTCAGGGAAGAGCAGGCGCCGTGGATTTCCCTTCCCTACCCCAAACACTCCCTCCCTCCCCCCTCCGTCCCTCCGCCCCTCACCACCGTGCCTACCTTCCTTCACCCCTCCCACAGCATCCCACCGCCTTCACACTTCGAAACGCTTTTGAGCCGGCGATGGAGCAGACTGCGCGTAGCCTTTCCGCCAGCCCTATCTGACGCACATAACCTCGCAGACGCAATGGACAAAATAGGAAGGAAGTAGAAGAATAGAAGCCCCGGCCAAGAGGAGATATTCCATCCATAGTAGTAGTGGGAGAATTATAATTTTAGATACCTCAACTAAAAGGCTCAACTACTATACCGCACCATCCAATCTAACTTACTCCTGAGCAAGATATTTATTAATTTTTGTTAATTTTATAGTAGTAGTACATCATAATCAAATACAATTCTCTTTGCCAGTATTTTGGAATGTAATTACTCTGCCTTCAGGGCTATAAAGGATAATATATTTGACGGCTCACTATATTTAAACATAAATATACAACATATAATACTGGCCGTAACATATAATTCTGGCCGAGTCTTACGAAGTGGAAAGACAATATGGGTGATTATGCACGGATTCACGCATGCACGATGAAATAATTTTCAAGCGAATTCCCTCAAATATGGCCGTTAGGTCCTTCGCGCCGATTGCATAACTCCTCGCTCAAAGAGAACCTACCTGAATTGTGTAAATCTCAGGCCAATAATCAGCCGGTTAGAAAACCAACAGATAAAGAGCTACGTTTTTAAAATCTTTTACAGGTGGTTTATTTTTTAACGTCGGTGTTTTACTGGTTGAGGTAGGTCATGATGAGTACCAAGCATTTCTATACGCTCTCTAGAATCCAAATACATATTTTATTCACTCGATGTCTCTCTTTCGCTTCAAATGATTCTTAATCTCTCATCATTGTACCCTTAAATAATGTGTCTAAACCGATTACCTAATAATCTCCTATATCCAGTACAGCCTTCGAAACACCATCGACGCTTATCGTCTGTTCAATTAACTTACACTACCACCTACAACATTTCTCCAGACCCCTCCTCTCCTTTACCATGTCCAACACTTCATTGCTTGCTTTTACCAAAAACCATCCCCCTTCCGCTACCTCAACGCCATCGTTCTATTCTCATGCTCTCTCTAAATACCCGCCACGCGAAGTGACGCCCCCTATCAGACTCAAAGGCCAAACAATAATTTGATATGAATGCGGAGTTCAAGCTTTGAAATCAGAGTATGAATAGAATGGGATATTCCTTTAAATGGTAACTTAATTACCAGCCTTCTACAGTTCAATAGAAAACTCCACCACCAAAATATACGTGTGTGCTCGTTCAAAACGACATACATTCTCATCTTTTGTGATTCAAGGAAATTCGTATGAAATCAATCCTTTCAGCAGCCTCGCCTCTTTCATCCTGTGCTCGTAATTAAATCAATCCAGATAAAAAGGTGTTCACTTCTCAAAAGCCAAAGAATATTGAGGCACGTGGAAAGTCTCATTGATGATACGGGCAAATCCAGCAGAAAACCATACAAGTAGCTCATAGATAGATTTTATTTGAGTCACCAATGACAGGCCTCCGTTTCAATTACCCGTGGCTTCAATCTCGCACCGTGGGCGCAGGAGAATACCCTTATCCCGAAATATCGTGTTTTAGGCCACAAAGAGCGAACTGGAGAACGGAACAACACAAAGAACAGGATGTATTGAATGATCCACGTGCTACGCAGAGCAAAGAGGGATCGGTAGCGTGGATTCCCAACCAAAAGATCAGTGACATCACAAACCGCAGGCAGAGGATAATTAAATGAGCCTTGGGTTGAAAATGATAAGGAAGTGAAAGAACCGATTTCACGTCTATAGGCTTCACTTTGAATACGGATACTGGTTCCACGTAGTGAAATTTTCTATACCAACATGGAAAGAGTTCGCAGAATATGAGCGGGACTCGTGAAAAGGACGTAATCACGATCTTATCTACTTTACCAGGTCCTTGGGAGCAGCTAGATGGAAATCACAGTCAGGACTATTCCAACTATTGCAGTTTATACCAACTCAGAAAATTCAAAAATCCGACCGATTTTCCGACAACGCAGAAAGATTTTATCGATTTCCGTCAAAAGGTGTAAATTAGATAATACGATTGGAAATAGAAATCGTCGAATGGGTGGATTAAAAACCTATTTATGGCCTATCATCCAGATCACCTGGCACCAGTGGCGTAGCCAGGAATTTCGTTCGTGGGGGGTCCAAAACCAGGGGGATCCGGGGGAAAATTTTTGAAAAACAGGGTCTAAGTGGAGGGATTTTAATTAATTTGAACACTTTACATAATCGAAAAAACTTAATTTTTAAAAATAATCTTTTGTAAATTCATGATTTTTAAATATTTTTTCTTTTATGATGTAGCAAAGTAATTGTGTTTTATCCAAATAAACATAAATATAGTGTTGTACTTTGTCCTGAGCTTCAAACTTTTTCAAATGGATAAGTAAGGCAAGAAAAACAAAATTGCAAAGCATTAGATAAAATATATTTATAACATTTTAACATTACGTAAATGAATAATTAACAAAATAATGCTCTAAGTTACAGCACTAATCTCCTAGTATTTCCACTTCTGACCATTTCATCGATTACTTCGTCACTGTTGATTGGAGCTGGATAGTGAATTGACAATAAAGCAAGCCCATTTAATCTTTCATTACTCATAGAATTCCTCAGGTAGCTTTTAATTCGGTTAATGGTAGTTAAGCGGGGCCGTCGTTCAGGTAGCTAAGGGGACGTAGGACATTAGAAGGGTCCACCCTCGGTCTCCTCGAAAATCGAGCCTCGCCCGTCCCGGCAGCTTCATGCTTAATTAATTTTGTATATGTCTTAATATTTCGGGGGGGTCCGGACCCCACCCTTCCTCGCAACGCCACTGCCTGGCACGTGAAGATCAAGTTAGTGAGGTGCCCTCTCGCACCGAACTCTCCGAGTTTGAATCCCGACAGTGGCCATTTTTTCAGCAGTACGCCGGCACCTACGCGAGTGCTGTGGTGACATGGAGCATGGTAGCCCAGTGGGTAGAGCGCAGGGTTGATGGCCGTAGATCCTGGCCTTGAATTACGGACATATAATAATTTAAATAAGCCCTTCCAAACTTGAATCGGCTTATTTTCAGTTTCATCATGATCAGTCAGTAATTGTATGATTGGTTCGACGAACCTCTACTCAATTCTCCCATCGGTTAACCTCTTCATATTGATATAATTCTCTTTTGCATCCTTTACAACACGATGACGCTTTCTCGCGCTAGCTTCCAACCATTTCAAATGGTTCCAGCCTTGACTATTAATCTGCTGTTATCACCCAAGCCTCAGAGCCATCAAGAAGCATGCACTTTCTGGATACCACCTCTTCCTGGGATACCGCAAGAGGCACAGGGAAAGGAACTGCATCCCCTAAACTGACGTGTAAGTTTCTCACGCCGCCTTACCTAATAATTTTTAAGCTCTAACCTCACCCACCAGACAAGTCTTCGTCTGAAACACACTTTATTGCGGGTCTCTACTTTGTGTGCAATACTCCGTCCGTCGGATGAAACATTAAATTGTTCACCCCTTTAGCACCTTTCGTTTGGAGCAAGCTGATGCAGACTCTCAGAAGTTTCTCATCACCCTAATTCCACTCCATGAAACAAGAATTCCTCCCTCTGCACAAATACCCCCGTGGTACATTGTGGTACTTTGTGTGCGATGCTCCGTCCGTCAGATGGGACCTTACGTTTTCGACCCTTTTAGCATATTTCGTTAAGAGCAAGCTAATATAGATGCCAGGTTTCTCACCACCCTTATTCCACTCTCTGAAACAAAAGGCATTTCTCCATCTGCCCAAATACCCCGTGGCACAAATTGCCTAACGTGTTCGTCACCTTCCCCGAACAACAACTCGCCAGATGCGTGAATCGTCACAGAGGTCAGTCTATCTTGGTCAGCTCAAGCCCTCACAATGACCACTGGAAACATCGATTCTCATGTTCCTCATTTACTATATACCTGCTAAATGTATGCTATGATGTTCTAAGTATATCCATAAAGTATCCATTGGTAAAATATCATCACCAGATTCTCACTCCTAAAAAACATATTTCGAGCGATTATCGTACCTCCATATCCTTGTGGAAGCTACTATGTTGTTATGGAGATAAAAATCATACACCCTTTTAAATAATAATACAGGGTGTTAGAAATAAAAGAATTTTCAGTTGTGTCAATCAATAGAGCCGTTTAGTATGTGTTTTCAATTGGGTGGATGGAATTTTCAAGGAACGGGAGATGGGTGGAGGGAAACCAGGCGTCAGATTTAGACTTCTTCAATGAAAGGCGCCAAGGGGTCAGTGGTTTAACGTCCTATCCAACGGCCGAAGTACTGAAATTTCCCAGCTCTCCACTAGGCAACCAAGTAAGGACCAGTCTACCGCTAAATACGTATAGGTCACGGTTTTTCCCTCTTATGCCAACCTCTTTCTCGGCCTCCTTGAAGAATCCTTTCTATCCACATGCCCCCTCAAGCCCCTTCTCTGGCTCCAATATCGACGATATTTTTTTCCCTTGGCCACACGGCACCGACTCCCTAAACTCATTCTTCGCCTCTCTCAACGCTTCCTCCTCAGTTTCCTTCACTTCTCATATCTCTTCTTCCAACATTACCTTCCTTGATGTCGATATCTCCCTTTCTAATAACAAATTTAACACATCTGTTTACATCAAACCCACTAATAAACAACTATACCTCCACTACAATAGCTGCCACCCCTACCACACCAAAACGTCCTTACCTTACTCCCTTTCAATTCGTGGCCACCATATATGTAATAACCCAGACTCCCTTAGTAGATTCCTTACTAACCTACACCAGTCTCTCCTCCAAAGAGGGTACCCTGAGCACCTTCTCAACAAAAAAATCTCCAACAAAGCTTACTCCCCCATAGCCCTTCCTCGCAAAACCAAAGACAACCTCTCCTTGTGCACAACCTACTTTCCTGGTATTCAGTCCCTTAAACACATCCTCAAAGACCTATTCCCTATCCTGTCTGACAACCTTATACCCACAAATATTTTCCCTAAATGCCCGTCTCTTACTTTCAATCGTCCCCCCAACCTGTCGGGTATTCTGAGAACCACCTTGAGAAATTCCTTGAGAAAGAAAGAAATTTCAATTTGGAATTGTGCGTTAGGGTCTTCTAGGAGGAGAGCATAGGAGTGATCGTTGAGTTGGCACATGGCTTCTGCAATGTACTTGACTTTGTCCATTATGACGGTGGTAGACCCCTTATCTGCTTTAGTGATTACGATATACTGATTGGTGGAAAGGTTTTGAGAGCGAGTGATTCATGGTGCGTAAGATTTTTTGGGGGTTCAATGGATTGAAGGAATGAAGGATCAGAAATTTTGTCGAGGAAGAGTTTAATGAAGATCTCAACCGGATGGCTGGAAGGGAGTGGCTTTGGCTCACGTTGAGAAGGTGAGATACATTTGTAAAGGGACTGGATATTGGTTGGTCTAATTGGGGAACTCGGGTGGGAATTCCAAAATGCACGCCACCTGAGTGCTCGGCATTTTTCAGGGCATCGCACAGTGGGTCGAAACCCCAAAAAGCTGGCCAAAATTAATACTGCTGTTATTTTTACCCATTTTCTGGATTTGAAGGCTGTTCCTTATGTTTATTGATCCGCTGAATCCGAATTTGAAGTTATTTTTGCTGTACCATTGATATTTTTGTTTTTACAAGTAAAATTATGAAAACAATTGATTGGAACAAATTTGAAATAAACTTAAATGGCGCGCCTAAATACATTTATCCTGCAGAATCCGAATTCTAAAGTTTTTTCGGTACATTTCTGAAAATTGTTGTTTTAAACAGAAATTGTTTAAAATATTTATTTTCACTACTTAATGAAACTCAATATTAATCGTAGCTGCTGAGCATTTTCGATCCGCAGGATCAAAATTTGATATTATTCAAAATTAAACTTGAAATAAACTGAATACAATTGAAATGTGAACATGTCATTACACGGTGATGCACGATATTGAATGCACAAACACAAAGTACAACAATACACAAGTGATTATAAATAAAAAAACATATAAATCATCATCTACAGAATCATCATCCGATTCCAGAGATAAATCTGAACAATGAACGCTTTGGTCGTCGCTAGTTGATGGGCACACTGATAAGTCCACAGCCTCAGTACTCAAGGTGGTCATTTTTTTGTGGTAACTGCCTTACGATGAAGATGATTGGGTCTGATGCCGCCAACAGCCACACAAAAACTTCTTCCATATTTTTGTCCCGCGAGCACTTCCGAGAAAAATCCTCGCGGAACCGCTTGAAGCGCGTGAAACGCGGAACCGCGTGCTTATTGCACGCCTCTTGTGCCTCCTCTGACATTTGCCCAATAGGCAGTAAGGCATTACCTATGATCTCCTTCCCGTGCAAAATAAGTTTGTGCACAGCTGTCGGCATGTAGTACCATGGGTAAAAGTGAACGAACGGCCGAGCAGTTTGCTGCGCATATTCTTCAAACATGTCCACATCTATTTTGTGCCCACTTGAAATTACTTGCAGAATGGTGTGCAAATACGTAAGGAGATTTGTATTTAAGCCAGTTATAGAGGCAGACACGGCCGCATTTTTGAAAAAAAACATCGCGCTGTGTTACCGTCATTGCTGCTTCCGTGAAACTGCTTGGGTTTGTCTACTATCAATCCAAGCTGAGATCGTAATCCGTCCTGGATGACCTTCTTTCTTTCCTCGACTCGCTTTTTCAGCTCCTGTTCGCGCACTTGCCAATTTTTAACATCCAGTATGTACACCACATGCAGACAGCATTTAAACACGCGTATCCAGGCATGGAGTGTTGACAATCCATATTCCCATTTTTCCGTGTTGATGGGTCGGGTCAAGATATTTTCGATATCATTGAAATTCTTCGATGTTGCGTTGCAGATGTGACACTTCTGGGCCGATAAAGTGTTTTTGGTACGACATTACAAACTTTGCCATCAATCATTGTCAAAGCCAGTTTGTACGTAACTATAACTCTTTTTCCATTTATTACACTTGCAAAAGATACTAGGTTTTATTTTTGATTTCTCACATTTTCTATTTGATTCATTATGTGCTTTCGTGTTTCCTTTGCAAATTCAGTCGGATAGAGCAGAGTTTTCTGCCAAAGTATTTTCAGGCTCCTGGCGAAAACAAAAGCGATACTTTTTGGCTGTATTTCTACATCTCATCTACATAATACCCTGCAAGCCACCACAAGGGTGTGTGGCAGGGGGTGATTGCTCACCAAACATGCACTACATATCATGCATAAAAAAGGAATAGTATTAATATAGTAGTCAGAACTACACTATTTAAAAAAAATAGAAATTGCAAAGAAAACATGCAAAAACATTCTGTTAGTAGGGTTAGCTTTAAGTACTCATACCAACATGCAGCTACCAATGCTATTCAATGCTACTCTCCGATAGGACATATTTACCGTTATTCGTATCTCTTATTGTGCGAGGGAAAAAGGACATTTTGAATCGGTCAGTTCGGCAATCAATTTCTCTAACTTTATGATTATGGTCCAGTCTGCCATAGTATGTTGGGGTTCGTAAAATATTTTTAACATCATCACTGAAAATATTGCCTTGGAATTTGTGGAAGAGATTAAGTCTAAAATTATTTGGTGTGATCTGAGTAACATCTTTGACCACTGCCGCTACATCTAATTTTTCTTCAGCCCGAAGGACCATCTGTGAGGCGTACGCCAGCTCATCAGGACTGGATTCAAAACGTAGTGTTTTGGTTCGCCTTCGTTTGGATCTCTCGCTAGAGGAAGTGAAATTAGAAGTTGGACGGCCAACAGTGGTTGGAATAACAACCTCTGCTGGTATATCTTCAATAAAAGAAACGAATACCTCAATCCATTCTTTGTTGACTTCAAAAAAGCTCTCTTCAGTTCGTGAGGCCCGTTGCCATCTGCGTCGGAACGCGCAAGCCAGTCCCACTCCTCCGACTACGATAACTTAGTTAAGGCAACTTGTAACATTGAGCTAAACCCTCAAGTTTACCTATAGATATAGCTTAGCTAAGCAATTGCTTAGCTAATTTAGGCGGCCAACGCTATTACAGAAGTAACGAGCAAAATATTCGAAAAATTGGCCTGATGAGAATAATGGGCGAGCCGAGGATAGTTCGGTGATGTAAGTTTTTTAGCTTCATAACTCGTTCGGGCAGCTTGGGGCAGTAGATTGTTTCAATATCCATTAGTTAACACCTTCAACTATAACAGGTACAAATATTTCGGTGCAACACCGTGCAACACTAAAATTTTTCATTGGTTAAAAAAACTCTTTATATGAAATTCAAAATAAAATCATCACTTGGAAATATTGAAAATTACAAAGATTACCATTATTTTTTTTAATTTATGCAAATAAAATTCAAAATTAAATTGCATTCATGAGCTGAGTCCTTCAAACAAAAATGAAATAAGTACAACCACTGCGTTGTAACGTCAACGTAAAGTGGACCTACTGCTTCTGTGTTAGCGCCCGTGGCACGCACGACCTTTTGAACAGTCTATTCAATACTGATTTATTCGCACAGGTGCAGTCTTATCTACCTGTCAAACATATTTTGCTAAGGCTAAAATATTATTCTATGAAATCTATGGTTAGAAAAACCCTAAATAAAAACTTTATTTTTTTGATTTTGGCCAACTTTTTGGGGTTTCGCCCCACTGTGCGTCGGTGACGATGTTCACGTGGTTGACATGTGGAGTGGGGGAGAAGGTAAGGCCTTTTCTTCATTGTCATCCAAGGTGTGAAGAAAGGTTCACAAACTCGTGGTCGGCTTCGGGGGGTGGCTGGGGGGCTTTTTTGGGCTGCCGCTTGGGGAAGTCTGGAACGCGGGGCGAGGGGACAGTTGTAAATACTGGCTAGGTCCGGTTTTGGGAGCAAAAGGGGGGGGCGTTCTGGCGGCTTTGGCAGAGTGAGTTCGGGAAGGGGAAGTGGAAGACCAGAGCGAAAGAAAGATTTGTAAAGGTTGAGAGTTTTTTCCGGTGGTTACTCTGTCTACGAGTAATATTTCGGATAGCAGAGGAAAGTATGCGGTTGACATGAGGAAGGAGATGTAATGAAGAGAGAGAGAGATGATTTTATAAAGAGATAAAAGAAAATGTTGATGGTTAGTGAAGAGGGATGAATAGTGAGACAAGAGGGTTCGTGTAAGGTGGATAGAATGGTGGTAGATTTTTATATGAAGGTGGCCGTGGAGGCTTGGTGGAATGCCAAATATAGGAAATTCGACAACGAGGTCGTTAGGTGGGATACCGAGGGACAGGCATGAAGTGAGAAACTCAGTATGGCTGGAGTATTTGGCGACTTTGTGAGCTTGGATGCTCAGTTGGTGTAACCAGGAATGGCAAGGGTGTGTTAGATCCATATGGATGGATTAAGGTAATAATAAGAAGCGAAAGGAGAAAATAGGATGGTTACAGTGGTAGGGAAACGAAAACAGTACACTCACAGGAACGATGAGACGGATGAAGCTCAGGAGCTGATCAATCGACGAACACGAAGAAGCAAGTAGGGTACGGGCTGACTAGCCAAATATATGTTCACAGAAAGGACGCAGTATGCGGATGCACTATATTTCACACAAAAAGACACTTAACACAAAACATTTCATTTTCCTTTTTCCTTTCCACTCCCTCACTCTCCGAGGAGAGCATCACTCTCTTCGGATCGAGAATGGCGCCATGAGCGTCGAAACGTCTCCTAGTCTATTTTGTGAGTGTCACCTTTTTCATGTTTCTATGTTTTGTGTTAAGTGTCTTTTTGTGTGAATTATGTATAAATAGATAGATATAGCCTGCATTTTATATGTATTTCTATGTATATAACACCTGTGAGCATTGTTTTTCATTAATACGTATGTATACGGGCCAGCGTCAATGAATTCTCTGCTGACGATGATGCTCCGCATCGACATCCGGGTTGTGAATTACTATAAAAGCGGTGCGGGAAGATATCTTTGCATTAAATGTCTTGTAATGGAATATCACAAGGTTTCATTAGAGATTATTTAATTTTCGATCAATAATTACCGGAAGTACCTGTCCTGAGAAAAAATTCGGCAGGCGCCTCTCTTTCAATCTCCACCATAACGAAATTTACATTCACTTCCATGTAGCTATACATGGATTTCTCCTGAAGGGAAGTGTCGCCGTCGCAATTCGAGCTTATTGATCGATGATACGGTTTCCATGGTTACATTAATCTGGTCAGAAACCATGATCGGCTAAGCATCCGAACTCTTCCTGGAATACAGAAGTCAAGAGAATAGGGTGACCCGACCTTCACCAGCCATTAAAAAAGCTATGGCGTGTGCGAAGTTGTTGAAAGATCACCACGCTACAAGACTTCTTCCATCCGTAGCGCATAGAAAAAATCATGGAGGTGGATTTAATAAAAATTATGGCAGCAGAGAGCTGGTTGCATCTTTTTTCTCGAAAGAGAATTTGAGTTAAAGAGAATGTACGAAAGTGAACTTCACCTACAAATTCTTCTGAAAATCGTTCAATTATCGAGATCATCTTAAATTCGAGACATTAGTTCGTAATTCTTTACCTAATCAGTTCCTTAGGACATTTTAACTAAACTAAACTCTTTATTACACTTCCTAAAATATCTCATTTTAATTCTTCTGTAGTGTAATGAAGAGAAGAATTATGTCACAATGAAAAGGCTGGCCGATAGAAGCATTGAGTGGAAAGCTACGTCAAACCAATCCTAGGATTGTTGACCAGTGATGATGAAGATGATGACGTCGTAGTGTAATGATACCTCCATGGTAGAGCTTCAAAACCAGCTATCGTAATCTTCACAATATTAATATCTTTATAGTCCATTTCTTTAACTCGACACACAGCACACGCTAACTAACTCCCGCCAGCATAACTACTTGCAAAATGGCAAGCCATAATCATAGTGTAGTAGTAATAGAAGCCATAAATGAAGTAGCTACTCTGATTATAGATATCGGAGGGTACAGGGTTTGACCCACCTATCCAGTTGCACAATTTTATCCTGCTCTATTCGTAGGATGGGGCATTAAACTGTGACCCTTGCATGTCCTTGCATTCATTCAATAGCGAAAGTAGGGCTGTTATCTCCGATTCCTTCAAGTCTATTAGTTTTTTTTTTAAATCAAGGCCTTCCGTGGACGAATCAGTTACCCTTATGTGCCTCGTCATGTTCGTGGACTCATTCCTTTCCATATTTTGCACTTCGTGCAACGTGGCTAATTTTTTCCCCGCCGCAGAATGACTTCGTCCAACCCGAAATTTCCAACCTTAAGGATAACGTCGGACCCGTAAAGAACTTTACACACACTCCTAGCCACCACACAGTTCTGAGCGTCTATCACTTCTGGCTCGGTTATATATTCCCGATCATCCGGAACCCTTTCAGGAAGTTTGGCACGTATTATTTTCTCGCTCATCGAAGGAACTGTCGTCTCTTCTGCTAGTCGGACTGGCACCTCAATACTGACTCCAATGCTCCCAACTTTGGCGGCTTCACTGTCTACTCTACCGTTATTTCTCTTGTTTCTAGCGCCCCGTAGTGAGATGGTGACCCCACTTAGCTTCATTATCCTCTCCCACACGTTGATCACACTACGATATCTATCCGAAAAATCTAACCCAAAAATCCCTTGATAGCCACCTAATGTATCCACTATTTGCTTGTATAGATTGCACGAGAACCCTTCTAATTCTAAAGCAACTCCCTTTTACCATAATTTCACACAGGGTTCCCCGAAATACCTTTAATTCGATAAGGGGACATTCTCAGATTCTCGCGTCCACTTACTTCGCTAGATATTAGAGACACTCTGGCCCCGGTGTCCAATCAAAAGTTCACATTATCTACCATTCACTCTAGCTGCCAACACTAAATTCTGCGCCCGCGCCGAAGATTCAACACGTGGAAGGGATAGGTTCACCAGCACCCGGTTTTGGCGGCTTCCTCGGCTCCGTCGGCGTTTCCCTGGGGGTCCTTCGACGATACTGGCGGGCCAGGAGGCCACGGGCTCCGCAAGAGTAGCATTTTCGTTCTCGTGGACAATGTCGTGCCAAATGGTCAGGGAATTGGCACTCGAAGCAACGGCACTCCGCGGGAGATAGGAAGACGCACCTCACCGGCGATGGGGCCCTCGGGCTACGGTCGGCCTCCCAAATTCGGACGGCTGTTTCGATGGTGGCGTCAAAAGTTGCCGGCATGGCCAGCCGACACAAGCGGCCAAGTTCCCCGGGGAGGCCCCTAAGAAAGGAGTCAAGAGCCCTTTGGTCGGCTTCGTGGCGGATCGCAGAGGCAATCTCTGAGTTGTCGGGGACCTCATAGGTGTAGGAGTTGGTGAGCCTCACACGGTCAGCGAAGGACTCAATATCTTCTCCTTGCCGCACTCTCATTGATGACAACAACTCCCTTTAGAATCTGGCAATCAATTTCAGACGATACCTCCCTATCATGCACTCCTTGAAGGTGGAGTAATTAACTGCGTTATTATACTCCTCCTTACAGCGGCAAAACTCCACCACATCTCCACTGAGTCGCACCTTGGCCGTCTTAAGGGTTTCTTCGCCCGTCCAGCCGCTCAGCTCCACTCGTTCCAGGAAGGCCACAACATCCTCTCCTTGTTGACCGGAAAATGCATCAATGTTACAAAGGAGCGCGAAATTCTTCCTGCTGGGCGTTGAAGATGTTGGTGCGTGGTGATTAAAGAGCCTCTCCTTAATATCCTCGTTCTTTCTTGTTAGCTGATGAATTTTCTCCCCGAAGTCATCTATCACGCATTGCAATGGCACTTCATGGCCCCCAACGCTACCCGACCTGCCATCCTGCGTTTTCCCCTGCGATATCAGTGGTCTCCGGTGTTCGACGAACGATCCCATTTCTGACACCACTGTAGACTCTGGTTCGCCGGAGCTCCGCTGAGGGAACGCTAGGGAAGATTTTAGGCAAGTAAAAAGTCACAATTCACACTAGTTGCTCATTTATTGCCACCACACCCGTTACATATTAACCGGTCAAGATCTCAACAACTTCTGACTCTTTCACCATGCAGCGTATTCCGCCGGCTTGCAGTTACAAGGTAGCTATACCGGATGCAGCGAAGGAGTGGGGGAAATGGGGTGGGAAGAGATCTAAGGTTCTCTTACTCAGGTAGAGGGCAGTATGTGGGGCAGGTGGGCGGGGGATGGAGGACAAGGGACGGAGTGCCATCTTGCAGGAGGAGTACATTTCAAGGAAGGGGTGGGGGTCCTCAAGCGCGGGAATGGCAATGTTGCACAATTTGACATAATATTTTACTGCGTTAATCTGCATGATTATTACCCGGGATGGTGTTCCGTGCCTTTTCGAAGTTCAAGAAATATGTGCTATTACCGATATTATATCAGTTAATTGTTTTCTTTATCATTTTGGTGTCAAATGTTTTCTATCCAATTAAGATTATCTCTCTTTGTATAACTTCATAAAAAAGTATCTTAGATTCATATTTAAATATTTTCTCCACTTCATATTTTTCTTGTAATTGATTGTTTACTGTGTGTTCACCACTATGTCATGTCTGCAGGTTGAAGATTGAAACTTTTGGATCCCTGGAAGAATATGGTCAAAGGAAAAAGAAAAAAACTACAATGACTCCTCCAATGAGAAATCAAGCAACAATCCTGAACCTGACCGATCCAGATATGCCACGCCAGATTCGACGGTGTCGTCGATATGATTACCGTCTTTATGTTTTAATTTTTTCCATTTTTTTCTATTCGTGTTCCTTAATTTTATTAATTTTTATGCTTATTTTTATTAATTTCCTTGGATATTAATTCATCTAATAATGGTTATAGTCAAATATTAATTCTTACATTCCCTTGATGAATGAAATAAAAAATATTTTTTTAAGAGTAGGATGTATTCTCTACTTCTAAAATTATAGTCATGCTTATGAAATGTATTCATTGCGATAATAAATAAATGTTTTTTCTTTGAATTTGGTTCTATGTTATTTATACCAAACCTAAATAAAAAAAGAAATAATATTTATAATCGTTGTTAACTGCAGAAATCTCTAAATAGGAATATAGGCCACAATGTATTTTACAAATTTATCAGTAAACCCTGAATAAAGCAAATAGGAGCTTAATTAATTGGTTATTCTCTATCACTCTATCATATAGCTTCATTGTTCTATGAATATTATAGATAACAATACATCTTGATCAAATATATTTAGGGCTACAAATAACAAATGCGATTTCCTGTACAATTATTTTATATTTCATAATATTTAAATGGATATTTTGAAATTCATTGATAATTTCCTACGTCATGTTACATTAGATTGCATATCGCTAATCGGTTGAGTACCTTTTTTTATTTACTCGTAAACACCTGAACGCCTGTGTGTTCATTTTTAACGCAACTGCGAATTCTTGTCCTCGCTCTCCCTTTTTCATTTTTAAATTACCTTTCCAACTTCCACCTAAATGGAGGAATAGTATTATTGATAGGTTTTTATCTTATGTCATTTAGTTACGTTTTAAAAACTCTTTTCACCTAGAATGATTTTGACCGTACCCACAATATTTGAAAAAAATCTTTTTTGCTGACGTTTAGGAAGATGTTGACGTTATCTATTGAAACGTCGGCATAAGAATACCTGATTTGTTGGAAAACCCGCAAAGAAGGTACAGCATTAGTAGGGAAAGATTTAAATCCAATATTAAACCATCATCGTTTCCATTCGTTTGTTGTGAATGCACGCGCTATGAATCGCTTTTCGCTACGCGAATTTTGATAACTACTACATCATTGATGAATAGATTGGAGAGAGGGGTAGCATACGATTAATGGCGCCAATTCAAAGTATTACCAGCAGTTTCTTATTCACAAAAAACGTTCATGAAACAAGATGTGATGTTAAACCTTAAAAAGAAGTACTTACTTACATATAGATATGCAATGGTAGAACTAAGGAAAAAATTTATCAGAATGTTGATCTAGAGCATGTTTCTTTATATTAGTGATAGACGATGATAGCAACAAAGAGGTTCAGGGTGTAAGCATTCGAAATGTGGCGCTTGAAATGAATATTGAAATTGGAATTGATCATTACAGTGAGTAATAAGAAGTCTTAGAATAGTACGAGAAAACAGAGGTCTTACCAAAACCCTAAGAATATATCATGAAAATTTACCCAGAGAACGACAACTTTTTGAAAAGTTAGGAATCGTAGAATGTTGGTTTCACGAGACCTACCAGATAATTACTTTCTCTCGTCCGGGATATGCTCAAGCAAGGATATGCAATCCTCATCAACAAATGAGGTAGAGCCCGTATCTATTTGACTTATAAAAACATTTGAAACCAACGCTTCAGAATTTTGAAAATATTAGGGAATATACCGCGCAGAAAGCATTTCTAAAGGAGGTTGAGAAAGGGGAAGTAGGATTTTTATATCCGAACGAAATGCAATCCTGCCTATTATTCAGGGGCGAAATTTTTCCACTAAAACAGGGAACAGCCATTTGCTCAGAATGGTTGACAGCATCTATGCACCAATTTTAGTTGAAATTTGAGGTGGTGAAGCAAGTTTTTTCTGAAAAATTAGTCGATTTAAATGGAATGATACAGACATTTACATTTTCAATTAATAAACAATCATTAATAGTATACTAAAACTTAGAAGGTGAATGGCTTAATAGGATTGATGGGCAGAGAGTTATCCCCTGTAATGTGTTGTAAAGAGACCTGTTGAAGAACTTCATCCATGATACCGATTCATACACCGAGAGTTCAGAGCGCATGACTGTCCTGTTTCCGTCATAAACATCGTCCTTATTCTCAACCAAAACATTAAAATCTTCATTTGTTAAACTTTAATACCAAACAACCTAAGAACTTAAATCAAATTATTTAAAAGCGCTTGAATGGCTATTTTCGTAATAGTCACATTTCAAATGAAAATGGCAATTGTAAAAATACATTTGGATGTATTTAAATATATTTTACTGATAAGATTATTTTCATTCTTTTCTCATTTTTCGCTTACACAAAAATGCTGTGAAAATGAAATTCCATTGGGCTAAATGCTTTTTTTTCCGGATAGAAACGGAACTTTATTAATTCAAAGAGGATGTGCATGAACTAACGTGAGGTGTTTTCTGTGAATTGAGGTTTAGTTTATAGATATGGAAATTTTAATGGGTAATTTATGCTGCAATGGAATGGAGAACTTTTTCAGTGTCCATTACGTTGTTAATTCAATAACCGTTCCAAGTCATTTATTTCATTTGATATCTGGACACACGTTTTAAACAGCATATAGTTCAATGGTTTATTTTAATTCATTATGTTTTAAGTTTTTTTCCCTCCGTTGAAATTAAAACTAGAATGCCCGACTGGGTAAAATTGACCCAGTGGAAAGTATTCATGTCGATTATTTTTAAATAAATGGAGCTTTTAACCTCATTGGCATTTCTTGACTCTTAATCATTTACCGTGATTTATTACTGTGCAAAAATAAGGCCTGATAATATTATTTCTTCTATTTTTTCTCATCCCTTATTCCTATCATCACGATGGGTCATTTTGGCCCAGTCCTTTAAATTCATCTGGAACCTTTCCACTCCTCCTTTATATTGAATTTAACTTTATATATTATTAGTATTTTCAATCTGCATGCGTTACATTATTATTTCAGGGGAAATAAGGTATTGATACATTATACTGAACTCTAAATCTTGGGTTGCATAGTTCGACTTTCTTGTATTTAATCCCCTCATTTGGTCTTTATCCCTTTTATGCTCCTATTTTACCCACTGCCTGAACTCTCAGCACTTAATACTATCATTGTAAATAGCTCAGTTCTGGATGGGTGACGGCAGAATAAGCTTAATGAGTTACTTGTCACATGAGTGATTTTCAAGACGCTGAATAGCTTTTGAAAGTACTGCCTCAAAACGAGTTTTCACTGAGAGAAAAATCATATCTCTGCTGCATCATATCCCTGAAGATGAATCTAAGTATGGAGAAGACTCTTTCACGGAAGACATAAGTGACGATAAATAAGCACAGGATTTGAACCTTCCTTTTCAACTGAGGACGGTTCTAGTCAAGAAGAAACTAATGTGAAAGCAAGAAATATTCATTGGGAAAATCTCTCAGCCTTGCAATGAAATAGGTAAACAGAGCTACCCATATTATTTTATTTATTCAATTTAAACTTATAAATAATTAATGAATACAAATTTAATTTTAATATTTCCCTTATACAAGTAACTAAAGTCCATGTGGGCTTTCAGGCATTGTAGGTGGCCGAAAACGGTTCTCTATTCCTTTTCCCTTGGTATGCGGGCGCAGCAAAGTATTCTAAGGGGAACGCCTGGACCTACACCTCATGCAAAAAGACATGAAACATGACATCTTTCAAAAGAAAGTATTGCAAGTGCGTGAAACCTTATTATGGATTTCTGTGGCACCTTCTATACTTCGAAATAAAGATGTGCACAGATGCAGAGGCCAAGGGATAAACTGGAAATGACAGTTTGTGTCATCAACTGTGTAAGTTAGAAGCACGTATTGCCATGTAGTGTGCTCGGGAAGTATCAAGTTCCGCAAATTTCTACACCAATTCTCTATGGTCGGATTCAAGAGGCTCTCCAATTTGTAAGGAAACAATGAGTATAAACCACATCTGTCAAATAATGAGGTAGTTGAAGTTTGAAGAGAGGAATAACCACTCCATTACACTTTAAAAAAATAAGTTTGCTCTCTTCTTAGCTGTTTGGAATAAGCTCATCAAAACTGTATCGTGGCCTACAAACCTGGACCGAATATTACTGTCGATGAACCACTCTTTCCAAGTAAAGCTCTTATGCACAATTTACATATTCCTTGAAAACCAGACAAGTATGGGCAAAAGTGCTGTGTATACATGTGTATTTATGTACAACAGAAAAACTCAGGAAATATAGAGAAATTACAAAGGCCACAATATGCCATGAATGAAACACATTTCAATGGAAAAATACGATGCAAATTTTTAGAGGATAGCCTAAAACTCTTTTGGTCTTAAAATAGGCAGTTAAAAAGGAAAGCGACCAACAGTAGAATCCATGACGAAAATAAACCTGAAAATTGTAGCAGAAGGTGTGCATAAACCCATATGCTAAACTGATTTATCCATAGGGTTTACACTATAATAACAGCAAACCCATAGTGACGCGAACACCACAAAAAGTATGAATGACGCAATTAAGTGAGATAAATACGGATTAGTTAAACAACGTGAGTTTAAATAATTTGTTTTTTTCTTTACTGTTAAAATTTACTTACTGTTGCTGCTCTGTTGCTTTGCTATTGACAATGCTTCTTTGCAATATAGCATGCTCCAGATATATGTTCTAATGAAATGATTTCTCAGTTCCATGCTCGTACTTGCAGCTGTTAGCAGATTCTTTTCTTGGTAAAATGTCTTCACACCCTGGGCTATTGTGCTGACATTTTTCTTTTACTTAATTAATACATTCCAATGTGTAGAACGATGATGGAACGTGATTCCCAGGTTTTCTCCGCTCCAGATATCTGAAGCCGCGTCTTACCGAAATAAAGATCGCGTCTTGTGAAATTTGGTACCTTTCCTTGACCGCGTTTTAACGATATTGCGGTTTTTGGAACCACGCTATGTGATGGTCTACTGTTCACGTATTTGTCTAATATTGATTGTGCTTACAGCTTGTAGCAGTCTAATTAAGATCTACGTTCAGAAACTCCAAGCAACTTTGATTGCTTCATGGCTCTAAATTCACTCGCGATGTGGGAGAAACAGGCAGAACCCCTTGCCATTTGCTTAGTATATTGTTTCGGTTCATCTATTTAAGCTCTCGATGTCATCAACATCATGGTGCTCCGTTCTTTGGGTGATGTTCAGGTGCGCCTATTTCTTTGCTATTCTATGAGTTAGAACCGGTATTTCCATGGAAAATGTTTTTGCTGAGCTGAAAAATGGAATTATGGTGACTATGAATTGATATTTCCCTGGTCCAATGGAGAAAAGAAATTTAGGTCAGTACCGGTGGCACGAGCATAAAAATGTGCTTAAGTCAATGGGTAGTATCTCTCTATATTTATATTTATTTTAAAATTTGCAGATTCTAATACTAAAATGATTCTTCTAATGCTAAAAAATGCAACCTTTTGAATGACCTTCTGAAGAAGCATCTCTGAAATACCTGTCCTTCACTCTTTACTGTTCTTTTCATTGCCCTTTTTATATTAACACTATCCCTCTTAGTCCAATTATAATTTCAATATTATTCTGGTTTATTAGCATTTTGGTGTTGCTAAGTGCCTCAATGTGGTTTTCTCCTGAGTAATATCTCCTTTCTTATGCTGCTATACTCAAATTTTCTCCAATTACCTCTCATGATTTTTTAAAATTGAACTTTCACATTTTTCATCCTTATCCGCATTCAATCCTTAAAATATCTCCATCTTTGTGATTAGGCAGTTTATCTGTGCTCTTGGGGAAAAGAATTTGACTGGATACTCCATCTTTCAATTCAGTTTGCATGGCAAGATATGACCAATGGTTTCTGGAGTCACTCTATGGAACTTACTTGCATTCATTTGGAATGACAAAATAACCTTTGTATTTCCATATTTGTATATATATAACTACTTCAAACAGGGTTTCAAATATTAACGTCACATATTACAGAATTTTGTCACTTATACAATTGAGCTTGGTGGGGGAAGGTGGAAAGGAAAGTGGTGTGGTGGGGGGAGGATGGGGAGGTAGGGTACTGCTTCTCTACACAGAGTTGACCTGCGTCCTTCACTGGGCTGATTGTCGGTGCTTTGATGATGATTCGTGAAAAAGATAACGAGCTAACGCAAAGATAGGTGTTGAAGGAGCTCTTGCCTCTCAGTGAGTTGTAGAAAATAATAGCACTAAAAATAATTAAAAGCATTGCAAATATGGTATTAGGGAAGCATACCCCAGAAGCTGCCAAAGCTAATAAAATTTTTACCAGTAGCAAATGGATAGATAGTAATTATGGTGGATTTAATTGGAATCCTAATAAACGTCTTGAAATGTGGATAGATGACACTTTATGGTATTATGATTGCAGTCGAAGGTGATATTCATCAGATGCATCCAGGAGATAAGGAATGTGGGGGATAATCTGTGCGAAAATGACGAGTTTAGGGGACCGAAGATTTGGATAAATACGAGTTGCCTGATTCACCCGCATTCATGTACTGATGCCTAGTAATTGTTATCTACATCACTTACATCGATGCAATTACCTCTTAGCAACCACAAGGATATATGGCAATGGGGAAACTAACGTCAAACCAGCACCATCTACTTTAACCCAAGATCTGAAATGTTACTGAAAGTGACATGGAAACATGTTAAAACCTACAGTTATATACCAACAGATGGCAGGCACTCATATAGCAATGAAACAATTACTGCTAATATAGGTACTACATTAAATACATTCTTATGTAGAATCCTAGCATGTATGAGTTAACAATGGTTAATACTGCATTATGTACTGGAGCATAACTACTGAAATAATATTTCAACTACCTACCCCTTTTCTTTGCAGCTTGTTAAGTTATTTACACTTACGTGGTAAAAATGCCATTTTAAATATATTATTGAGGTAGTCTATATTTATTATCCCGGTTTACCTAGCCATATATATCCAAATACACAGGGATTTTAGCATTTACCTAATATCATCAGTCAATCCATTCTAAAATTTTCCAGGAGATGAAATCAGCATTTTAACCGACGACTTCATAATGACTCCTAATCTATTTAGTCTATTATTTAGAAACACTGCAAAAATAATCACAACACTTTAAAAGATGTTGCTGCTTTACCGTGATCACAGCTTAGTTTTGTGTTCAAAGCTAATTCAATATGTTATAAATCAGTTGGTACATATGTGGTGTAACAAGTAAAAGGTTATAGTGTTCTTCTCTTCTCGTAACATCAGTGTAGTATAATTTTTAAAGATCACATACAAGCCGTGAAAACTTAAGCGATATTAACCACTGAAATTGCACTATAGAAAATATTCCATAGAAAAAAAATCATTCGTCTTGATCGGGACTCGAACCCGGATCCCCTGATTTCCGGCTAGGTGCTGTACCAGTTGAGCTACCAAGTGGAAATTGTAAAGCTCAAAAGGAACAAGATGGAATATGTGCTTTATCTGTGGAATATTTGTTATAGTGCAATTTCAGTGGGTAGCACCGCTAAAGTTTTCACGGCAAGTTCGTGATCTTTGAATTCGTAAAAAGTAAGCACCTTAGAGTTTCAACGTGACTTTAACCTCGTGGACGGTGGCGCTATGCGCACGATTTAAAGTTTAGATCCTTATAAAAGAGCCTCAATACGTTGTGCTCCCATTGTAACTTATGGTAGAGGACTCTGAAAATGACTTGCGCCCTTTAATTTAATTACTAACAAATTAACCTCCGAGATACGCCTTATTGGTGCGATGCATGAGACACAAGAGTATAACAGTTAAAGTTAACACTTAAAATTTTTCCTGAGGCAATGTCAGATTATTATCCATTATCAAATATCCATTTCACACAAAATTTTCGTGTGATTTATATCTCTTTTCCATGAAACTGTATATGTCAAACGGATGCATCACTGAATTGCAGCTGTATAATCTCCTGAATGATACCCTTATTTTATAAACTGTTTATCATCATACAAAAGTGTATATACCACAGTTACAAGATAATTTTAGTCGCCGTATCATTGGGAAATGCTTTCTCATTTTTATTATTATAGGAGTTTAAGATACGTGCCATTATTTAAGTCGTCCTAATTTCATCAAAATACTCTACGCAGCACTTGAAAAAAATTTTACTGGCATTATATATTTTGCATCTTTCTCCATCCCAAATATAATTCAGATAATTTATTGAGTAATTATGATTGGCTCTGATCAGCATTGTTCCTGTCTATAAATATCAAGCTTACATTGCACTGGTTATAAGAAATTTCACTGACAGGTGATTTTACGTAAGATTATTAGAAAATAAATAGACTTATGATAGTTTTTATTGTTCTGAAATCAAGGTCCATAAGGTATAATTGAACCATTGGGTAATTATTACATTACATTACAAAACAATTACACAAACTGCGTTGAATTTCAGCATAACAAAAAATCTTGAGGAAATATAATTCTTTTCCCAAGTTATTCCCCAAGAAATATTTTATATGTGACACCATTGATCGTTATGTAAGAAAACAAATTTTAAAAATATAATCTAACAACGATTATAAGGTTGTAATAAGGTAACAGAATAACTATTTCAAAATTTCAATTCAAATGAGAAATAAAGATTTACGAACATAACATTAAATCATAGTGAAATCAAAAGATGAGCTTTGTTACATCGATAAAAGTATTGATAAATCATGATGATAATGATGATATTTACCGATCGTTACCGTTAATTTTCTCAAAAGGCCTAATTAAAATCTGTGAATTTCTGTGAATGACGATGGTTTCACCTATTCGCCCCTATTCACTTACCCACCTGGAATCCATCGAACCCATATCCTGCTGTGAAAGTTTCTAAGTTTGTTGAAGTGAAGGAGGCACTGCTGATTATTAGATTGTTTGCATATGAATGGCTGTGTAGAATTCAGAATCATTGAGTTGACTTTCTACGTCTAGGAATTAGGAAACAATACATGAGAAATTGGAGGTGAATTTGATAGAGAAAAAATGTTGACAGTTGATTTGAAATATTTAAGAGATTATTTACTGCGGGCCCGAAGCCCGAATCATCAACAAAAAAGGTAGAAGCGTTTGGTTGATGAGTATGGATTCTTATAGATAGCTGATTAATACCTTTGCGTAGCCTGGGGCAATGCGCGTTCCCATACTGGTACCGATTTAAAAAAAGATGCCCGTCCCGAAATCTAAATGGACTGCAAAAATGTTGTTTTACACGTATCGATATATCATTCTATCCGAAATACACGATCGCTCCACCTTTTTCTTTCAAACAGGAAGTTAAAAGAGATCTGTAGAAATAATGGTTGACAATAGGTAATAAAATAAGTAAAACAATGTTGATAAACCCAAATCATTAGCCAGTTAGCAAAACTAAGCCTGAAATCGTTTCAGTCAACTTGACCTGAGCAGAACCTCAAGGTAATAATTTAAATTGAGGATTAAATGTAAACGCAGGGAAAATATTGAGTGGAAAGCTGCGTCAAACTTATCATAGGATTGTTGACAAATGATGACGAGGGACAATATTTTTAGGAAATTTATGAGACCCCAATCCATGGAAAGTTTCTGAATGCTATCAAATTGCGCCAAAATATCTTAGCACTGTGGCAATTCAGACATCGCTTTGGGTTAAATTGCCGTGTATGGACCTTCGCGTGCTAATATACCGTCATTTTCATGAACGCTATGTCCTATGTGATGTAACCAATGATTCAATTGTTAATACAATCGATGCAAGTTTTCCCAATGTGCGTTTAGTGCTGAATCATTTTCACTGACTTCATTAATATTTGCCACGGAGTACACATCGAACTTAGCTGGTGACAGAATTATTAAGCCCCAATGTTTTTTTTCCTTGCTTCCCCTTTTCGGCAGCCGGATTCAATGGCAGCTACCTGGTATGACTGAGAATAATTCACTGACTGGGGATAATTATTAATTGTATGCTAGATTCTCATATTATCTATGGAATTCAGAGATTTGCAGACCAATAATTGTTTTCAAAAGTATTCTTAAAATTTTTAAACTCAATTAACGTCATTTTTTACAGTTTGTGTTAATTACTGCTGCGTCTAATTCTAAAAGTAAGATTTTGCCCCTCAGACATTCTCATATTCTCTCGTTGAATATCTCCTCATCAATATAAAATTTCAAAGGAATTACATTTCAATGAACATTTATACGCTCTTTATTTTTAATTAAAAATTCACCATTCACAAAATTCCGAAAAATCAACCTCTTTCGTATTGCATCTTGAATTTATTCTTGAGGCCGAATTTCAGGTGTCCTCTCAATACATGGAAAGTAATTTTGTGAATATTTGCGTATATCCAATATCCAAATTTTTCGAGGTTTTCTCACACTGCAACATAGTTTCATTTACTCTTTTATAAAATTGCTTTTTCATTTGCTTTATTTCAAGTTTTGTTCTCTACCTCTTACTTTAACTCTCTACTCTTACTTTTGTTCTCTATAATTTTACCGTAATTTTTTTTTTATCGAATACGAATATACGTGTCGCTCTTCAATTATTGTAGTCACTTTTTATGCTTGCTTTCATGAGGGTTTCCATTATGATTTTGATTATAGACTAAAATATGTGAAACCGTTAAGGGTTGTGGTAGTATGCATCTGCCACGTGACCGTAACTCAGGATATCTGATTGGACTGATCACGTGGGTTTATTTTTTTGTAATGTTTCACAGGAGCTCAAAACTTTTTGTAACTGCTTTAAGCATCTCTTGTAACATTTAAATTTATATTTTTTCCTTTCACAATAAAACCTTCCTAAATAGCATAACATACTTCTTATTCTAAAATAATTAATATTTACAAAAATTGAAATATCTGTTTTTACAGCGATGTATTTATGGTTAAAATAACTTTAATTCCATTGACGTTATTACGTTTTTTGCGACATGATTCAACCATTTGACTTTTTTCATTTTTAGTGAACCAGGAAGTAAATAAAAAAGGTGTTTTCTTCGAAAAGGGCGAATTTCAATGTTTACGCTCTCTTTCGAAATATATGATTATGAATGGCTCAAGTTTGCTGAGGCGGGTGTTAACAAGCACTATAAATGTTTTAAAAAGGATATGAAACAATATTGAAGATTTTAACCTGGATGAATAGTAGATGGCCTTATTCGTTTCCAAATTGTCTACGTGGTAGAGTGATATGAAATGTCTCATCCTGTGGGGATAGGAGGGGGGTCCTCGGCAAATTGGCTATTGGGAGCGGCAGGGTCTAGGACGCTCTTCATTGGAAGGCGTGATTCATTCTTTTGCCCCATACTTTAACACACTCCTAACTAAGTAAGCTCTATTCCGCGCATATCTAACATTCCTAACTAAAGCCAAGGTTTTACATAGATAAGAGAAATCTCGGAGAGTGCGGGCTAAGGAATGAAGGAAATGAAAAAAGTAGAGAGGAAAATTTAGGGAACTGATTTCCTGTCATGTTTTGAAATATTATCATTATAATTTATAAAAAAATTCCACATATTTTTTCAAAGTCACAATAATAAAATATTGAACTGAAGGTTAATAACTGAGGACTGCGCGCAAGTGTGTGACTGAACTTAAGATGCATTGAGTTTACGTACATCGGTTACATAGGCAGTTCAAGTGGGGCTCAGTGGAGGGTGGATTCTCCTCTCCACTATTGAAATGGAATTAGTCGAGATGGATATTGGATCTAATAAACACTGAGTGCCGATCACCTGCATTGTAATTGAGTAAAACCCATATACATATATATGTATTTTACGTACATTGGTTACATAGGCAATTCTAGTGGGGCTCTGTAGAGGGTGGAACCTCATCTTCTCTCCACTATTGAAATGGATTTAGTCGAAATGGAATTCGAATCTAATGAACACCGAGTGCTGGTCGTCTGCATTGTAATTGAGTCAATACCATTTCTTTTGAACGAAAGTCCATTCGACGAGAGATATCCAATCTTCTTTATCATCACATTTAAAAGGCAACTAATCCTGAATCTAAGGCGCATCAATTCGTCCTTGCCTTCCTGCCATGGAGGATTATAGCAGTTCAAATAAGAAGGAAATCAAATACATATATCTATGGGTGTTTCCATGTCAAATCGATGATTGCGCAATAGGGCCACCAATTTTGACCAAAATTTACTGAACGGCTTCATTTGATAAGAAATGTAAAACGCAAAAGCCATTTTGCAAAAAATGAAACCGTTTACGAAAAATGGCAACGCTGTAAAATTAGAATTTTGGCAAAAGTTACTAAACATTTTACGATAAATCTCCGAGGCTATTAAAGCTACAAACACAACTAAGAGCTAATTTTAAAGGCCTTCAATTGTTGAAATATAGTAACTGATTGTATTGCGATGCACAGGCATTATTATAAAGTTTATAACAATTTTCAATGTTAAAATAAATTTTATTCGATGTACCTATACCAATAATTTTGCTGATTTTTATGTGTTGTAGACACAACCCTCATCTACATATTAAAAAAGTTAGCCAGAGTTAATTAATCATTTAAGAAAGAAAAATATTTGTGAGTGAAGTCGTAACGCCCACCGATCACCGAGGCCGACCGGCCGTCGCGTCGGCCACTATGAGGACAAGTGCAGCTCTCCATCTATTCTAAGGCGGTCGTCACACCTGGGCAAAGCAAATAGCGATACGCAAGGGCAAAGGTTTAGTAGATAAGATTAAAATTGGTGAAAATAAGATAAATTAGCAAGTTACAAATATCTGAAGATGCCAGAGTACCGTCGGCCGTCGGCCGGTTGGCAGCCTTGACCAGAGGGTGTTATGAGTACACTCAAAAATACTTTTCTTTCTTGAATGAAACATTAACTCGGGCAATTTTTAGATAAGGGTTGTGTCTACAACATAAGAAATGAGAAAAATCTGTGGCATAGGTACATCGTCAAATATCGGTTGAAAATTTAAAATTGTTATATTTTATAAAATTGTTTATTATTCATAATAAAATCCCTTATAAATTTTGTTATTCATAACTTAAAAAAAGCCATAAACACGTCTGCAACTTTACTAGCCTCGGGGATTTATCGTAAAATGTGTAACTGGTGTAACTTTTGCAAAGTTACAATTTCTTGTTAAGATTTTTCAAAATGGATTTAGGGTTTTAAACTTAATAGTTAATAAAATGTTAAGCTCTACGTTACTAAAATAATGAAATCAACGGTCATAAAAATAATAAAAATATCCAGTCGTTATACATTTGCATCGTAATTTAAGTATTTTGATTGAGGTTTAAGCTAATCAGGAGTGAAATAAAGCTAAAAATGATGAATCAGTATATTTTTATTGTCGTATCCACTGCTACAGTATCTATCACAGCGGCAGCCAAAATTCGCCCGAGAAAGTTAGAAGGAAACATGAGAGAGGAGAAGTAGAGAAATAGATATGGGAATGTTAGGCCTAATTCAGGACTGGAAGGTCTATCGTAATTTATTAAGAAAGGCGCTGGAGCAATTTTATGGTGCATTGAAACTCACCAAACATGATTATGAAAGATGGGTCACGACGACAAGAGGAGCAACATCCGTGACAAGAGGTACACACCTTGCTCACCCTTTGATTTATGCGTTGATCATTGCATCAATAGTTTACAATTCGTCTCCGGTGAGCTGCCACACCACGATTTTTAGCTATGTATGAGTCGTGCCCTTGACAGTACCGTTGTCTGAGTAAGCAACAAAATTTCTTAAGGGAACAAAAATGGTAATGAGATGTTTAGACGAAGTGATGAAGAGCAACTCCTAATCAATCATCTCCCTGGTATGGCTACATGTAAGCATACGTTTTCGGTATCCACCTTTCTCAAAGGAGAGGAGAGAACTGACGGGGGGGGCGGCAGGTCAAGGAAACAAGTTAAAGGTGGAAATAAGGAAAAGGAGGGGTATGGAAGAGGGGGAATGGAAAGGGTATGATAAAAAGTATGAGAAGATGAAAGAAAGAAAGACAGACGGCTCCTTTAATGAGCCCTGTTAATTCCCGGTTTGCGGAATGCATGGAAGATCCAAATTAGAGAATGCTCCAGTGTTTTAAGTTGAAGGGGAGACGCTGAGGCGGGAGGGAGGCCAGTATGCCCACCTTGAAACAATTGTTGAAGTTGGAATCGTGGGAGGAGGCATGTATGGCTACTGGAAGAGAATAAGAGTGGGTGTAGGGATTATTGCAGGAAGAGCGGTGACCATTCATGCGGAAGCATAGCGCGAAGGTGGAGAGGCCGATGTAGAAAGCGGGACAGAATTGGCAGACTAGAAGGTAAACAGTATTTTCAGTGGTGCAGGAAAGTGAAGGCATGGAGGGAAGGGGAAGGGAGAGGAATTGTTTAGGGAGAGACTCGGTGATATGGATAGGACGGGTTTTGCATCTAGCGCGATTGCAGGGGGAAGGGGGTGTTTTTGGAAGAAGATGGGATTCGGACCGAGGTCTGGTGGTTCTCAGAATACCCGAGAGGTTGGGGGGACGTTTGAAGGTAAGAGATGGGCATTTAGGGAAAATATTGGTGGTGATAATGTTATCAGATAGGATAGGGAATAGGTCGTTGAGGATGTGTTTAAGGGACTGAATACCAGGGAAGTAGGTAATGCACAAGGAGAGGTTGTCTTTGGTTTTGCGAGGAGGGGCTATGGGGGAGTAAGGTTTGTTGGAGATATTTTTGTTAAGAAGGTGTTTAGGGTATCCTTTTCGGAGGAGAGACTGGTGTAGGTTAGTAAGGAATCTAATAAGGGAGTCTGGGTTATTGCATATACGGTGGCCACAAATGGAAAGGGAGTAAGGTAAGGATGTTTTGGTGTGGTAGGGGTGGCAGCTATTGTAGTGGAGGTATAGTTGTTTATTAGTGGGTTTGATGTAAACAGATGTGTAAAATTTGTTATTGTAAAGGAAGATATCGACATCAAGAAAGGTAATGTTGGAAGAAGAGATATGAGAAGTGAAGGAAACTGAGGAGGAAGCGTTGAGAGAGGCGAAGAATGAGTTTAGGGAGTCGGTGCCGTGTGGCCAAAGGAGAAAAATATCGTCGATATTGGAGCCAGAAAAGGGGCTTGAGGGGGCATGTGGATAGAAAGGATTCTTCAAGGAGGCCGAGAAAGAGGTTGGCATAAGATTGAAAACAACTGCAGAGAAAACTTTATAATTAACGCATACCTATTTGATTTCGTTTGGATTATATCTAACATTTCTCTTTAAGATACCTGAGAGGAAGTTCTTTTAATGCTTCTAACAATAAGATGAGGAAAGCTTTGAGCGATGGGCCAATGAATGATTAGGCAAACTTGTGTACGATTATCCGGAGAGGAGTCAGGCGGTTCATAGGAGTTTAAATAACTCTTTTTTCAAGGTGTGTGGAGATGGATTTTTGCTAAATATTGGACGGGGCATAGATATGTGCATGTAGTTATACCTATGCGCTGACAATTTGTGAAGTGATATGTTTCCTTATGAGCATATATTTGGATTAGTTTTCAACCAAACTACAGTCAGTTTTCATGATCTACCATCCGTAATTTAATTTCTATTTTAATATACCATGCTGTTTTCATATTTTTCTATATAAATCTAGATAATATTTCATTGAGTTGGTTTATTTCTTATGGGAATGTGGTAATTACAACTAAGTCTTTTAAATCACCGAATTGCTTCGCAACACTTTATCAACCACGGAAGGTGAGGACATATTAGGTTTTAAGAGAATTCAAAGGTGTACAAAATACTTTCATTTCATAGTTGATGAAAGTGGCAATGATTATAAATTTCGTTCACAGTCACACATAAGGTCATGGTATTGGAACATGCAATTCAATGGCAAATATAAACTGACTTAAATTTAAATTCCATTTGTTCCGTACCTAAACTTTACTTTACTGGCGGAGGTAATAAAATGAGAATATCCACCTCATATGGCCATCGGGATATGAATAATCATTTTAGCATGAAAATAAAATTTTTCATTCTGAGTTTTTACAGGTTAGACTAATTACCATCGATTTGTATTCGGCATAACTCAACTGAACAAAAAGCCCAGGTAGCAGTGAAAACACTTGATAATCAGCAATGTATACTCGATTTTTCTCACTAACTACACTGACCCTATCAAGATAAGTTACTATTCATTTACGAAGGTAATATATGTGTGAGTATGTATCCATAAAAAACTTCCAAAAATATAATACATACAAAGAAACCTATCGCTAACTTGACATAATCTGGTTAAATGAGTAGATAAATGAAACTTTTTCGGGCTTAAAACTCCTTTTTGAACGTCAGTGATGATATATAATTGTGAGCACACGGAAATTAAAATCAAACAGAAATGTTTTTCCAGCAGAAGTCGTAGCAAGGAAATGACGCTTTGGTTTCAGAAAAAACAGGATTCCTAAGAATATTCCGGAAGCCTATAAGAGTTCCATTTGATCCTGGATAAAGGACGCCAAACCTGGAGGGAGACAATATGGGCAATGAATGCTCATAGAGTTCAAATATTCACGAGTGAAAAGCGTTGATGTTTGACCAACAAAATGAGTAAAGAGATATCATCGAATAGAGGAATGCCTTAAAGACGGAAATAAATCCGTTAATTCATCGAAATTTTGACACTAAATGGATCATGATATATTTCATGCAAAAGCAAAAAGGTAAAGGAATGCTTTTACTACATTATATCCAATACACAATTTCTTAAGTTTGATATAGTAAAATGTATGTAATTAAAATATTATGACATCCAGAAATTGAAATTTTTCGAAAAAAGTACAATTTTTTCACCCCTTCCCGAACTTTATAGTCACACAAGGAAAATGCATAATTCTCAAATCACATCAACTGAAAGATGTTTGGTAAATATCCAGGTGGAAAAATATATACAATTCTAATATTTAATCCATCATCACCAAATAAAACACCAATATTCCAAAAGTTACATCCTATATGATTCTGTATCCGAAACATTTTTACGTGACTTTAGACTTTTCAATCTAGACTATAGCTTTTATTCTGGACTCCAATTTTTTGACGTTTTCGCCTTTGAACAAGGATGCAGATATTTTTAGAAACATTTAATGATCATTGCCAGAGTCTCTAACTCTTTGTTATCCGATGCCTCAGAATGCTTTCACGTTACGTGCTACTGCAGTTATGGTCATGCAGGGAATCAATCATTGGGATTATTCCTCGTTCACATTCTGGACTACCAAGGGAGTATGCTTATTACACTTCAATGAGCTTTATATGCATATATTTCGGTATACTGTGGGCAGTTCACCATTCGTTTTTACCCTTGATATTCAATTAAAAAGAATCGCCGTAGTTTCACTCATGTGTCCTTAATTTTAAAATATTAAATGCGAGTTACCTATAAACAATAAACTGCGATTAATTAATAACCAAACTAAAATGATTCTCCACCAGAATTGGTAGTGAGTGAATGGTATTTCAGTTCCCGAATTAAAACATGGATTCCAAAAAAAATCTGGAAAACTATTAAATATCCAATTTAGCCGCAATGTGGAAGGAAGGTAATGTGTACAGAAAAATTAGTCGGACACCTTGAACTCAAATCATTGAATAATTGGAACTCAAAATATTTAAGATTGAACGGCAGTGACGTTTGACCAGGAGGATGGGCTTAGAAAAAAATAATATACGGTGGTTTAATATCCGAATTTGTATCACGCCAAGAAAAACGCCAATAAGTCATTAAGATGTCAAATACAGTGTATCATATGAAGTAAATGAGAAAGAGCGCCTCTGGGCCATTTAAACAATGCTACAAATTTTCGAACCCAGGTGAGTAAGAGTAATTCTCGAGTTTAATAGCGTGAAGAAAAGAGTAGTTGAGTTTGTAAAAAGGCAATACCAAGTTATCCAAAGTATCAAGGAAGAATCTAGTTTAAAGTCAATATCGGAAAAAAGCTTGAAGTTCTGGCTGAATTCTATAGAAATATATGGTAATATTGTTATTCCAATGACATTTAAATACATTAAAAACTCGGGCCCAAGGATTGGAGGCCAGTGCCTTATCACCCAACGCAATCATCTCAAAAAACACCCCCCATTTTTGGATATTCAGATTGGTGCATTATTTGAAACATAATTTTTAATTCCCCTCATGACAACCACGAAGATGAGACATTGGGTTTCATTGTAGATAGAATGCAAATCACTGTTTCCTTTGTTAAAACAAATATAATAAAGGATATTGAAAGTAATAGGACGAGAGGGAAACAATTCTTTATTCTCATGGTAACTATGAACACCATGCATTTTTCGAAGACACTCGCATCATGTGCAGACTGGATTTACGTGGCAACAAACCGCGCCGCAGGAAGGAGTCAAATGGAAATTAACTGAGCGTTAGTGGATTCACGTTTGGCAGATTCTATTAATGATTGCGGCAGGGGAAAGAGGCGGATGGGAGGAAAAGGAAGCAGCCGCTTGGCCAAGAGGAATCGGGAATAAGATTTTCACCGTAGAAGTCACACGCAGGAGGTCAGGGTTGAATTGGGGAGGTAAGTGGGAGAGTTCTGGGTAGTTTAAAGTTTTGTTTCGCGTTTTATGGGGTCAAACGGAATCTTGTAGGCATTTCCGGGAGGAAGAGAACGCCGTGGGCGACGTCTATTGCCAGACGCGTCGGCTTAATGAAAGGAAGATAGAAGATGGACTCAAATATCCGAATAGATTGGGGAAGTAACGTAAAACGAAACCTTTACGGTGCGATTTGAAAGAGAGGTGATCCAGGAGGTAGCGTATTACGAAATTATTCTATAGGAATGCAAATAAAATAAAGAAGGGTCCATAAATTGAGAATAATGTACACGGTTAAAGGGAAAAGAAGAAGACCCAATTGTGCCATGGTTTTCCTTCAAAACTGCTAAATATAGACATAGAAAGTTGCGGATCTTCGACAATAAATCTCCAATAACTTGAGTCTGAGCATGGTCTTCAAAAGTAATAGACATTTAAAGGGAAAGAGTCCATAGTTCTGGTAGTTCATTATTAAAGCGAAACCTTTTCAATACCCAGACAAATTTACGCTTTATGGAAAATTTTCAGATAAATAGTCCATTAACAATTAAGCATCATTGCAATTTATCCCAGAGATATTTCAGGCCTACATCATTCACCTCTCGTGAAATTACAGCCCTTCAAAATTATATCAAGACAGACAATTTATTCTGAAAATTTTCAACTCTTCCACATTCCAACCCAAAAACATACATGCTAAGGAATCATCAGCCCAATAACATTTCAGCCGCAGTATTTTATATCCTATGGACAACATGTACTTTCAGCATTTACGGTGAACGTTGAACCTTGGCTTGAAAAAATATCTCTTTTCAATATTGAAAATGCAGCTTCATAGATTGCCCATCGTTGAGCACTATGTATCATTGAAAATTGAGGCGTAATTTTTATCTATAGAGGTTTGTCTCGATAAAAATTCTATGAATATAATGGATACTTGAAAAGTTTATCAATACATTTTAGCATACTTGAATAGAATTTTTCCATGTGTGTGCAAAGGAATTCTGGGACACATACTTACCCTTACAAAAATGAGAAATGTCGTTTATATTTGTATTTGAGATCCAAGCAAATTCAGCTATTGGGTCTATACACACATAAGTTGAAGTTAATTTTTAATGTTACAATTCCATTTTCCCACTTGGGAACAGATTAGTGAAAATTCATTAAAAAAAATATACACTTGTATGCCTTCTGAGTATTTTATAAGTAGGTACATGTTAAATTGATTTTTTAGTGATATTCACAGCTTCTGCAACAAATTAAATTCATTATACATACACAAAAATTGATAATTTTTGCTACATTTAGGTAAATTTCCAATGCAATTGATATTATTTTTAACATTAATTTTTAGGTGAAAAGTACACATTTATTCTTAACAACCCATCAACGCCATTTTTATGTTATTTGAGTCTCTTCCTTTTGGATAATTTAGATCACTCGTGCGTTTCCATATGGAAACATTGGGCATGGTTGGTATTAGTTTGAGTGTAATTGTTGACGAACGCTGCTGGTGATCCTCCTCGCATCTTTTTCTCAAGTCTGTGCCCATAAGCTTCAGACCAGGAGGAACTTTGAAAGGGAAAGCGGGAGATTATCTAAGTTTCATATTATGCCTTTTTCATCCTCATCTGAGGTAATTTAAATTAATTGCCATATGGCCGACTCGTTCCGCATCTTCTTCGGCTATGCGTGCCCTTGTAACGCTTCCTCTGTTGTATTTCAACGGATAATTCTGCTAGCATCCACTTTGAATTAAAGGCAAGTCAGTGTGCCAATGGTTGGGATAATTCTTTCTTAATTTATTAGAATATGGCTGAATATTTGCATAGATTTATGAAAGCTGTCTCGCTGCAAATTGATTTAATTAAATTCATCAGCATGTTACAATTCAAATAATAAGTTTTTGTGTCAACTACTTTAGTCATTATATCTAGCGCTCAAGGAGACCAAAATGTTTTTTGCTGAATTATTTCTTAAACACAACAAAAGAACCATTAGGAAGCGTAACCATTAGGGTGGTCCAAAAAAAATTTTTTTTAACACCCGCTCCACATATTTGCCCCTGTTCCAATTATTGCTAGAAAGCTATGAAAAACATTTAAGGCAAATTTGTTAATATTTAGAGGTCCCTATGATTGGGCACTTTTTGGGTGATTTTTAACTAAAACAATAGTATTTTAATGAAAAAAATTTAATGGTGACATAACTGAATACATAAATAATGCTAAATAATGATGATGCATTTACTGTGGCCATAAATAAGTCTCTGGAAAGGTATGTTAAATACAAGATAATAATATGTTTTCTTTACACAGCGCCATTACCATCATCATTATCAGCCATGCCTTCTTACATGTTGATTTCTTGGTTCGATGTGATTTAAAAATCCGAAGAAGATACTGAAACTGGCCTTTGTTCTTGGTTTTACACATATTGAATGTTTGTATCAGGGAAATGCCCCTTTCAGGACAGTCGTTAACTACTTTCATTTTGTGAACAGCCTTTTTAAGTTATATGTAATCGGGATCCGAATCCCACAACTTAGGTTCAGTGAAATGAACCAGCCTTTTCATTCCCATCTATATGGAGGATGTCAAAGAGTTCTGTAGTTCGCTGTGTCACATATGTTTCCAGAGGAGTGTTATGTTTAAATATTATTCTCTAAACTCTCCTGAGAGTCTTAGCTTTTGGTGGGCGCTGTAGATTAGTAACCATTTTAACTTTGGTAGAATCACAGACACGGGAATCAAAGAGGGCAAGTCCAACCAAAACCTCTGAAAAGAATCAGAGATGGTGATGAAAAGCTACCAAAGCTGCCTTCTTAATATTACAGTTCGGATAAGCTTCAATTTGATTTAAAAGAATCGCGTCATTCATGACAGCTTTGGAGGCCTCATTCCAATGTCGACCGTAGATGAGAGCTACATACAAGCTTAATTCAGTGATTTCTTTTATTCTCCAGCTGTAAGGGTGAACTGATCTCTAAATAAGTCAATTTTAAAGGAATAAATAGCCTTTGCCATCCAACGTGCGTTGTGCAAACCACCTGGTGCTCGGAATTTCTCTTTGGATCCATTTGGACTTTGACCACCAAGAAAGGTATAACACATCTGTAAACGCTCGAGGTAATCATCTCGAGGCTGCTTTGACTTAATTGGGTCTTCTAAAATAGCAGCATAATAGCACCCATTATTTCTCCTCTTAACATTTTGATTTCATTGGAATCATACAGATCACCACTGCCTTGAGAATATATTAGCTTGTCGATACGAGGCCACTGTTTCTGGAAACGCTTAAATATTGCGACATCTGGACCGCCACTAACTTCAAATGCTGTGGTAAAAACAGAAGACAACACGATTTCAAGTACATGGTGCCTGCGTGGAATCCACACAAGACTAGTTCCTGAACTCTCCTCGAGAATAGTACATGCTCCACTCTTCAGTCCTGTATTGGCAGCTGTTGTGTCAAATACAAGAGCCCGCACATTTTGTCTGAGTACAATTTCTTACGTTTTCTTTCGATCGCATTTACTCCTTGAGTAGGAATTCTTGCCATACCCAAAATTTTCAGTGCATTCTCAACAATGGCTCTTATTCCTGTTTTTAAGCCCAAATTTTTGTTAATGTAGGGGAAAACAAGTTGCTATAGCATTTTTCGTTTACACGGAAGTCTAGATTTGGGCAGAGACTCAGTAGGCTTTACAATGAGCCACACTTCAGCGAAGGATCTAGTAGTTCAGGTTGCCATGGCAATGTATCTGCCGGCAACCAAGAGATTGGTATAATCTACCATATGAACTGTAGCAAACATGCGCTCCAAAAGATAGGTAGGTAGGTTAGGTAGGTCTGGTAGGTACTCGATATGCCATTTTAAATATTTATTACTCTACCTTTATTATGTGTGATTCGTTCTAAAATCTAGGTACTATAAATTATATACGCCTTGTATTGCGTATATGCAATGCATTTACGATTAGTTAGAAAAATTTTTAGGTTATGCTTCCAATGTGAACATTAGTAACAACAGTCAACATGCTAAACAAAATTAACCTAAATCTAGTATTATTCAGTTGTGAACTATCTAGATGTTCTTTAATATTTACTTAACAAGTGTAACAAGTTTAAATGCAATTAATAACTATTCAATAGTCAGAAGAGAAATAAACAACACACAGATTTTGCTGAAATCAACAAAGCACTGTTACTGCCACTAAGGCTCTCCATTGAAGGGGAGCATTCTCAGTGATCATGTGACCGCCTCCATTTAGTGACTGAGACTATAGACTGACCATAGAATGGAGATTTACAAAGTATGATAGTGAAACTGACAGCTGGCACAAAATGGCCGCCTGTCAGTTTGATGAGAATACCTAGGTAATAATATAGGTTCTATACTGCTACTGCTTTCTAGTGTTTTTCTATGGACATATTTTCTCAGTAAACACAGGAACGTGCAGCTACCTTTTGAGAGGTGATATAACTAAAAAAACTTCTTGTCTATTTACAGTATATTGGAATAGTCCAGTAATTTTCTTACAGGAACCTGTAAATTGCAAACTTTTAGAAGCGATTACTAAAAAAATGCTCTCTTCTTCAAAATGTTCTAGTCATAGGGACCCCTAAAAATCGTCTTAATGATCCCAATTTCAGCATGGTATTTTAGTTTACCTAGTGAAACATGGGCAGCAATATGGAGATGAACATTTTTAGCTTTTATTTTTTTTCTTGCGATTTTGGACCACCTTAGTAACCATAGATGAGGTATATCCGAATACCCATTCTTACTAGCCAGGCTTCACCATTTATGAGTTTTTTGGTTGTCATACTTTATCTTCCTGATTTAATGCTATAAACAAAGCTAGGGTGATAAAATGTTTTGAACTTTTTGGCAACTTAGTTACTGATAAAAAATTACGTGCAGACAAATTCAACCGTTAACCTGACATACAATCTACCATTGCTCAATTCGGTAAATGATATGCTTATATTTGTTGACATATACTTGCTCTACCAATTTTTGAATTTTAAAATCAATAGAGAAGATAAAATTAAGTGCACTTTCTTAGAGGTACCAATTTTATTTTTCATAAATCTATATGGTTGTGTACTAGATTTCTTCTCAGCCTACGTTTCATTCATTCTCAGCCCTAAGTGCACTTTCTTAGAGCAACCAATTTTAATTTTCATAAATCTATATGGTTGTGTACTAGATTTCCTCTCAGTCTACGTTTCATTCATTCTCAGCCCTAAGTGCACTTTCTTAGTGCACATTACGGGCACTTTCTTAGAGGTACCAATTTTATTTTTCATAAATCTATATGGTTGTGTACTAGATTTCCTCTCAGCCTACGTTTCATTCATTCTCAGCCCTAAGTGCACTCTCTTAGTGCACATTACGGGCACTTTCTTAGAGGTACCAATTTTATTTTTCATAAATCTATATGGTTGTGTACTAGATTTCCTCTCAGCCTACGTTTCATTCATTCTCAGCCCTAAGTGCACTTTCTTAGTGCACATTAAGTGCACTTTCTTAGAGTTACCAATTTTATTTTCCATAAATTTTTATGGTTGTGCACTATATTTCCTCTCAGCCTACGTTTCATTCATTCTCAGCCCAAAAACTTTTTATTTCCTGACTCGTGGATCTGAGTTTTTCAGCTTCACTGCATACATGGTTCAAAAATGCTATAATTTATATCTAGTTCTCAATCCTCAGACCATATTGAATCATTCAATCTCAACCATTTGAGGGATGTACAAAGGAAAAGAGCGAGGAGAAACCCATTTGAAAAGGTCGAGCCACATTTATTCTCTTCCTATTCAAATGATCTTTTTCTTCGAAATACTTCATCTCCGGTATCTTCTTTCCTGCTTTCGAGCCACTTTCTCCTTTTCCGCTGCATAAAGAAGAGGTGCGGGAGCACCTCAGCCCACGCCGTGTTTATTTATCCACGCGCACGGAACGTCTCCTTTCCAGTCACTTCCAGCACCCGCATCAATAACCCACGAAGAACCTCATCCTTCTATGAAAAATATGCTCCAGGCCCAGGCGGAAAAAAATATTTTCCAGGTGGTAGCATATTTTCGTCACCCCCCCCCCTCCCATCTTCATTCCCCTCGACATCGACGGTAATTCGTTTCCCTCTTCCACCACCGGAAAATTCTCAGAGGAAGGATACCTCTTCCCGGATTCGTAGAATGCTAATTTTAGTTGATCGGAGGTCTTTGTCTGTATCAGAGATTTATTATGGATGTGATAAGAACGGATATATGAAACTTCCCTTATGTTACTGATTGATTACGACTAGCTGTTTAACTTAAATGTCAAAAAAGTGTCGAAATGCATCTTGAAATTTTGCTTTTCAATAAAAATGTGGAAAAATGCGACAATTTGTTTCCTTTATTATTGCCTGAATAACTAACAGGTTTTTACAGAGCCAAAGACAAGGGGGGACAAATGGGACAAATGCCCAGGGGCCCGGGCCATCAGGGGGTCTGGGCCAAAAATTACAGAAAATATGTAATTGAAAGTATGAATAAATTTAAATGCCAAAAAGAATACAAAATTTTGTTGTTTAAAAAGTGAATAAACAAATCAAGGTGTAGCGTGTTTCAATGTGTGGGAAGTATGACGCTAGCATTGTGGTCTTCGAGTGTTTTGGGGTGATGGGGACGATAGAGCGAGAAGCGTGGGAGCTGAATCTCACCTCCCTTCCCTTCGCCGCGAACATCCGTCACTCAGTGCCATATTGTAACCTTAACGACATGAAACCCCATCCTTCCCATAAAATCTATTGTTTACTTGTTAGTAGTCTGTAAATAATCCTTTATTCTGCAGTCAAAGTTACAGATTAGCAGTAGCAAGCTACTCACATTCTAGTGTTGTGTCATTGGTTTTGTATACATTATCGCCCATACACCGGGGTCAAGGAGGGACTGCGGCCCCCAACCTAGCATTCCGGTAGGGATTGCAATCCCGGAGATATTTTTCAATTCCGGGATTACAGGATAGTGATTTCTCAATCCCGGGATTTAACTATAGTAGGTATCATAGGCACATGTGAAATTAAAATTTAAAAATAAAAGCAAGCTTAGGAAGCATAACGCACTACTGCGCGCCTCTATTCGGTAAAAACGTAACGTACACTTAAATGGTGGCTGATCTTGGTGGGATACACTTAAATTTCGGTGTTCATTATGAATGATAAAATAACCTATGTGAGGATGGCGTTAATCGTCGAAACCATGGTCGTAGCCTGGAAGAATAAATTGTGGAAATACAAAGGTTATTTTATAATTCATAATAAAAACAAGTAAATTCTATAATGTGACGCCAGAAACCATCAATTAAATTTCTGTAGTTAAAAATATCTCCACGGGCCGGGTGAGAAGGCCTTGCGGGCCGCATCTGGCCCGCGGGCCGTAGTTTGGAGACCCCTGTTCTAAAGGATAGCCATTTCTTGCGTTTAAAATAGTTACTTTCAAGTCATGCTTTAAATAGTTTACAATATTTATTTTAGTAGATTTAAGACTTTTTTAAGATACTTTAAAATGGGTAAATTTTAAAAGACACTAAAATACTACATATCTATTGGTATTCCTTCTCAGTCAATTCTTATTTGCGATTGAAACAATAACAATAACTTGAGGTTTGCATGCAACGGACAACGCCACAAAATTACCAATTTTCAGCAGTGAAGAAAAAAATATTTATGCCCTGAGTTTTGAGTTAGTTTAACTTCTTAAATTATCCCTTCTGAAACGGTTAAACATTTTTACAATATTTCACTCAACATGACAATTGGTAATCTCTTTAGAGAACAAGTATAAATAAAAGAGAATAATTTACGGGAAACGATACTTAGATATCAATTAGAAAATTTTAAAAAGTTACCAGTAGTTAATCCTATTTTTAACTACTTGGGTAATTTCGATGCCTTACATCAAAGGTTATCAAAACATGTACCTTAAGACCAATATTTATAAGTTTTTAACCTCACACGGTGATTTGGCGAAGAATCTGTTATTCGTGAAAATGGTAGGGAATATATGCTTACAAGTGTAGCATGCAAAACCTCCTTTCGCATTTATACGCATTGATAAAATCTTTTCCAAGTTGGGATACCCATGAGCTTGCTGAGTTTTCCTTTGCTGACACTCATATTGCTTTGTGGCTTCGAGGTCTTTCAAGATCCAATTACTCGGAGATTTCGTCGGGGTTATGCAGGGAATCATGGACGGAAAGGCTCGAGCGTTATACCGAAACAAGGCGTCAGTATAGTCAAAAATGATTGTCAATTCAAAGTATAAAATTCATTAAAACTTTAATAAAACCTAAGTTTACAACAAAAAATGCAAAAAGCTACCTTCAAAAAAAACCTCCGCTTGGTTTATTGGTGTAAGCAACCTACACTGAGGTAATCAGTTATTTGTGACATGTAAAGGGTGGCTGCAGAAAATGGGAAATAAATGATTTCCTTGGGATTATTTAATTATTTTCACTAGTAATATTTCCGTATAATGATTTGATACAGCTCTCCATCAAAATTTCCCACTCACTTGATTAGCTAGCCACTGTCATCTAGCGGGGAATAACTTTTCGCTCATGATAATAATAAAACAAATGTATACATATTTATCATAAAGGATCTTCATATTCTCACGAGTCGTTTTTAAACGTGAATCTTTACCGGCACAATATCTTTCTTTTAGGGTCTTCGTTTTCTGTTCATTACATTTACATTTTTCTCGGCCACAGTCCATACCATTCCGACGTGTCTCAAGATATAACAAATGAAAAAAATTTATCCACATATTTATTTTATTTCAGTTGGTGTATGTCTTACTGCTTTCATTCTTTTCACAAAGATGGTACCAATATTTCAGATGCTGGCGCCAATTACTTATAATTGTTGAATCTTCCATATAGCCACATATGCTCAATGTATTTTACGAGATGATCCTTGGCCAATGATTCTTAAGAGGTGCGAAACGGTGAACGAATTTAAAGAGAACAACATTTGATCTGTTCAATGAGACCTAAGGAGGGAGAAACAATATCGACAGAAAGTATCGACAATAAGTTGTATATAAATTAGTTTAATGGCACCGGGGATGGCAGTGAGCCACGGTGGGGGTAGGAATGTTGCAGAATGAGAAAAGAGAAAGAGGAGAGGCTGGAACTGCAGGCGAAAAACAGAAGCCAAGGGCGAAAAAGATTAATTGGAGTAATCCGTAGCAGTATTTCCCTTGAGAAATATATTCCTAGTGGACAATACTCGAAACAAAAATACATGTGTTTAGAGTTAGTATATATCGTTGGAAATGGTGAGAAGTAGATGAAAGAGATGAAATCTTGAGAGGGTGCGAGCGCACGAGGTGACCGGCCAGCGTTACGCCTATACTCAAAAATATTTTCTTTACTATACGAGTTATCACTTCTACCAAAATTTATTACTTTGTAGAAAAGGTTTTATCTGCAACATATAAAAATTGAGCAAAATCTAAGGCAAAGGTAAATCGTCGAAAACCTAATGTGAAATTTATTTGTTATAAAATTTATAAAATTGTTTTACAATATATTTCCTTTATCATTTTTCCGATTCCAGATCTTTAAAATACGCTCTTTTGTAGCTTTAATTGTCTCGGAGCGGAATGAATTTATCAAGGTCTTTACAGTAAAATGTGTAATCCATTCAGCAAAATTTGAATTTTGGAACGTTGCAATTTCCCGTAAACGGTTAAAATTATTGCAACAGCTTTGGGATTTTCATTTTCCTATAAAATGATGGTATTTTGCAAAGTTTGGTCGAAATAGAAATCTCCGTCATGCATCGTTTTCAATCCCTCCACCAAAAGAAAGGTCACTGGCCAAACACACCGAACTTCTCGTGCATTTCATTAATTTTTCCGTGTAACAGGAAAGAAATTCATTTCTTTCTCTGTGAATTATGCTTAAGTATTACCCCACATTTGGGGAATTTCTGATCAAAAAGCGCATTAGATGTATACCATGTCTAAAAGAATGTATCAAAAAATTGGTCAGAAACACCATAATATTGCAACTCTTCCTCGGGCAAAAAGGAAAACCAGTTAGTTAAAATAAGCTTATATTCTATAACGGGCTACAAATTACATCTTTACGAAAATAGGTTTGTTCATTTTTAGAATTGGTGTAAGAACGAGGTGAGCTCCACTTCAACAGCAAAGCCGACGTTAGGGCTGAATGCAGAATTAATGCCTTTATACAACATAAAATGTCTTTATTTATCCAAAAACTCTGTAACTTCCAGATTCTTTTACTGTTATTTAATTTATCGCATGTCTTGCGAGAATATAAGAAAATCGCATGACCCTCATATGCTTTGCATTTACTATCATCTCCGATGGATAAAATATCGTGTTGGAATAAAACCAATTGTGGCTCATGAAATAATTTTCCGAACTCCATGTTGGCTGTTTGTGAGTAGTTTCTAAAAATTCAATTGACAAGCGATGATTGAGCTGACTATAGTGTGCTCAAAGAATTTACATTACATTAATCTGAGGAAAATAGGTCTGTAGCTACATGGCATTTTTATCACTACTTTTAAATATAGTAGTATTCTTAGCTACTTTGCATTAGAAATATCTATTGATATTTTATGAGAGCCACAAATTTTCAAATCTTAATGTCTTTGGGCCTTAACAAGATTCTAAACGGTAGTAATTAGCAAAGAGTGGGTCGCCGGTTAGGTTCTCTTAAGGGTGATATCCTGAGTTATTCAATACCTGCCACTTGAAAAATTTCGAGAAAGATGTCCATCGCTCAGTTCGTATTGCTAACTAATTGACAACACTAGCGAGAGGTGCTTGAATTCCGGATGCTGCTGGAATTAATTAGGGTTCTATCCCCAAAAAAAGTTCATCTTCCTTCATCACACCCAAGTTTAGCGGCAAAGTTTGGGGACAAAAGGGGTTATTTTCCGGGTATTTGCCCACTGGCTGCGTGAGACTGGTCTTATCAACTCAGCAGTGCTTCAAAGTTTATTTCCCTCCCAATTTTCTCGGAAAACTTATTGAGAGGTAAATTTTAAAAAATCAAAACTTTTTTATTGAAAAATTAAAAAAAATAAACTGCTTTGCCATTGTCCAAAAAATCTCAGTCTAAGGACTGAGTTTGAGAATAGAAATAGATTTAGAATCCAAGTCTAATTTTTTGAACTTGGGTAGAATTATATTGTGGCAATAAAATATATTTTTCCTAATTTTCTGAAATGGTGTGTTTTGAGATAAAAAAGGTAAAAGTCCGAGGTAAAGATCCAAATATATTAATTAATCTTAATCAGCACTAAAATCTATCGTAAGAGGGTCAAATATTTTAGAAATGGAAAGATGTTCATCTTAGCTTTCCAATATTTATTAAATTTTTATTTGTTGCATGCATTTAGAAAAAAATAGCATTTATAAGTAAGCTTGTTCGCCATTTTTGATGAAATTTTAGGTTTTTTTGTCTGTCTCGGACAATTTTGAAAAACAAATTTGAAATTAAAAGAATAACTTATGTTGCATATGTGTCCTTTCTGCCAAGTTTCATAAAAATCAGAAGTGGTGAAGTCAAAAAATAAATTGGGCGTGCTGAGGACCACACGGGAGAAGTGCAAACTTCTAATACCGATTTATATTCCCATATCACTAGAACGCCCATAGGGGTCATTTTGACCCAATCGTGTTTTTAAATTTATTTTTTGATCTCTTTTTTTAAGAGAACAGAATTTCTTCTCGTGACTTTTAATAATTTTAATAGGTGATTACTTTTATAAATGTTTACCTTCCTAAAATAATCCATTGAGGAGTTATGTTATATTTTACCTTGAGCGCCCAAAGGGGGTCATTTTGACCCAAGCGCTATATCTCTGCTAAATATCCTTTTTTATTTGCATTTTTGTAACATTCTGCTGCATATAAGTTCACTGCTCTCTTTATTATCTTTTTCATTCAATTGCTTATCTTCCAAGTTCGTATCAGTTTCCAAAACAATTTTGTTTCCTTTCCCTCTCTGCCCTCCCTCTTCCTTTCCCCATCACGTCCTCACTTTTCGTTTTGCTTACATGTGGAATATTTAGTAATTACTTTGTTAATATCATCATACATTGTCAATCTCTGCGGGGTGGGGAGAATGCAATGTTGGTTACCCCTTTTGCACGGAATTTATCTACTTAATTGATTCCAAATCTGATTATCTCTCTTCGGATGACGAGTGGAGAATAAAATTCGTTCTCACATTGGAAAAGAAAAACCACTTTGTACATTACACACAAAGGTTTTATTTGTTTCTACCACGGTTTCGATAATACATATGTTGACCTTTTCCAACCAAGTGGTTCCACAAAGTAAAGCCTCAAACTTTGAACTCGTTCTCACAGATACAGCAAGTGAAGTTCGAGTATTTGTTGTCCATTGTTCGTGGCTTCGAGGGACGAATTTACGGTGTGATCGTGATTTTGAAGATAGCTGTGATTAAAAATTTCTCAAAGACCAGCATAATGTTCTGCAGACATTCTTGCTAAGCTGCAGAGGATTCAATAAGATGAGTCAATGATGGAAAGTGTTCATTTCACAATTCCGACGGCAAGCTGATATTTGAAACTTGTGAAGAATAAACAGAATCCTCAGAATGTGACGATAAGTACCCATTTGATGAACTCAGTAGAGACTCTAGGAGGGGTGTATCTAAAATTAAGCTCACTGTTTCATATAATATTCATTCACTATTATCAAGGCACTCGGGGTGGAAGCAAAAGATACCCTCCTTGGAATAATCAGAGATAGCTATGACAGTGGACAGCCACCAAAGAATTTCCAGAAGAATGAAATTAGCAGGAAAAGCGAAGAACCTTTAGCCTGGTGTTACACACATCGAAAATACTTACTAAGATTATTAGCAGAAGAATGGAAAGGAATATCGAAGGGGATCTTTCGGAAAATCAATTTGGATTCAGGAAAAACGAAGGAGCTAGGGAGGCAATACTCAGCTGAAGGATACTGGCCGAGAAAATGATACACGTAAACAAGCTGTTGCATGTGGCATTTGTGGACTTGGATTAGGCCTTTGACAACGTGGAATAGAACAAGATGTTCAAGATACTGGAAGCCAATGGAATTGATTACAAGGATAGAAAAAAAATCTACTGATTCTACAAGAACCAGGTCACCACAATGCAAATAAAATACGGAAGGCAGATAGAAGCCAAAGGAAATGAAGGAGTCACAGAAAGATTTAAACCTCTCCCCAGTTCTATTCAATAAATATATACCTGGGAGAAGCAATACGAGACGCAGAGGAAATTGGTACCAAGGGCATCAAGGTGAATGGCAAAGAAATAAACATGCTCTGGTTTGCTGATGACATCGCAGTTGTAGCAGAAAGTCGAGGGAACTTGCAAGCATCCCTGACCACTATGGACCAAGTACTTTGATAATATAATATGAGCAATACTAAGAGAAAACTAAAACCCTAGAGTGCGGAAGAGAGAAACAAGGGCAAATACCACAATTGGCGGAGTGAAATTGGAACACGTGGAGTACTTCACGTGCCTCGGTAGCACTATCACTTGGGATGGAAGAAGCTCAATGAACATCAAGCGAAGAATAGCACAGGCTAAGGAGGCGTTTATGAAGAAGAGAAAACTTCTGTGCTCAAAGAACCTACGGCTAAAAACAAGGAAGCACTTTATCGTATGAAGCATGGTAATCTATGGATCAGAGACATGGAAAATCGGGAAAGCAGACCAGCGAAGAATTGAAGCCTTTGAGACATGGAACTGGAGGATATTGTTGAAGATTAAATGGACAGATATAGTGAGGAATGATGAGGTGTTCAGAAGAGCGGATGAAGAAAGGACATACCTTGAGACACAATGAATTAGTTTGAAATAAAATAGAGGGGAAGATTGAAGGGAAGGTCCTACGAGGAAGACCTAGGGCAAAAGAAGAATGTGGCATAAAGATGGACGTGAAAGAGAAAACATAACAGGGCGTGATGGAATCAACACTAAATAGGGCATAATGGAGGGCTGCAGTTAACCATTCATAGGATTGAAATACTGATGATAATGAAAACTATTTTCATTGGGCTACTCAATTTTTTTTACATTTTTTCAGATGGTATTTTTAATTTTGGCAAGACAAATCATTCATCATAAAACAGTGCACATTGCAAAACCAATAAATAAATACGTTTAAATAAAGTAGGTGACATTTGTTGTTTACTGAGTATCACCATTTTAGGCAAGAAAAAAAAATTGAAGAAAATCGAGAAAATTATTCCAACTCTCAAAAATTATATTTCAATAAATAGTAATATTGAGAAAAACATTGCTGTAATGAACTGATAAAATCGATCAATGTAAAGAACTAGGGCATAATTTTATGAAAAAACACTAAAAATGTAAACATATAAATGCCTTGTGAAAAATTAACATATTAATTACCAGGGGTCAAAATGACCCCATTTGGGCGTTGAATGATGTCGAGAAGTCCGGGCGTCCTAGTGATATGAACCTGAATAATAATTCAGCCACGCATTAATCACTCTTTTGTTCACTACGCCGTGCAGAAAGCTAGACTAATGTATGTTTTCTCTTTATGTGAACGTATATACGATGGTCATCATCAAAATTTCGCGGTAATATACTCACCATTGTATTAAACTCAACTGGAACATTAATTACTTAACCAGCAATCGCAAACTGACCTCGGATAAGTCGCAGTCGCCTTATTTGAATGAAAGGAATTCGGGGTGATTTAATCTTTCAGTCACCAAATCTTTTGGAAAATTTTTCAAAATATCTGGAAATGGGGGCTATTTGAAACCGTTATATACCTATAGTTTTGGGATATTATTTTTGTGAATGCTTGTGATACAGGTGGCACATATCTGAAATTCCAATTTCTGAACCGGAACAATTTTCCTGATTAATATTATGCCTTTAATGCTGTCAATATTGATAAATGATTTTAAATCATTTTGAAACCAAATTCTGTCACAAACATCGCAAGCATGTCCAAATTTATTATTGAAAAAATCTTTATAAACTCATAATTTGCCGACAAATGCGTTGAGAATGAGCTGTACATTATTTGATGTTGTGGCTTTACTTGTATTAGATGTTCGTTAATATTATTTTCGTTTGACACGTCTTTATCATTCCGCCGTTGAACGAAATCGTGCACAACATTATCAAAATTTGTAATTGACTCGCCCCGATCCTCTCCTCCATCAATCAGCTTCGCCGGAATATGAAGACCTGTAGATGGTCCACCACCTTCAGAATTAGGATAGGCAATTTCATTCCACGGTATAAATGGCACCTATCTCGTAGACGGACCTGCTATTTGCGAACAATGAATTATATGAGCTCTCTTTGGAATGAATGATAGTTTTTTGAAGAGCCCCGCTATTTGGCAATAAGCCATTTCCATAGATTGTAGCAAATCTCGGTCCCTTGTTTTTCCCTGTAATTTTTAGAAGGAATTTTATCTAGGATCTTTGTATGAGTAGCATCTTCATTTCCTACAAAATCTTTATTCTCGACATCAGCTTTTTTCTTAGCACGATACTTTCTGGCATATTCAGCTTTTTTTTCTCTTGTTTTCCGCTCCTTGTGCGCTCTGATTAATACATTCTTTCTTTCTTGCGCGGTATTTTCTGGCATATTCAGCATTTTTTCTTTTCTGATCCATCTTAGTTTTTTTCCAATTCGGGATCATAGTGAATTCTCCCCAATTCTTTCATTTTAGCGCGATACTATCCGTAATCTTCGGCTTTCTTCCTCTTTCATCCATCTCCCTGTCCTTCCACTAAATTATTCAACTGTAAAATCTCACCTACTTAGTCCGTTTCTTCTTGCCGATCTCTTTCTTTTTCTGCATTTTCTAACATTGCGGATTCAACAAAAGTTACGTTGCTTTCAAGACCATGTTTCCATGCCTACAAAAGAATTCCAAATTATTATAATATCACGATATAGCAGATTAGGTGCGTAGATCTAATTTCCGTAAGAAATTCGCATAAACACCCATTTTTTATGAAAAACAATTTTCCCCCAAAAATTTGTCGGAAAAAAACCTTTTGACAAGGTCAGAACAAAATCTGAAAGAAATTGTCAAGCATTGTTCCCGAAAATTCTCAAGTAAGAATCACCTCCACCAAGATTCGATTTCGGACCCACGGTACGTGGGACAATGACTCTATCCACTACGCCACCTTACTCCATTGATAAGAGAGGGTTCTCATGACTTTACATTCGGCATGTTAAGCGGGGCCCCGGAAAGGAGATTCTGACGGTACGTGACGCGAGATTGCTCTTTTTCCCCCATTGCCAAAGTGCCCAACGGGCCAAAAGAAGTTTACTCTTCAAAAATTATTTAATTTTGATAGATGTGATGTGGAATCTCCCTTGTCTCAAATAAGGTGGTTCGTATAATTGGATGGAGATTTTGACCAAGTTTTATAGGGACCACATGTTTGAGCATAAAAGTTTGGACTAAAATGCATATGGACCCAAGTCATACAGTGAAACTCAGCTGTTTTTTCAGAAATATTATGAAAATTTGACCGCGAGAGACAGGCATAATGAATTTGAATAAAAAATTAAATTCTGCATTCTTGTCAGCATTAGGTGTCATGAATACCATTAAAAAGATATTACTTTATTGCAGCTGATCTGATTTGCATATTAAAAAATGTCTGCACCGATTTCAATGCTTATCTTATGAGAATAAAATATAACAATGAATGGGTAAAAATAACCCCAAAAAATGCTTTACACAAAATCCTTTCTCAAGACCGTTTTACACGGAGGATGATCGTGTGCATGATTTTTCAAGCATTGATTCGTGTAACAGTTTAGGTGAGCTTCCATGGGCGTTTTACGTGGCGAATGACCATGCGATTTAATTCCATGAATTTTTTGCGGTGCGAGGGTGTGCAGTAGGGCGGATCGGAAAAAAATCCATTTTTCGCGGAGAAACTTGCCCCTCTTAAAAAAGTTGTCATTGTGACTCAAAATGAGGCCAGAAAATTTGGGACCTCTAGGTCGATCCTTGACCCTCGCGCCGTGGCCATGTAAGGAGAAGGGGGCTGAAAACGAAAAAAGAAATTTTTTACAGCGGGTTCCCATAGATTTTGCCGGATTGCGGCCCCTAAGTACGAACATTTCGTCCATTTGTACGTATCTGCAGCCGTTGTGCCACAAATTGTCTATTTTGAGTACGCGGCCGCGCATATTTATGCACCGCCCACGCAGCGTCATGGCGCAACGGTCAGAAGGCGTACATCCTGCCGGCTCGCGCCTCCTGCCTGGTCGCCGCGAACGCAGCAAAACTCATCACGGATGCGCTGTCCATCGTTGGTCTCATTAATATTAGATAATTAAATAATTTCCAGAGAATAACAATTACGGAAGTATTCCTTGAAATTAATGTAACCCTACACGCTTTAACTTTTTTTCCTGTCTCGTGACAAACAAAGTGACGTTGCTGGCTTTTAAAGAAGTTTTAAAATATTTTTTTTTCATTCGTGATGCATTGAGTTACGAAAGCGCAGGAAGGGAGCAAACGGCTAATCAAGTAGTCTGGTAGCGAAAAAAGTGTCCGCACTTTGGAAACGCATCTCTACTCTAATCGTTCCGGAACGTGGTGTGAATAAAATGATTAGACGGTACCATACGACGTACTACGGCTTAAAAAAATGCAAGCAAGCCTACGAAAGCTGCCAAATCATACAAAAAATTAATATGATTCCCGGAAACTATGTGATATTTGTGCGTGTCAGAGCCTACCAACTAGCGAGTGTAAATTAAGAAAGAGGGAAAAGTTCTCCCAAATGAAGCGGCATTTTTGATCAAAGGACAAAACGAAAGATGGTATCTGGTGGATTAAATGCCTCAAAAACTCGAAGATAAAAGAAATCCTCAGACAAGGATCGTCGGAGAGCGTTGAATAAAAATCTTTCATTCCTGAAGAGGTAAAAATTGAGCATCAATAATTATTTTCGGCTACATATCGAGAAAACTCTACCAACGAGGAATCAACCGACTTAGACCTCGAAGTTCCTCATATGATTAGGAATGAAAATCAACCTGGACATCCTTCGGGGCAAAGGCGTATTCAATTTGCCAACTGTGGTGGAGATATGTGCAAGAACCACCTTTGGGGTAAAGGCGTCAGCAATGATCTTCAGCGCAACTGTATCCCACGCAAAGCTCAAAACTCCTGAAGACAGGTGAAAGGTAGTGGACCGGTATTACTTTCGAAGACAGAAAAAGAAGATGCTAGATTCAGTAGATGCAAAGACAGATAAATCAAAAAATGCAATTGAAGGTCTGTATTTGGACGGCAGAGAGAATGAAACAATTAAACTGGAGAAAATGTACAAGAGGACATGTCATTCTAAGTTTAGGGACGAACATGTCTTGTTTGTTGAAGAGCCAGGCTCAAAATTTTTCGGTTTTGTCTCCCCCACAGGAGGATCTGCAAGAAAATTTATAACTGCAATTCTTGATTTTTTTGCGAAAGAAAATATTGAACTTTCAAATTTAAGAGTGATTGGTTGCGATGGCACCAATGTGAATACCGGTCAGGAAGGAAGTTTGCTGGTAGCAAAACTCCGACGTCCATTAGAGTGGTATACTTGCCAATTACACTTGATTGACTTAACACTGCGGCAGTTGGTAGAAACGTTAGACAGGCAAAATAAGGGTCCAAATTTGTTTGCAAGACCTATTGTCTCTACCTTTCAAGACTACGACACTCTTGATATCATACGACTCGAGCCAGTTCCAACAAAATTGTCCCACGAAGAAGACTTAAGATTGCTGAGCCGTAACCAGCAGTATCTTTGGGAAATTTCTAATGCTGTGTCCAAAGGATTTCGCTCGGAAAATTTGGCCAGATACACTCCAAAAAATATTGCTCATACTTATTAGCTCGCTACGGCCAGCCGACAACTGAGGCCAAACGTGTCCGAAGAAAATTCATGTGCTTATCTATAAAATCTAGTTTCATTCAAAAAGTAAACCCACCTGTCTGGTTTTAAGTAAAAAAAAACATTTTATACACGATGGTGCTGTAAATTTATGAAAATTATAAAAGTGATCAAGATATCTACCAGTAGATCTTAAAAGAGTCATTGATCCTGTTATTCAGAGACACGGCAACCAGAAAATTTACTCCTCCCAATGATTGCAGACAATGGAGAGGAAGTGTGTAAAGATTCGTGGAAAATAATCTTAGAGGCATGAAGAAATACACGTGTGACGAAAATCCGAGAAGTTTTGAGTTAACGCATTTTAAATTTTATGCAGAGGACTACACGCTGCAGATAAATGGGACGAGAACACCGACTCGTGCTCTGTTGTATCTCACAACTGCAGAAATTCGATAATTACTTGAGTAATGCTCAACTGTGGAACGCAATTGTCCTTGTCACAGAAAAGCTTGCGCTTTAAAAATATATTTCTAAAAGAGGTAACCCAAGCCTCAATGGCTTCCGCAACAACGAGAGACAATAAGAAATACTGAAAATACTAGAAAGCAGAACCAAAATGCCAACCTCCAAAACTTAGTCTCAGTTCATTCTGTGATAAAGTGAGTTAGTTTTACATTTATCTGCTTGACTTCAAAAATAAATAAAATCTATGACATTTAGTGTTCAATGAAAATAAAGTTTAAAGACGAATACTTGCACACAGATAAACGGACTTGTACTACAAAATGACCACTTTCTTATTTTTTCGAGAGCATATAATCTGATAAATGAAATGCGTATCTCTACTCTATGAATGTGTGTGTGGGCGGGGGTTCACAGTGCAGGTACCTCAACGTAGTGAGCTCTATAAACTAATTTAATTATTTTGGCATTCTTTTTACATAATGAAAAATAATATTAAAAGTAGGCTTAACATCGGAGAGTGTTTCTTTACTCCCCGATTGATGACGGTGTGTTATATTACTTTCATAGAGTACTTCCGTATTTAGTATTCCCTGAAAATTGTTTAATTAACTAATATTAATGAGACCAACGACGGAAAACGCATCCGTGATGAGTTTTGCTACTTTCGCGGCGACCGGGCAGGAGGCGCGTGCTGGCAGGACGGGCGAGGGGCCTTCTGACCGTTGCGCCGCGACACTGCGTGGGCTGTGCAAAATTACGCGCGGCCGCGCGCTCAAAATAGACAATTTGTGGCTTAACGGCTGCAGATACGTACAAATGGACGAATTTTTCGCCCTTAGAAGCCGCAACTCGGCAGAAATCTATGGTTAACCGCTGTAAAAAAATTACTTTTTTTCGTTTTAAGCCCCCCTCAACATAAATGGCACAAAGGTCTAGGGTTGACCTAGAGGTCCCAAATTTTCTGGCCTCATTTTGAGTCACTTTGACAACTTTTTTCAGAGGGCCAAGTTTCTCCGATCCGCCCTAATGTGCAGTGGTAGGCCTATCGATAGTACATATTTATTCACAAAAAATGTTGGACATTACGCTGGTCGGAATGATTTTTTTACGCCGTCTGATATTAGTGATTGATGAAATAAATCATGAAGTGCAAATAATTATGATTATATCCGTTAATTAAAGCTTTGTTGAGTCTATGTCGCTTGTTTAATCTTAAGTGAGGTAGGTATGGACCGTTATGGTTTAAAAATCGCATCCAATGCTACGGTACCAGTTAAAATGGTAGAAGACACATGTTTTTCGGAAAATGCAAGAAAACACATAGGAGAGGAAAAATAGAGGTTGAGGCCTGAAATGCTTGATTCAATATTAACTGTCATTCAAAAACTGTGAGACCAATCGTATTTATTTAAGAACAGCCCAGGGGCAATTTAATACTGCAATAAAATCTACCACATAATAATGTGCACACCACCACTTTTCTGATCTAACTTATGCTGTAATGAAAGTCGTCGCAGACAAATATATCAACGAAGTAGAGATAAAATAGTATAAGAGAGGGGTAGAGATTGCTTGATGTTAAAATGCTTAACATTCACTGACTTGCCCAAATTTTTCAAGTGGTAGGTATTGAATCACTCACGATATCACCGCTATGAGAACCTAACCAGCGACCTTCTCTTTGTAAATTACTAATTTTTAGAATCTAATTTAGGCCCATAGACATTAAGATTGAGAATTTGGAGCACTCATGAAATATTTATTGATATTTCTCATAATGTACATTTACACCATTTATGAAAGCAATAATTAATTTCCTCTCCTGAAATTATGACTTGACCATTGAAAATATTTAAATATTGAATTACTTTTTTTCCGGCTAATTAAAGGCAACTTCTTACTGATGTCCAAAACCTTAGTGTATCATAATATTGGTTCAAACAAAACCCTTCGAATTTCACGTGCATACCTTTCAATGGAGCGTTCATCCTCAGGAATAATCGCCATCCTTAGGAGGTTATCTTAACCGAAGTGACTCCTGCCCCCAGAATAAATTATTCCTTGCTCACGTCTGATATATTTTTCTCCTTATGAGGTCCTTTTTGCATAAGGCATCGCCCTCTCCGCATTAGGCAAAAGTTCTTCGACTCAAAGGTATCAATGCATGACTTGTAAACTGAAAGTGTTTGAAGTGAGCAGAAGAGATGCTAAACTAGTAATTCAAACGAGCACTGATAAATTCATATGCTACTCAGAAGCCTTTTTTGGACGATTAGACTATTATTCTAATAAATAAAGCCACTTTTTAGCTTTTATGTGCAGATACCAGAAATTAATTCCGTTAACGGTCGCAAAATCAAAAACATTTCTACGAAGATCAACTTTTCTATCAATAGATTCACAATGGCATCAGCAATAATATAGCAGCTCTTAAAATAAGGCTAAAATGTATAGTGGTATAACAAACTCACGCCGGGAAAATTAATATTTTTTTAAAATCAATTTTACTTTCAAAGAAAAAGATCTGGACGGGGATTTCATTGGTGTGTTTTCCGGGGTGTTGGAAAATTAAAAAATAAGACATTTTAAAACACCGCTTTTTTAATTTAAACCAAACTTGGATTGATTCATTAACGGCTGAAGCCTTTCAACGACTTCTTTATGCTCTACACTGGCATTAGCCAAGAAATTTACGGAATTTAGGCATGCTTTCTCCTAGAAAGGGAGACACTTTGAAAAATATTTCGGATTAATGAAATAAATAATAAATACATTATAGAATAATATTTACTGGCTTCTCTTATCCAACTGGACCGGGTTCGAATTAAGAAAGAGAAAGAGAATTGTAATTGGTATACTGTTCCCACTTCGGGGCTATGTGGACAGGACTTCGAATAAAAATCACCATCCACAAATTCACCACAAGATTGTGACGATAGGTCGTATTCTTCTTCGCGCCCTCTATCGTATCTCGGCCAAAATTATTTTAGGGAGCATTTTATGGATTTTCATTGGTATTAAGGAATACCTGCCATCTTTTTCCCATTGCATTTTTTCACTGTAGATTTTACCATATTCCAAATGTTTTTTCTTTCACTATTAGCTTTTGCCAGTTATTATTTTCTCCTAAGTCCTCATTCGATAAATCCTATAGCTCTTTCCCTTGAAATCGCTCTTTATTTTTCCATAGGATAGGTAAAATGTTCATCTTCACAGCTCTTTATAAATGCAATGTTAACTATTTGCAGTTATTATCAATATAATTAATTAACATGAGTGTTTACTTAGTTCCCAGAAGACTCAAGTAATGAATTTTGTATAGTTTCTTATAAAATGAAGATGATATGTAAACTTCCAACCATAAGGGGAATGATATGTTTATTTAATCAAATGGTACTATTCATTTCCTTGATTTTTATTTCTTTGTAAATCTACAGAAAATAATATTCGTCAGAGAAATCATTACAGTGGTGTCAAAACTTGGAGAAAATAGCATAGTATTTCCTGCTGCACATCGTTGGCAGGTCTGAGAAAGACTGATGAAAATGCATGTGGAAGAAAACAGTTTGAATGCGTAGCTAAAGAACGCCACGTGAAAGGTCTATCCAGATGAATGGGTAGTCTTAGAAGTTTCAAGTTGTTTATTTCGGGAGCCGCTGAATGTGGATCTTTCGTAAAATTGTTAAAAAAATCTACCCTAAACGATGCTTAAAAGTACTCCATTACTATCTTATATACCAAAATCAGGGTATAATATTTGTAATAATAATAATAATAAGTTATTTGGGTCATATGGCTTAACAAGCCTCGATTCCTCTTCCCTGTGTTTCCTTCCAAGCGTAGTTGAGTAAACGAAGTTATTCCCTCCATGCACGCAGTGTTTTAGGGTACTGGGAAATTAAGGGGGTTAGGGGATGCGGGAAGTGGCTGGTTGCAGGGACGAGACTCGGCTAGCCGGGGGGGAGATGCCCCGCGCAGGCGCACATTGCTCTCGATGTCGAATGTGCGTTAATATTTGCCTTGGATATCCTACTGACTCTCCAGTAGATTCTGTCTCCCGTCCATGAAGGGACAGCGCAAACCATCTCCTCACCTGATTTTTCCCTAACCAAACCGGCCGATCGATAGAGGGGGTGCGGTCTGCGCTGCATAAGGTAAGTTTGGACTAAGAATATGTAAATTTGATCAAGATTTTTGCATTTCAGATTGGAACTTACTCTCATAGTGTGGTAACTCGATAGGTTTAGTATTGGGATATTGACATGAGATTTTGTATTCAAATGCCGAAAGAGATCAATGAAAAGGTCCAGCCAGAACCAAGTGCGGTTATTCCTGGATCCAAAATCGTTCTAGGAAGCCACAGGTGGTACAAAAAAAGGAGCGTACCCTCATACCCTGATATGTTAATTTGAAAAGTGTGGTGCTAAACTCTATATACTAAGCAGGTAGACCAACCTTGGGGTTAAACACAGCTTTTAGGACAGCACATTTTCTTATTTTGTTAGCTATAATGTTAATTTTTTTATTTTGGAAGGCTGGATTACGGCTTTTTAGATGATTTATTTGCTACATATTTTTTCTTTCATTTTGAGGATTTTTTTTTCGTTTTGACTAAGAGAGGGTTACGTTTTGTGTTTCGTAGTGGCATTAAAGAAGAAAGCGAGTTCGATAGGTGAATATGGAAGAAGATGTGGTAGAACCACGTCGGTAGGAAGAGATCTTGGATTGGAGGGGAAAGGAAAAGTCATGGGGATGAGAGATAAGGGAGTGCAAACTACGTCGCTGATTGCTGACTGACAAGCTGTGATGACGAGTCTATGGAAAAACTGTTATATCATTAACGAAGGGATAAAAAGGAAACATGTGATTATAGGGAATGAGGAAAGTATAACGGGGAATTTTTTGGGTGAATTAATCAACATCGAATTTGAGGTAACGGAATGGTAAAAGTGCGGGTAGAAAATGTTTGCAGTAGGGGCTAACGAGGAAAAGAGAGAGAAAATTAGCGGATTAGTAGAGTGACCTTAGTAAATCAAGTTTTAATAAAGAAGGTACCTTAGGATAATTCGTGATTGGTCCAAATCTGGAGCTCACTTTGAATTATTTTGTTGGAGTAAAGCAGGGTATACATATATCTGGCCGCCTTATTTGGATTTAATTTACGCCACAAATCTTTTCATTTTCCCGGAAAGTTTTATCAGCTGATTCTTGTCGTCCCGTAGACGAAATATTTCCCTTCTTGGGTAGTTATTATTCGAAGGTGGTAACCGAACCCTTAGGCCATTCGCAGGACATTTTCAGGAAACAGAAGAAGATTGGAGCAGAACTCAGTATCGAAATATGTATACTCTTATCGAAAGGTCTCCAAGAGGTCTAAAGTTTATCATTATATCAGAGATGGAGTAGGGAACCATGCTCTTTCCACATAAATAAATCGTCGTGAACTGTGTCGGATCCACGACCGCTTGACCTAAAGAGCCGCTTAAACTTACTTGAACTGAAATCGTAAGAACATAGTATACTCAATTATTGCAAAATAAATTTAACGGATGTAAAGTTAGTTTTTAGATTTGCTATGATCTGTTTCATTATCCTGTATGTGGTTTCGATAGTTTTGAACACGTTTAGCACCTATACACCGCGACATTTCGTTGAAAACCATTTTCGAAATTTTACTTGTAATTACTGTGACACAGGAAGAAAATTTCAACAACACCTTACTCAACGTTTTGTCACACTGGTGTCCATATGTGGCGATACAATAAATTTAGTACGCGCCGAATGGCACAATACTTTTCTATTTCTCTTCTTTCTTGATGCAGGTATAATATTGAGCGATTCGCAACCTTTCTTCGTACGTTTTCATCTATGTTTTACAGTCATAAATGCTTAACAATGTTATGTATGATAAATATATGTGTATGTAATTATTGTAATTTCAAACGTTACTTAAATAAATTACGTTTGATTTTATGGTCAATGTGGTACAAGGTTTGAAACTGAACTCGTAATCTCCGCTAAACACTGATGTGGGGACCAGGGAGGTTATTTTGTAAATTCTCGAATTCGAATTTGAGTCCCTTCCCGAAGTCTTGCCGAATGTGCGCTTCCACGCGACTACGTAAGAACCTTCGACTCGCCAGAGTTCGATTCGGGAGACTTTCCGAAGTGACACAGCAACTTTTTGGAGATGAAATGACGTCACTGTTTCTAGCCAATAGAGTTTGAGTGCCAGCGTGAGACTGCCACTTTCGATTCTCCGTAAAAAATGGAAGGTACATCAAAGAAAGGTAAGCTAACAGAACATTAAATTAATTTGTGATTTCCATTGACGTTCTTTGATATACAATTCGAAACTTAATTTCGTTACGTTGTGCTGGATGCTCTCTACTGCTTATGATGCTTTGAATGCGATCAATTTAATCAATGTAATGTATATTTTCTGATTGATCACTTGAGTTTCAATTGTCCATGCTGATTACTTAGCCAAAACGCAAATTTTAATATCTGGATACGAAAGGCGATGAACAAGTTATGCATTCATATATTGTATTTTGCTGTAGAAACATATATAGTTTTATATATAGGTACATGTTTTATAAGATTGGCTTTTGTAGACGTCTGATTAATAAGATTATAGTTCCTTGAATTTCTTGCCGACGGAAATATTTTTTCAAAACAGTAAAAATTTACGGAGGGAGTGTCCGATGCTAGTCTGATGTTAGGATGTTGACAAAAATTGGAAGGCAGGTAGTCCCTGATTAATGACGTACGAATCACCCCCCTTATCGGATTATAAATCCACTAACGTCAACAGAAAAGCTTGAAATATTTTAGGAAAGAAGAAAAACTTAGCTAGTTCCACAAATATTTAATCACATGCGACCGGTTTCGATACAGTGTATCATCTTCTGGCAGTGATGACAAAATTTACGTACAATATATAGTGGTGGTCTGGGAATGGATGTGGGGTCGGGAAGGGTGGGTGGGGGGGGAGAGGGCTAGGTGAAAGGGTGGGCGGGGGTGGTTGGTTTCCCCGAAGGAGAAAGGAAGGTTGAAGCATGGGCGGGGGAGAGGAGGGGCGGATAGGACTGGGTGTCTGTGCATCCGAGTCGTAGGAACGAGGCGGGGGGTAAATGGGTGTAGGGCGGGGGGTAAACGGGTGTAGGGCCATTAAGATGATGGTGGGGGTTTTTCTTGTGAGGAAAGGAAAAACATATTAAGGAGAGGAGAATTCCATGAGTATAATTGTTCGTTGACCAGGTTGATGTCGGGGTCCGTTTGGCTTCGTAGAATCTCGAGTTGTTCTAACGCGTCCAATTTCAGTCCATTCCTCTCTCTGTGCAAAATTTTTGGTTTGAAATCACTCGTATGGCCACAATCGAGGAGATATTTGGCGAAGTGGGAAGTGTTATTCCTGTTAGTGTAACATGAGTGATGCTCCTTAGCCCTGATACAAAATTTCCTCCCTGTTTTTCCGATGTAACAGGAATTGCAGTTACCACACTCAAGTCTGTACACTCCGCTGTGTTCCATGTCACTTATTCTGTCTTTAGTGTTGCAAAGCACTTTACCCAAGGTAACACTGCTGTAGAATGATGCTCTGATCTTGTCTTTCGGTATGAGTTTGTTCACTTTTGATGAAATGTCACCGAGGTATGGAATCCTGCACCATCTAATTTTCTCTTCCCTGCCTTTGGTACAATAAATTTGGTGGGTGGCAAGTCGGGTCACTTTCTTCCTCCACATATTGCTTATTAAGCTCGCCGGGTACCCATTGCTGGTAGCTATCTGTTTGATAGTATCCAGCTCTTTTCTCTTGTTTGCCTCGGACATAGGAATCATCACTAATCTATGGAGCATGGAGTGGAGGGCGGACATTTTATGGGAAATATGGTGCCTTGAAGTAAAGGGTATAATATGGTCGGTATAACATTTTTTCCTATAAATTGAAAAATCTAACTTCTGATTAATTTTTTGAATTGTTAGATCTAGATAATTAAGGGCGCCTTCATCCTCTACTTCACAGGTAAATTTAATATGATTGTCTACTGAATTGAGAAATTTTACAAAATTATCTAATTGTCTCATTGTGCCTGTCCAGACACAGAAAACATCGTCAACATATCTGTACCAACAAAATATGTTCTGGACCAGGGGGCTCGTGGAAGTGAACACAGCCACCCCCAACCACCCCCGCCCACCCTTTCACCTAGCCCTCTCCCCCCCCCCACCCACCCTTCCCGACCCCACATCCATTCCCAGACCACCACTATATATTGTACGTAAATTTTGTCATCACTGCCAGAAGATGATACACTGTATCGAAACCGGTCGCATGTGATTAAATATTTGTGGAACTAGCTAAGTTTTTCTTCTTTCCTAATCATGAAGGAGTTCCATCAAGTTACGCCTCAAACCATTGCATTGAAATATTTTGTTACATCATAACGCTAAAAATTACGTATTTTCCATCATGGGAAGTTGGGTCGGGGGTAAAGTACGTATTTTATTAGTATTAATTATCTCACTCCTATTATTACTCCTACAACAACAAGGAGAGTTGGGCCAGGTGTAAGGTGTTTGGATCTCAATGTGAACGATCTTGGTTCGAATCGATCTCTGAACTTTTTTTTCCCATCACAGTTTTGTCTTACTACCGTCCCTGGTTACAAATATTTTTAACTTGGTTAGATAGGATACATTTTACCTATTTTCATACTAATTGCGTAATTAATACACAATTGTTTTTCAATAAATACCTAATTTGACCATACACGAGTATTATCGGGATCCTAGCGGACGTAGAGCCGATTTTATACTCACTTTACGCCCTTTTGACGCGTGTATGAACTGTTTTCACACATTGTGAAAACTTGTTATTGTCCTGTATCTACACGAATTCTGAACACTTTGTGCTGCTTGGCTTATTGGGTGAAATGTCCGCTGTTCTATCTGACATTTGTGCTGAGTTATCGTGTGATTAATTGAACTTTCCTGTAGTGACACTATTGATTTTCTGCGGAATTAGATTAATTTAAATATGTGTAAATTCCATCAAGGATGGGCAGTAATACTGATATTCAATTTAACGTACTTGCATTTAAATCACGTGTCAAGATGAAACTGCTGATAAAAGCTGCTGATAAAAATTTCTGATATCTTTTGAATGTCAATAAGAATAAAACTATGATATCGGTGTGCAGCAACAGACAGCCAAAACCTACATTAAACTAGGGAAGCAAAAACTGAAAGAGGTGCAAGAGTTCAGCTACCTAGGAAGCTGAGTAACCAACGAGCATAAATATGTGGTAGACTCCAACCGGTTTCGACGCGATAAATCATTATCAGGTGACCAAATATAATAATATAATAAATACGCAAAATACGGGGAGGTACCGGGGAAAAACAAGAAGATATGTGGGAAACAGTGCGCCTAAAACAAAGGTGACAACGGAAAAGGGGTGGAGGAGAGCAGGGTGAAGGAATCCGATGTTAGGGGTGGGTGTTGGATAGTCACACATAAAACAGGCTGGGAAACCATAGCCGTTAAAGAGTACTGAGGCACCTCATATACCTTTAGCTTCAAGATGTATACCCATATGTAGGGGCTTGTAGCTTCTTGATGTATAGCCATATGTAGGGGGGGAGGAGAAGGACGCAGTTCTACGGGATGAGTGTCTCTCGGCCGCCGTCTTTCGCCCTTGCCCGACAAAAGCACAGTGGCAAGGGGCAGGGATCATCACAGTGACCTGTCCCTGGGTCCTATGCTCGAAACCACTCGACCTCCCGAGCAGTCGAACCCGAACTCGAGGGATGAAGTCGCACACGGCTGATAGCGCGTGGAAAATGGTATGCTGGAGATTAAATCCGTCGCAGGCGGATTTCGCCACTCGAGTGAGTGGATGTACGTGTGGCAACATCGTCGGGCCCCGCCCTTCGGGTTTGAAATCGCCGCCAAGTTTAAAGCATCATTTGTGAATTGACTGAGTAAGCGCATGTAAGACGATCAAAACGAAGCAGATTAATTCAACTTTACTGGCATATCCAAAAGTGCTACTACTTGCCCTTGAAGATAATTTTCTTACTTTAATTGCTGAAGTGTTTTATACGTGAATACAGCAGAAGGCCCTCATAGCCGCAAACTAATATTCTTACAGCCTAGATTGTAATTTAGGTTATATTTTAATACAGATATGATTACACTTGAGTACAGAAAATCCTTACACAATTTACACCAATAATACCAGTGCCTGAATCGGTGTTACTCCCTTACTGAGTGCTGTGTTTCCACGATCGTGTGCTTTAAGTACAGGTGTATTTCAAACAGGCTTTGGAGTTCAAATGTCAGCACCTTTCGAAATGGCTGAACTCTCATGTGAGCTAAATATATTACTCTTGTAGGTGATGTAATGTAAGGATTTTCTATAATTTGAGCCATTCAAAATTTTATTCAATAAAAAGTATTGCATTTTTTTTGGAGATGGCAAATATTGACATTTTCACCGTATGAAAACAGCTACCATGAATTTCGTAGCATTTTGTCGCGATTTATGGGAAAATGCCAAAAAACCGTGGGTATTGCTAATGCTACGGCTCCTTCTGGTTGACCCATTACCAATGACTATTGATAGATCCAACCTTGTTGCCCATTATGAGTTCAGCTTCAAGGTTTATTATCTTCCCGGATTAATACTTTAAATATGTAGGAATACGATGTATATCAATTGTACAAAATGTAAAAGTTTTGGAATGTTCATATCGCCATATTAATCCTTTACCAGAAATATATCTCATTTGTCTTGGATGCATCTTACTAGAACTTTGTGAAATAGATTAGGTGTGTTACAATACATTTTCACATTTTCATTTAAACTTAAAACACTGAGTCGATCTGATATGCTTGTAAATATGATGGCCACTAATTATCCAGTCACAATTAAAAACGTAAATTAATGTCATATTCATGGGAATTTAAAAAAAATGACAGCAGAGTCAAATAGTGATTCGGACATATAAATTATGATTTAGGCCCTAATCTGTGATTTCCAAAAGAATTGAGGGTACCACCAGAGGTGGAGGAACTCTGCATGGTATTTCAAGCCAGGGTATTCCGAATATTTGTCTAAGAGCCCATTTGGTTAGTCAAAGGCTACAGAACGCTAACCAAACTACAGCTTCAAATAATATTGTAGGGATTGTGCTGAAATCATACATCACGCTGCTGAAAAAGTTGTTTTTCGTCATACTAATCCAAAATTTACTCTTGGGAGAAAATACTAAATCACGTGTAAGCACCCCAGAAAAATCTTACTCTCCTACTACCTTTATGCATAAAAGTCAATCTAAGCATTCTCGCTAAATACCTTTTTTTAAAGTCCCCTACGTTGGTGCTCATTAATCAAATTTCGATGCAGTTGGATTATACACTCAAACGCCAAGTGAATGAATTCTTCTCAAGGCAGATGAAATTGATTTAATGAAGACTGCACATGAATCTCTTAGAACAAATACAATTCCAAGAAAAGGTTTCTCTATTGCCATTATGCACTACTAGATATGATCATGATAATGTCCATTTTTAAGCCTTCCCTTCAATTTTAACTGTATCTCTTGAGTGTTGATCTAATTTTACGGCTTTCTTCAAAAACCAAAGATCATACACATTTAACGTACCAATGTTACTAATATCACTCATATATGAATCATCTTTTGGCCACCTTTCACTTCTCAGCCAACATCTGGCACTGATAAAATTATTCTGAATATATCTGGAACTGTGCTTAACTTAACCATAAAAATAAGTTTTTGTGATGGACTCTGCTTTAAAGCACTAATACGTTTGGGAAAGTATTTTTCTTATGCACACCAAGTTTGCACAACCATTATAGCTTATTTAAAATGTAAAACCAATTCCACTCTCGGGCTTAACAAAAGCATCGAAAAAAAATTTCTAATAATGGTTATATGGAGGCATATGAACTCTACTGAAGGAGTATAATCACTTTCACCTTAACAAATATAAATGGTAAATCCAATTGGAACGTTTACAACTTTACTTCACTAAAACTAATTAGGCGTCTTTAATTATAAACTATTCAACTTTATCTTACACGAGATACCATCCAGTAGTAGTATACTAAAAAGACGTCAGAAATAATATTGTCAGAAACGTGCAAGTAAGGAAGAAGGGCTAAATTTAAGGGAATTCGAGAATAAGGAGAACAACTTGGACCGGAAATAATTCCACCAGCGAATGCTTGAAACAGAAAAGTTAATAATTGAACGAAGAAATCTCAGTTTTGGAAAAAAATCATCGTATTTTAAGCATTTGAAAAATTCTTTACTTTTTTTAATACCTTCAATTTATTCGATTAATGGTGTTTTAATAAAAACACACTTTAATGTAATTGACATTTTCTCAATCAAAGATGAAGAGCAGTGAAAGGCAAAAGGCTCCTTTGTAAAATTTTCCCTCACGATTTGCCGATGATGGTGAAATTTCCGTACTAATCCAATCCAAGCTTGTGATTAAATCAGCATCTAATGGTGTATTTAGCTTGTTTGACCACGCTAATATCACTTTAATCATCTTAAATATATTTTCTGATCCCAGAGAAGTCACACTATCCTTCAATTCTCGTCTCTCTGCTGCTACAAATTCGAGGGCATCGGCATTTCGCTTACTCGAAGAGTCACTCAAAGGTCTCTCGGCTGCTATCCACCAAAAGAGTAGCCAGCAGTTGAATACGAGTCGTTTTGGAGGCCGCCGAGTGGTTTGAGCATGGCAAATCCGCCAAACGCTCGGCTCCGTACCAAGTGACTCGCATTCGACAGCGAAGTCATATACGATGAAAATTTTGAGCATAGGCCCCCTGGTCTGGGAGCCAAAAGGTTCAAAAATGGCGGTGAAATCATTGACCCCTGATCGCTAAGGGGTATCCCGCGGTGTTGCTCCATACGCTAGGTCCGGGGAAGGGGTTGAGAAGGGACAGCGCGGGGCATGTGAACACCAAGGAGGGGGCAGAAGAGGGTACACTTAGTTAGGATAACACCAAGAAAACACGCGAGGGTAGGGAAATAAACCAGTGAGTGGGGGTTAGGGAGCACTTGTCTAAAAACACTGGAAGTGGGAAAATGATTAAGAGGAAGGGGAGGGGAATCAGTAAAATTGCACACCGTTGAGGAGATTAAGATTCTTATCCCTTCGTTCAATAAATTCAACTTGCTCCATGGCGTCTAATTTATTGGCTTTATCTATGGTGTGGACCACTTTAAAATCAAAATCGCATGCGTGGTTAGATTTTATCAGCTGCTTCGTGAAAATGTAAGTTGTGTTCCTAAAATTAAACACTCTTTGTATTCAGTAATGCTTGTGGAAAAATTTCTCCATGTCTGGCTGATGTTGATGGCTCCACAGTTGCATTTAATTTCACACACTCCACACTTTTTTGACCACGCCTATGGGGTCTTTGTAAGAGCAGAGGGTTTTGGATAGAGTCACGGGAATACAGAAAGAAACACGCAACTTATCTTTGGGACACCTTATTCAGAGGCTTGATGCATTAGCCTACGCCGCGCCGATAATATATCATTCAATGCCGATGTGTAAAAAAACCTCATCAATGAATTAAGTTAACTACTTAAAATCTGTGGACCTAAATTATTTTTAATTTTGTGGATCCTTCTCTATACAAAAGAATGGACTGACTCTGGGGTCACCCATTTTCCAACTCTTCGCAGAAATATTCATGGACAAATTTGAAAGCAAGGTTTTCTATCAAATTCTTTTAAAATAATCTATATTAGTTCAGATATGTCTAATGTGTGCTGCGCTGCAGGACCGGTAGTGAAAGAGAGTAGAACTATTTCTCACATGTTAACTCTATTTATAAATCTATAATCTTTACCATGGAACCGAGCGCGAATGGCAAAATTAGATTCCTGGACGTCACCAAGTGTGATTTGATGGAAGGGGTTTTGGTTCGCATTTTGAAGGCGGGCGGAATTTCGCCAGAGTTAGCTGACACGCATTGATAGCGTGGTGCCCTAGAGGGTGAGGTTTAAATTTCCAAAATGCCAGATTTCCAAATATTGGCAAAACGTATGCACGTTGAAGAGAATGCCCGTGTGGTGAAGTTTGTGGGTGAGGAAGAAGGAAAGGGGTCTGGTGAATCAGCATGACCGTAATGAAATCCAAATGGGCTACAAAAATGTAATATTTTATAAGTAGTGACTGCCCATTCACTCCAAAATACTCACTCGCTCCACTATTCCCATTCAAACAGCAATGCTAAAAGAGACCTGCAGAAATAGTTGTTGACAATGGGTAATAAAATAAGTAAAACAATGTTGGTAAACTCAAATTATGACCCAGCAAAACTAAACCTGAAATCATTTAAGTCAAACTGACCTGAGCAGAACTTCAAGTTAATAATTAAAATGGAGGCCTAAAAAGTAAACGCAGGAAAAATATTGAGTGGAAAACTGCGTCAAACCTGTTCGTGCAGGAAATAAATAGAATTCAATTTCCTTGCTTAGCTTTGCTTTAATCTTAACTTAAATCAGCACTAAATTGGAATACAAATACATTCTTAAGAAATTAGACAATTTTAGGACTATAAGCCTGACGGCACATGCATCGAAGATATTGACAAGAATAATGTACAGGAGAATAAAACAAAAATCAGAGGAGTTTCTGGATGAAGATCAATTCGGTTTAAGAAAAATTACGGGTAAAAGAGAAGTAACATTGGCCCTTAGGCTGCTTATAGAGAAGAGAATGGAGGAGAACAAACAGACCTTCATTGCATTTGTGGATTTAGAGAAGGCTTTTGACCACGTAGATTGGAATATTAAGCTTCGCATGTTGAAAGGAATTGAAGTGTCATACAATGGCCGAAGAGTTATCCTCAGTTTGTATCAAAACCAAATAGCTTTGATAAAATATGTAGCCTGCTCTGAAAAAGCAAGAAAAAGGAAAGGAGTGAGACAAGGCTGTGCACTGTCTCCAGAAATCTTTAATGTTTGCATCGAGGAAGCCATCAGTGAAATCAAGGAGAAGTGTTCCGGAGTGCACATCCATGGAGAATAAATCAGGATGCTATGATTCGCTGATGACATAGCATTCATAGCAGAGACAGAGAAGGATCTGAATAAAATGCTACAACCATGGAAAGGACAATGACCATAGAATAGCCGAAGATCAATAACAAGAAAACTAAGATATTGGGGTGCAGCAAGAGAGAAGAGGGCAAAACCAACGTTATACTAGGAAAACAGAAACTGGAAGAGGTGAAACAGTTCTGTTTCCTGAGAAGCAGATTAACCAGTGATGGACAAAGCGAGAAAGAAATAGTCAGTACAATAGCCCAGGCAAAGAGGGCAATCTATCAAAAGAAAAATCTACTTACAACTGGAAATACAATCTTAGTAGTAAAGAAGCAATTCATCAGAACGTATATCTGGAGCATGTTTCTTTACGGCAGTGAGGCATGGACGATGACAGCATCGGAGAATAAAAGGTTGGAAGCAGACTCTTAGACCTGATTGAACATAGAAGAAAGTACACAATGTGAAAACTGAAGAAGAGCAACTTTGCTATAAAAGATAAAGGAACCAGATAGTTTGCAAAGCCAGAAAAGCTAGAGAAATACAGATGAAGAGTATACGCGAGGATATGTAGAAAACAACCTTGCTCTTGGAAAGGTCGAAGGATAGTGAGGAAAACTTCAAAGAATGGAGCATAAGATATAATGCAATAAGGGAGAACTTTTGATTGATAATAAAAGTGAAGAGATGGAAAGTCTATCTGGAAGAGTTATGCAACGGAAAATTCTCAGTACAAAAGTGATCGAACAGGAAAGCGAAGTCAAAGAGGATGATATGGGAGCACTAATATTAAGATAGGAATTTGAAGCTGCAGTAAAGGCATCTGGAATTCATGATATTCCTGCAGAGCTAATAAAAACTGCAGGAAAGAAGACATTGACCCATCTTTATAAGACCATCTGCAACATGTACTCAACAGGATAAATACCCAGAGACTTCGAGGAAAACGTCATTATTCCTATTCCCAAAAAGAAGAAAGCAGAGATTTTCAAATATTCTAGAAGCCTTACAACTCATGCATCTAAGATATCGAGAAGGATCATCTACAGAGGAATAGAACGAAAAGCAAAGGAGTTCGTGGATGAATATCAATTTGGATTCAGAAAAGGTAAGGGTACAAAAGAGGCATTATTGACCCTTAATATGCTAATAAACAAGAATGAAGAAGAATAAACCGGCGTTTATTGCATTTGTGGACTTAGAGAAGGCTTTTGACAGCCTGGATTGGAATTCAATGCTTCGACTTCTGAAGGGAATTGTTGTGTCCTACAATGATCGAAGCATTATCCACAGTTTGTAAAAATACCAAGTAGCTGCGATCCCAAGATTCAAAGTTGTGTAACCCAGCTGTGAAGAAGCAAGAATAATGAAAGTTGTGAGACAATGCTATGCACTGTCTATACTAATTTTTAATGTAGAAAACGAGAAAATCATAAATGAAATCAAAGAGAAGTCTTCTGGGTGAATATCCATAAGGAAAAATTAGTATTCTGAGATTCGCTGATGACATAGCACTCAGAGCAGAGACAGAACGGGATCTGAATAAGACGCTAACGACCATGGAAAGAACAATGGCCAGATATCATCTGAAGATCAATAAGAAGAAAACAAAGATACTGGTCGGTAGCAAGAGAAAAGAGGCCAAAACCAACGTTTAAACTAGGAAAACAAAAGCTGGAAGAGGTGAAAGAGTTCTGTTAGCTTGAAAGTCGAGTAACCAACGACGGACAAAGTGAGAAAGAAATAGTCAGCAGAATAGCCCAGGCAATGAGGGTTTTCTATCAAAAGAAGAATCTATTTACCGCTGGAAATACAAGCGTAGAAGTAAGGAAACAATTTATCAGAACGTACATCTGGAGCGTGTTTCTTTCCGGCTGCGAGGCATGGACGATGACAGTAGAGGAAAAGAAAAAGATAGAAGTATTCGAAATGTGGTGCTACAAAAGAATGATGAAGTTTAAATAGATCAACCGAATGACAAATGAAGAAGATGAGTGTGAGAAAAAATAAGTCTGCTAAATACCCTTAGGAGAACACGGGACAACTTAATCGGCCACATCTTGAGACATGATGTCCTGATGAAGACAATCGTCCAGGGACAAGTAGAAGGGAAGAATGGCAAAGGAAGACCTCGTGCAATATATATGGAACAAGTGATATAGGATGTGAAGGAGTAGAATTACGCCCTTCAGTATTATGCTTCATCATTAGGGTTGTAGATATTATGATATTTTGGGCGTTCGGTACGGCAATTTTCCTACTGTATGATGTAAATCTGCGGAGCTTGATAAATCACTGTCATCACGAAACGTTGTCAGTGTGTCTCCTGTTTCTCCTTCTGCGCAGGATATTAATATTGTTCCAATAACAAACACCGTAACTCAAAATGTGGAAGCGGCATCGTAAAAAACGTGCAGGATACATCATGGAAATAAGGGAATTACAAAAGTGTCCTCCTCACCTTTGTAATCAGTTCTTTAGATACTGTCCACCCACAGTCAGGTTTAAGTGCAAATGAAGCAGGGTCCAAAAAAAATATTGATGTGTTATTACACACAGCTTGGGGCTTTGTCCAGGCTAAATTAAACAATCTTTCTCCATGCTCTTCTCATGGGAAAAGTTCCATTACTTTACCCTTCGTGTTGCGCTCGTTAGCTTGATCAATTTATGAGAGGAGGCAGTGGGCGTGTTGGCCGTGGACCCATTTCCCCTGTTGCCGGGGGTGGTTCTGATGCATTTGCATCGGGGTTGAGCAATCAGAGAGCCGGTGGGGTGGTTGACATCACCTGTTGCTACCCGACCCTCCTCGTCCGTAGCCCGGGGGAAATTCGTGTGTGCAAAAATGCATCATAGCTCGCTTTTTGATTTCCTGGTGGAAATGATTACTTTCGGATTTCATTGTTTTACAGCGTCACTAGAACTAACAGGAAAATTTTGACGAGCAACATGCCAACTCCAATTGGCTTCGGTATATTGGACCACGGATGTACAATTAAGAACATTGGTTGTCCAACCGACTGAGTTAACACCCGGGTGTTTGTATATCTCAATTAAAGTTATCGATTTTAAAAAAGTTGTTATGTCCAGAATTGTTTGCGAAACGGAAACGCTTTTCTTCCGTTTTCATTAAATGGCCTTTCATATTCGCACATAATATATTTTTCCTGTGAGGTCACAGTTTTTACCTGGCAAGTTTATGACATCAAAGTCACGTCCTCTGCATTTTCCCCCAACGAATTTCAAGGCAAGTCAGTATTTACTACTTTGGAAACCTGCCAATTTATGTTGTCATTTGAGAGGAATATTGTAGGGAATGAAAGGTGATAGAGGGAATGTGAGATGTCATCGTATTCTTTCATGTCATTATTCTAGCCAATGCCGACTTTTTGACAAAAAATTATGTTTCTTCGTAAATGAAATATTAACTTTGTTTCCTACCACAGATTTATTTCCTTGGCACGACATGTTTCAACACATTGGTGTCATCATCAGGTACCACTATATTTCTGTACTAAGGGTCAGCTACAAACTTCTATATAGAACTCACGAGCGTGTAACACCATGTACATCAATCACATTTTCAATGCCTTAACCTTTATACACAAAGCGTTAGCACCCATATTTCCCTACCCCATCCCTTAAGACTACGAGATAGGTGAAGAGGAAGAAAGGTAGACGGATTGGGAGGGAGAGAGAGGGGGTGGAACGGAATGACAGAGAACAGTAATGATGGCGGACCATCCGTTGGTCACACTGAAAAGGAAATGTGCAAACTTTTAAGCACTGTCTTTGAGTAAAGTCTGAAAACACACACGAAACAAACACATGTTTGGATTGCTTCACGAAAGATAACGGAACTCTCCCTGTAATAATTTCTCTGCGAAAAAGAATAATTTTATCACGCACTATTCTTTTGTTGTCTGTAAATCTTCATCTTTCACATTGGAGAAAAGAGCAACGAATACTTCAAAATCAACAATTTATCTCCTCCTTGAAAATAATGGCGGTAAATATTGCCAAGTTCACCATTATCTGTTATTTATATGCATGTATCCCATTACCTTCTCCTTCAATCCGATAGAATTTTCTTACCTCATACGATGTTTCCACAACAATACCAGCCTCAAACCTAGTAAACTACTTTCTTCAATTATGCCGGTACGTTAACTGAGTTTTTCAATTTACATACTGTTAAAGATAGCTATGCAGATATTTAATCAACTATAAAAGTAATGTAATAAGCGATGTACCAAAATCGAAAAATTTGTAAAAGCATGGCCTAGCCTAGAGTTCTTACGACTGAAATGATGTTCTCCAAAGAACCTCGTGGTCTCCAATTCCATGAAAGTTGGTGACGTATAAGAGGATGGGAAGAGTTGGTTGGGTGATCTTTACTCGAAACAGCCTCCAAGGTGACTGACAATTCAAAGACGTTTCACACGCTGAATGTCTACGAAATATAGCCTCGCTGGTGCGTGATACCTCTCACCGTATTGATCGGCGTCTTCATTGATCACCTCCACAACGTACTCCGCTCCAAACTCTTTTCATATTTCTGTTTGTAGAACTATTCTCAATGCCCTTACAACTAATTACCATTTGCACATATACTTGTGATTTTCAAGTATGTAGAAATACAGCTTAAGTAATAAGTAAGTCTTACCGAATTCCGGAGAACCGGTTTTTTCCTCCAACCATAATGAAAACAAGGGATTGCAGGTTTCAACCGTTGCTATAAAATATGAACTGCATAATCCTTAAATCTAAACGATTGTTGGTAACGCCAATAAGTTGTTGACCTTAGGTCAACTCAGTTTCTTCAGGGAATCATTAAAGGGAACTATCACACAAAAAACAAATTATATCACAGGAGATACTCATCTACTACACTTACCTCCAAAAGCAGTCACGACTTCGCAAGATGCCATTTTAATCCCATCGTAAAGATATTCTACTTTACCATGACTAAGTGAAAATAATTCATCTTCCTACCCACATTGATAACACATAACAAATTGACTGATCATTACAGATTCCTTTTTGCTTTTCCTGATTTCTCACTTCCTCTTGATGTTAATTTACCATGTTCTCCAGCATAACGTCTGGAATTATGTGCTGCTGATGTGGCTAATTTTGTCACACCTCATATTTGATAGCGCACAACCTTCATATATGTTGATATCTCAACTGGATTTTCACCTCCCTCAGGGGCACAACGTAATTTGCTGCAACGTTTTGAACAATGAATCTGCTAAATTCTAATATTGGTATAATTCTAACCAAATTTCTGTATAAATTCCAAGAATTATGGACAGAGACATCAAACAGCCATGCAAATATGACCCAAAAAAAGTTCTTTTCCTCCATGCTGACAAACATTTAGGGCTCACATTTGGTCAACAACTATCTTGTACCTATGCATGTTGTTTGGGGCTGTATTCTCCAAACGGCCTACCCGGCGGCCACCACCGGAGGCCTCGCAAGTGTTGAATTTTTTATGACTGGATTTACACTATGTTCAGTGACTGAAATTATAGCATACACTTTCTTATATAAAGCTTTCTTTATGTAAGTACAAGTTGCATAGGGCTGGGTGATATTCCAGTGCCCCAGTTCAGCGGTTCGGTTTTTTCACAACCGGCAGTCCGGTTTAAATGTAGGAAAAAAACCAGTGCACCGTAAAGTTGGTTCTGAACCGGTGAACCGGGGAAGCGGTTTTAAATCGGTGCACCGGGGAAAAGTTTCTGAATCACCGATGGTCGTTCGCTGCTTGAATTTCACTCCACCATCTCTGCTCGTAGCCAGGATGGCTGACGACCACGCCTGTGAACCTTTCTGTGTTATAAGTTGTCCGCTTGTCTGACGTCTTACAAATAACCGGCCGCTGGAGTGCAGAGCGAGCACTCACCCATGTAAAGCATTGTCACTCACGTAACTCGACAGGGTGTATCGTTTTTTTCGTTTGTCATTGTTTTTTTGACGATTACAACGAATAAGAAAGAGTTAATTATCCTTCAGATTAGTGCAGTAGCAATTTTTTTAAACCAACGCTGTTGGTTTTGGGAGATTTCGTGGAGGAAGGGGCATTGTTTCATGTTCCTATCTACCTATGACACTCGCATGAAGTGAGAGGATAGTGCAGCTGCTTAAGTCAGCCGAAAAAATCGTGTCCACAATGCATTCAAGGATAGGAATTTTCGTACATAAGATGCGTCTAATGCAAACGAAATTTGAGTATTTTGACGATGATTATTGATGCAATTATTTAAGTTATTTCCAAGAATATTTTATGCCAAAAAGTGGTGAGATATTTTTAAATGAATAATACTTTTTTAATAATGGTGAATTGAAGGAAAATTTAGTTACCTAACTCAAAATTTGATGTGACACCCTCTGTCGCCAGAAATTTTAGAGTGGTTTGCGGGCTGCCTATTTTTAAAGATATTTCAAAAAAGGCGTCAAAGTCAGACCATCGCTCCAAAATCGTCGCCGTGATGAAAGATATAAGAAATGTTGACTAAGAATGGCAGATAACTATGCGTCCTTGAAGAAAGCAGGCAACCTCTCCACCTATATGAACTCTCTGTAATCACGTAAATCAGATCTTAATTGGAGAGATTTCGTACGCAGACACCAGTCGCTCTGCTCTAGAGAGCTTTTTATTCACCAGGCATGAGTAACTAACTTAGCACGACGCGTTTTGTTGCTACAACAACTTTTAATCAAGGCTGATCACGGAAGTGTGCTAATGTTGTTTTAACATTGAAACGCGTTGTGATAAGTAAATAAATATCTGAGGAAATTCTGCAATGTATTCCTTCAGCAATAAAGTGAATTTGTATGCGTATACAATATGTACGCCCAGGCCTCACTCAAAAACCATTGGCTCACGCAAACATTCTCACTTTTTACTATTCATTTCAGGAAAGCGTACCTGCATTACTAAGAAGTATCTACTTACGGAAAAAACACGTCTTTGAAAACATGTTAAATATAATTTTGGCAAAAAACCTTTTTGAATGACACATAACCCCCGGTTTGCGAGGGAAGAAAATCAGTAGAAAAAACGGTTCATAAAAAATGGTTTAGTGGAAAACACTGATTTAGTAGAAAACGCTGATTCAAGAGAAAACTTCGTTTCAGGAGAATACCCCGGTTCAGTAGAAAACACCAAATCAGTAGAAAACACCGGTTCAGGAGAAAACACCGGTTCAGTAGAGAACACCGGTTCGATCTATTGAACCGGTGCACCAATGTCGTAAACGTTTATCTGCAAAATTCTTTCTCTTTGTATTATCGCTTTTTTAGTGGATTATTTTGTGGTGATCCGTTTTCTCGCATTGTTTATGAAGTGAAATAACCATTTTGACGAAGATGTTACATAAGAGAATGGCTAGTAAACAAGTTATAAAAATAATACGATAAAGATGGACCTTTCATATTCTTGGGAAAGTATTCAATGAATGATTATAGTGACAAAACCCCTTACCAACATTTTCTTCACGTTCGACTATATTTGAGGTGTTTTTCTTCCACATATTTCTAAATCCAGCACTTAGTCAACAACTGAATTAAAGCACCACATTTTATGGAAAAATGTAATTGCTTTTCCCCGAATATATTGTCTGCAGCCATATTGACCGTGCGCTATCATTGAATCATCATAAGAATTTGAACGCTCCTGCTTGCAATGAAAGTGTAGAAATCTAGTGTTTAATGTGTGGGTAAATAGTTTAAGTTTTCGTATTTTATCAGAAAAGCTAGAAGGAATATTTCACTGCCATGAATGCAGGATCAACAGAAATGATCACGCCTCATATTCTTGTAGGCAGCTTCATATCGCATATTAAATCCCAATGTAATATTCTGCTTGGAAATACATTGTGATCATTCAAAATTAAAATAGTTAGAAACATTTTCATTGCAGCATAAGATATTATTGGACCTCGCAAGTTCAAAAAAGCGCATAGCAATTTGATTCCCAAACATACTCACCTCTAAATAAAATCAAGCACAAATTATTCACAAGGATTCATTTATCTAAATTCTGAATAATTTATCTCGTGAAAAGGATAAAAATAAATACAAGAGTCTCTTCCTCTCACCCAATTTAAAGGGTTTAACTTTGGTCTGGGGACTGTTTGTCAATGGTTCTTCGCTGAACGAGGTTTAATCGTGTTCTATTCATCCTCATCATAGAGGAACGTTTTATAAGCATCTCCGATTAACACGATTTCTGCTGCTGGAGACAACTCCCGACCATTTTGGTTGCCCATAACTCCTACATGAACGTCACCTGATGAGTTCTCATTAGTCAATTCAGATGATTATAGAGGCTGAGTGTAAACTTCTTCCTCTGTTTCCTCTAAGGAATGAAGTACTTCATTTATATTCATCCCGAAGATCAAAATTGGTATTTTCAATAACTGGCATTTACAGAAGTGATGTTGAAATGGAATAAACATAACCAAGATAAAGCTGTTATAGCATCGTACCTGGTAATGAGAATTTGTGTATCATAAGATGTATTAAGGATTAATGACGAGGTGAGACGATGAATGATTCCTTAATACCTGCATTAATATGTTGGTTTTATTTCATTGAACGGATTTTTTTGTGCATACATAAATGACGAAATCCAAGGTCGACTTATTCCTTGTATCATTTTTCAGTCACACAGTACCCTATATGCATAATGTGTAGCATAAATTTATTCCGTCAACATTTGGCATCCTGCACTTCCTACCTGTTAGGGCTGGAGTGATATTTTATTTATCATAAGTACCACAACGTAAGTAAAAACAACAAAATATTTCTAAGAAAGCCGAACGATCATAAAATGTATATTTTTGTCCATTTCTAGACGACTGTTGTCAAATGGTTACGGCCAAAATCATTACCTCTTATGACTCCTTTGATTTATGGAAATATTTTGCTGCTGGTACGTCATGATAAGGTGTATCAATTGCATTTTGGGTTGCGGAATATTTCTAAGAATTACTTTCATTATCCATGGAAAATACATTAAAATGTTTTTTCTAATTTAATAAAAATTTTCTTTAAAAGAGATGAATTGAAATATCTCTAATTCAGAAAAAATATGTCCCAACAAACGCTTCATGAAATTTCTTAGGAATGCAAACACTGTTCAAACTTATTTATGATTGAGAAGAAAATATTTTGCAATTTTCACGCCAAATTTATGGAGAAATGTGTTTCGTTACCAAATGGTAACACTAGTCCATAATATGGAAAGAAAACATTTTTTTAAATTAATGAAAATACGCACTTATACATCTGTTAACATTTAATATCTAATTAAGGAATATTCATAGCTGGAAGAAATTCTGAGGTGATTATTAAAAACGTTACGGGTAAAAATATTATTTCACACTTCCTACCTAAATCTGTTATTTGTTCCTTAGTAGCAGATAAAATAATGACATACTGCTTTCCATATTGATAAAAAATTAAATATGAGCCTATTTGAGTAAAAATGTGCTGAGGGCGATAATTCCATTAGACACACACACGTACGGAAATGGAGGGAGTTAATAATTCACCCTGTCCCCTGGATTACTCGGTGCTTTAGTTTGCACACACATTTTGAATTTTCATGGCACACCTACAAGAAAAAGGAGGTTTTTTCACACAAAGTAGCCAACATGCATCCTACATCCAAAAAAAAAGCTTTGAATGCTAGGTGGGTATGATTCCTTAGGGAACATTGTAACTTAACGTAATTTAATATTGTATGCGGTAGAGAAGAAGAGAAATTTTGGAGAACTTGTAAGAGAAATATTGGGGTTTCAGTAAATTAAACAGCAAAGAATATACAATGCAATACAACGTCCAACTTACGGTATATATCCTAAGGCAAAGATACAACCTTTGAATATGGATGGATTCAAACCCACGGCTCCCAGGCTCAATGGCCGGCGAATTACCGTCATTGTAACAACTCACAAATGTCCTGATAGAAGCCCAAATATTATATTTCATGACATTTTTTTTCGTACTAGAAAAAGGATGAGGTGAAGCTTCCCACTCCGGAAGAATTGGAAACACGCACACAGGACGTCATCACCAATATCCCATGCTACTTCCGCCTGAAGACAGTGAATTCCATTCCCAGGTGTTTGAGGAAATTGGTGGACTCTGGAGGACATTGGACGGGCCTAAGGTGGATTTCAAAACATTTACCCAATATCCCATTTAACATGGCACACAAGTGAATTTTCACTTATAAAGCATTGCTATAATAGAATGCGCTTTGTCAATACCTAGTTATTTCACGCTAACCATGTGAAAAGAATTCAACGCTTTCTCACATACCTTACCATGTCTTCATTTTCGACATCTGCGCTATACCACGTAAGCCACCGCAAGTGTACATGGCAGGTTTTGCAGTGGCGTTTTTGACGCAGAGTATTACAGAGCTTGCATACATTCTGGGCAACCTCGGCGTGTTCCTTAACATATCTACCGTATTGTTTCTACGCTTATTTCACACATTCTCCTATCTATAAAAAACTCAAGTTCATCTATCTATAAAAACCCAAGCTGAGTACGTGAGACATCCGTGGCTTACTCAGGAAATTATTTTCCAAAATTCGGACAGTGTTCTTCTGTTATAATTCTATTTAAGAGCGCAGTCTTTTGTCCCAGTAGTGGCTAGATTCTCTTTAATAGCGCGTTTGCTTTACAAGTTAATAAGAATAGTGAAGTCTTCCTAAAATTACCTTCGTTCTAAGCATTCGAATACCACATTGGAAATGAAAATTTGCTATAAGAATTCAGCCAATACCTTGATTTTACCACTTATCTGTCAAACAGGAAGCTTTACTTCACCATTTACTAAACATTATGTGCCTGTGAATAAATACTACAGGTGATTCCTTTGCCAGTTTCAGCAAATGAACACAGCCCTCCCTACTGCGGTTCTTTTTAAGATTTCTTTCCTGAATCCCAAAGCCTATTATAAATTGTGCTCCGAAAACCAATCTTAAAAATAATAGAGAAAAAAATCCCAGTGAGAGATGGGGGAAATTTTCCATTTTAGATAAATGATATGATATTTGTGGACTCCATAGTCATTTTATTGAGACAACTTAGGCTTTGACACGTAGTGTCATCATCAGGTCTGCACTACTACACTACATGTTGAAACCTAGATCGTTTCGATAAAAATTACTATGGAGTCATCTAAGGTCTTATAATGTATCAATTTTAAAATTAATTTTAATAAGAGGAGATCTAACATATTTTCAAGGATAGTAAAGCATTTCACATATTGGACACATTCAAATGAAACATGTCGTTAAACATGTCTTTATATAGACTGAAAATTAGGACTCAATATTCTCTCTTACAAGAAGAGTAGTGAACGTCATAAGTATCCATGCCATGGACAGTGAATATCCTCCCCGGGCAGGATTCGTACCCGCAACCCTGGAATCCTGCCCGAAAGATATACCCACCGACCCTAGAGCCGACTATGTTATGTGGCGTATAAGGTCCAAATCTTTATCATTAACAGCCAGTATCAGGAAGTGGCCACGATAATGAAAGAGAAAATGGCTGAACGGCTGAAGTTCGTTTTGGTGTAATTTTATTCTTACATGCGGTTGAAAAAACCCCAAATATGATATGTTCAAACTCCATCAATTGTAAACTGATGAAATTAACCCTAGCTTCGAAGCCCAAGCTAATTTCAGATAGCGCCCCAATTAAGTTCCATTAAAAACGTTGGGCTTCAGTCTATTAAAAGACTTAAATTAGCAAAATGGTATTTCACCTACACCGGATTCCCGTGGGCAAGGAGCGTATATGACATTCATTTCAAAGCAGGAAATTCTTCGCCTGGTTTTTCATGTAAAGTATATTAATATTTTTATGTTCCAAGCAATGTTGCCAGATTCAATCATAACTTCACGGAAGTCCCGTAATTGAAAATGCATGCTAATAATCCCTTCATCAAAATTTCGACTTTATTATCTTCCTTTATTTAATCATAAGATAAATATATTTGTTTGTTATTGAATTCTTTACCATGGATCGTAGTCAATAAACGTATGCAGTCATTTTAAATCAAATTTTTGGGCCTTATATAACTATATATTCACCTGGGAGTAAATTTAAAGTTATAAGTTTAATTTATCCTAAACAAAACGCCATGCTGTACATAATAATATATAATATTTTTTGGCACCTGGTAATTGTTCACATAAACCTGACTGTGGGTGGACAGCATCTGTACGTACAGCTGAATACAAAGGTGAGGAGAATAATCCTAAAGTAGTTTTGTTCAGCTCGGATTTTAAAATATCACTTTCTGATTATCCATTAATTCGTGCATTTGGACTTGCATGTTATTTGTCCAAGGTATCACGCATTAGCAGTTGACATGATACATATTCATCAATTTTTGCAAATATAGGCCTTCTTCAATCTTCCATGCAAGTAGAAGAAATCAACCTCATGCTGGATCTTAGAGTGTTACACTTGAGAGTAAAACACGATGCCTTGATGTGTAACGGTTCTCTATTTTTAACTAAGTTTGAGAAACATGACCGAATGGCAATAATTACCAACGACAAAAACAAAAAGTTTAACTCTATTTTTGGTCAAATTTTGTCTTCATCCGGGAAAATAGTTGAATGCTACATGGAGCAACAAAATGATATTTATATCACGAAATTCTGCAAAGTACCCTGGGTTATAAATCATTGAGGACTTTTGCAACGGCGAAAAAAAAATCGATTGCTTGATACCGCGGTGAAGCCGACTCCTGCCCTCCGGCAACCAGGTATGCAACGTTGAGGCTAGTGTGCTGATATGCTACGCTTTCATAAACTTTGCTTTGTTATATTCAACCTCTTCCAATTAAAAAAACCCAATATAGAAGTTTTAATGGTGACACTATCGGGGTATTGATTGTACAATACAATACAGCCCACGATATCGGATGCCAATGTAAGTAGCTTAAAGACCGCTTTATCCTGGAGTGCTTCGGAATCGAACGCGAATATTTCATAATCATATTTTACTATTCCTTTGAAAAAATATGTGTCCATTGGAAAGAGGATGAATACATATTAGGCTTACATTTACTCTTTTGAGGACAGCGGCTTATAGTTTTTTCTGCATTGCCTTTGCCATTCTCCCTTTAGTGGTCGGCTTGGTGAAAAAAGCCATTTATTATGACATTTTATGATTTATGAAATTTTATGTGTTCAGTTACGATGATTTTCGGACTATGTGAAGTAAATTTGCAAAGCTTCATGAATCACACGGCTTCAATAACAGTAGCTAGATTGTCTGTTATTCCGTATTCTTCCCTGGATATTATTTGCACTATAATATGATAGATTGTATTTTACAGAGGTTCTGATTAGTCTTAGTAAAGGTGTGTGAACATGAATAATGCCAGATGAATTTTTGTTATGATCTATTTCGTAATCTTTACTTGCTAAGTAGCAAAATACAAATTTTAAAGAATTAAGTCAAATTAGTTTTTATTGGTATCTTTATGAAAAATCTATCTATCTATTAGAGATATAGTCCTTTACATTAAAACATTTAAGTATTTTTAGGGTAGTTGCGTTTTCATTTAGGCAAAAGAAAATGGTTAACTCCTCAGCAGCCCTGAATTTAAATACTCATTTATTTTCAACGATCAAGAAGACCAATTGTGAAGGTGAAAGGAAATTTCTCCAAAAAATAACGGAAAATGTTTTGACAAACAGATATATTTCGCCATAGGATTTCGTTTACTCCTCAAGTGGGGTAATAGATGGGTTGACAGTAGAGTTTAATTGGTAGTTTTGGAACTTAGGTTGGCTAAAATAATTATTTTATAATAAGAAATATATAAAAAAAATATTTGAGAATAACTTAAGCAATGCTCAATTATGGAGTTCCATTTTCCATGCTACACGAAAGCAGTGGAGTGACTTGTAAAAGAAGTAACCCAAGCTTCATTGACATCTGCAACAGTAGAGGAGAGACAATTAGAAATACTGAAAAGACAATAAAGCAAAACCTTCAACTTTCGAAATGAAACCCCAGTTCATGCTGTGGTATGATCAGTAAGTTTTACATTTATGTGCCTGAGAAGAAAAATAAATATATCAATAATGACCCTTAGTGTTTGATGAAAACAATTTTAAAAGGCGAACACTGACACGCAGAAAAACCGATTGATTCAACAAAATGAAAACTTGTTTATTTTTCAGATAGAATCTAATCTGATAAAGGAATTACGTTCCTCAATTTTATTTATGAGTGTTTGAGTATGCGAGAAAGCTCATAGTGCAGGTTTCTTCACGTGGTGAGTTCTGGTGACTTTTTTTTGTATCCTTTTTCCATGTAAAAAAAATAATCGTAAACGTTGGCCAAATCCTGGGAAACCAGTGAGTTATCCTATACTCCCTGAGTGATAAGAGTGTAGGTATTATTATATTAATTTCCAAAAAATATTCCGTGATTGCTCGTTTGTGTAAATTTTGTAATTGTCAAATATTATTCAAAGTAACAACCGAAGACGCATGCATGATGAAATTTGCTGCATTCGCGGCAAGCGGACAGGAGACGCGAGCCGGCAGGAGAAGCGAGTGGCTTATTGACCGTTGTGCTGTGATGCTGCATGGGCGTTGAATAATTTCGTGCGGCCGCACACTTAAAGTAGGCTATTTGTGGCTTAACAGTCGCAAAATAGGGACGTAACTCCGTAAAGAACCACTATAAAACATGCTTTTTTCCATTTTCAGCCCCCCTCCTCATAAGTGGCCTCGGCGCAAAGGTCTGGTGTCCCAAGGTCCTAAAGCAGAAGTCCAAAATTTTTCAGGCCTTATTTGTCACTTTGACAGCTTTTTCTAGAGGGCCAAGTTTCCGTGCAAAAATCGATTATTCCTATCCGCCCTAATGTGTAGGTATCAGATGCTTTTCTTGCTACGCGTTGAAAATAATAATTATCCTAATATTTACTGTATTATTTTAACCTGTTCATGCCTCTGTATTGATCCTAGCACGTAAAACAAAGCAATAGCAACAGCGATATTGTTCTTTTATAAATGAATACTCTCAGTTCACTTTATGAAATTAGATTATAGTTCCACACCCAAAACCACTGAGAGATAGTACGCTATATCCGCGCAATATGTGCGCCATCTCCAAAAACAATGTAGATACAAAAAATTTTCTGTGGCAATGAATAACCTTTGCGGCCCAGCATTCACAGATTTGATCCCCTCTCATGCTCGAACTTCTTTGTATTCCGAACGACACTGCCTTTGTATGGAGTTTAATATGATTTCGACCGTAGGAGTACAAAAAACCGTTGAATATCAAGGGTGTAAAATAAATCATAAAATTTACCGGACTTGGCGCACCCTTTGCTTTCAGATTGTCATTTAAACGTAGAAATGTTGCTTTTATATTGTAGTTCGATATCATCTCGACCGTTGGATTAGGTACTGGAATCGTTCCTGATCAAGACTATAAAATGCATCATAAAATTTACCTGACGTGGCCCAGCCTTTGCATTCAGATTGTCTCTCCAGATAGTCTTGCTCCTTCAAACCCACAGATCCTCTTCCACAGCGTTGACCGCGTGAACATTAAAGCCTAATAAAGACTCGCTCAATCCCTCCCTCTCACCCCTCCCTCTCCATCTCTCTCTCTCTCTCTTTCTCTCTCTATCTCTCTCTCTCTTTCTCTCTCTGCCCTATGGCTTCAAAAAGTTATTTCTATTGCCAACCACTAACGAATTGAAAGTGGTCTGTGAATTGGGTGATGAGGTAAACAAGTTTGGGGATGTCGCAGAGAGGGTCGTGCCTGGATATTGGGTTGAGAGACTGGGGAGGAGTGAGAGGGCAATTGGGAGGAACGTAGGGAAGGAGAGAGATCGCTAGAGAGAGAGAGGGAGATATTTAGACAAAAGTTCAAGCGGCGGACAGTGGGTGAAAATCTAAAATTTCATTGGAATTAAATATGAGTGTATATTCCTTCAAAAAGTGAAATAAAATAAAATCCTGCACATATCTGAGGCCTTACTCATTGTTTTAAATAATGTGAAATAATACTCTGCTCCTCACTGCTTGGTTTCTACGTGCCGACGCGCCAGCATGCGACGGAATTCAAAATTTACATTCTTCTTTCAGAACCCGAGATTGCAATAGCACTCATTTTTTATTTTGTATTTTACACAAGTCTTTCAATACTTTTTGTGGTTGATATCCCATCACTGTACTTAAATCCTCTCCTTGTATATTCGAAGTGGTCAGACCTAGGTGGCGGCCACTCAAATGGTGGAAAAATTTGACGAGAATACTTTCATTTAGTGTCTTTTGTCTGTAGTAGATACAAGATGCTTTGTACAAAAGCCATAAGTTTTTTTCTAATTTGGACACGCGCAATTTTTATGTCCCATAAACTGGATTTACCAATAACGCTTCTTCATTTTTGATGAACAATACTTCAACATCTCCCGGGTGAGAGGAAGACACTAGTGTTTGTATGACATTCGCTGTGAAAGGACAGTGTAGAAGGTCAAGCAGTTAGTCAACAAGAATGTAAGCTTGACAAATATAACCCACCCTTAATTAATGCATGTTCTTTGGAAAAAAGGAGAAAAAATGAAAAAAAATTGTGGTGCTCTTTTTGTACGAGAAGTTGAAAGAGGACTAAAACTCGAAAAATTTGCCTGTGGTTTTAGTCCAGATACATACATATTCTATAAGTACTTTCAGCCTGACGAAACACAGACATGTTTCTAAGAAGATTTTACACACATAATCGCTATTTTAAAATACATTCTAAGCACCTCTGGTGCAGGTATATGACCATCGTCAACGTGATAACCGTTTAAAAAATAAGACTGATAAAAATTGTATAAAAAGTTTCATTTCTGATTTAATATAATTTTAGAACAGGAATACCTCGTATCAAATCTGATCAAATATTTTGACTTCTTTAGAGAAAGGAAGAAATAGGCCCAAACGAAGAAAAACTGAAAAATTAGGATGTAGTACTTCAGAATTGGAGTTGTGTTTGGCGATTTTAATCCACCTGCATGCCGTAGGCAATGATACTGCAGCCATGACCATGAAAGAAGCGACAATAACAACTACAGTCAGGCCTAAAATTACTGACAAAAGGGATAAGAAAACTTGCTTCTCAAACTGAATCATCAGATAAAGAGAGAAAATAATAATTTATTGTGTCCCATAGAGAATTCGCTTAAAATAAATGTACAGTAAAAGCAGTTATTTTTCTGTTGATTGCATCAGTAAGTCTTTACGCAAAAAATTACATAAATAAACTTTTTTCACGTTCCAGGAATTTGTGTGAAAAAATTACCCAATTTGCAACAATTTTGAAAACTATACCAAGTGAGATAAGATTAATTGCCACCATATTCACAAAATATTCTTATTCTAATATAGAAACATATTCAAATGTGTATATTGGGTGTTACATGTTGTTCGCCGTTCATTAGGTTTGAATGCACGGTGAAGCACGGAGAAAGTTGTAATTATACCAATAAGAAATCTTTTCGAGGTCTTGGAAGCAGGTCTCCTCAATGAGCCAAACGTTATCCGAAGAGTTAAGGTAAACATTCAGGAAAAAAGTCTATGTTAGCGACCAATGGGGATCTCTTCCATGGACTACACTTTACTTCTGACCCTTCTGACCCATATATTCCCTGCAATTCCCTAATTGCTAACATGGTGAAGAAGATTATATCACACCAGGTGAGCAAACTTCTTAGATTCAGGAGATGCATAAAAATGCTGAATCTTTGTAAGAGGAAGATTTTGAATTATATTTGAATCATTGCTTTTGAATAACCTAAGTAATGGTTAATGACGAAAACACAATGTTAAAAATCACATTTTAAAAAATACGATTAACAATGCTTTTAATTACTTAAAACCTCTCCATAAACAGTTTTAGATATTTTAAAGTTTTTACTGCATAATAAATACAGGAATCTGCTTGCATGTAAATTAATCAAAATACTCATGACCTGGATATAATAATACATTGATGGAAACACATTTGAATTTTTCCTGTATTTTGTCTGCTTCTCACTAATTTTTTGGATATTGCAGTTAGTATTCTCCCATATATTATGGTGATTATACTAGAGAATTAATGGCTCAAAACGCCAATTACATTTAGTTTCACTTACTGCTGAGGAAGTTAAATTCCAATTTGACTGCGATTTCCTTTTCGTAGCTTGTGTCCGACGTGATAAGGAAAATTCGGGACCATCGGTCATCTATTCATGAAGATCCACAAAACATTTAAGCTTTCCAAATTATATTACATAATACTTTTTAACATCACAAAAGCTTCCACAACACAAATTGGCCCAAGAATTTTCAAACCAATACTTACCGTAACGGGCACGAGGCAACGGAACTTATTGATAATTAGTTCTTACGGCCCAATATATGGTGAATATCAATGTGAAAAAAACGTCTTATGCACCATGAAAACAACGATCACCAATTCCATGGGTGTTTTCAAGTCTCTCATGGTGTTTTCAAGTCTGTTTCCGCACTAATAGGCGCTTCAGACCGGGAGGAAAGGTATAAGGATAGGGATGGAAGGGATAGAAGGGATAGGGATATGTGGCCATATATCGTTTTCAAGTCTGAGAAGGGAACTTTATATAATAAAGAATAAAAAGGACGCACGTTAATGGGTAACTAAATGTTATATTAGTAAAAAAAAAGATAAAAATTCGGAACTAACTTATGAAATTATTTCTGCACGAAGAACTAATAATGAACTGAATTCCAAACTAATTGTTCTAGGTAAATGTTTAGGTTACAGGTGAAGCCGGTATGTAATAAAAAATAACTCCGTTATACGTGTAGAGTGCCATCTAAGATTTGAAGTTTGATTTATTCTTGTCTCACATGTTTGGTCATCCGCCCCTGGAAAGCGCACAGCCATCCGCACTGAAAGGGTTAAACGGTGCCTCCACCATTAGATTTTTACAGAATCTTGTGGTAAATTTAGGCTTCTAGAAGCACTAAAACTGGATTTCTCTGATCAAAAGGTTTAGAGACATCATATCGGCGTAAATTACAAAAACAGTTGCTTTTTTCGATTTCCGCCCACTGTGCGGCGGAGATTAAGCAGGTGGTCATTACTTCGTAAAATCGACAAAGAGACAGTGGTCGTGGGAGAGGGGAAGTTGTATTTGAATGAAAGCATACCTTTCTCAGTGCTAAAAAAATTGGTGACCTTCACCGAGTCTCAAATCGCAGTGAATATTCGTTTGAATTTAATTCACGGTAAACAAGTCAAATCAACACCACGTGCGGTATTTCATGATTCTCAAGGGCCGATGCATGCATCATTTTTCCCTTTCTTACCCATGCTCGAGATATTGCACTCTCAAGCGAGGAATTCATCAGTTCGTTTCTTGTGTACAGAATGCTACATATTTATGTAAGCCATAATTTGGAAAAAAGAGCTACATACACATACACAAGAGTAAATGAAAAAGAGTGAACCGGAATAGTGGCTGGATGAAAGTTGGCAATCCATTGTGAGGAAAATTCGCTTCCATCGGCATCGACAGGCCATTGAGCAATTAATAAACTATTCTAATATGTATATTTTCCGAGGTAGACTTGAAAATGAAGTATGATATGCTCGATAAAATAGGAAGGAATATTCAAATTTGAAAATAATTGAAATAAAATGCATCATATGAATATGCAGATAGCCATCTTTCTTTCAAATCTATCGGTGGTTCTAATATTAATCTGATGGTTTGCCATTCACCACACAAGGTTTGGCTGAAATGTAAGCAAGTGAACAGAATGTTAAGTTAGTTCCCAAATGCTTCATCATGAGAAAAATAAAATCGATCATTAACTTATACGCTTAGCCAACGAGGTTGTACTTGGACTTATGGTATTCTAATGTCGAATGACGATTTAAATGTATTCGCAAAGTGTCAAATAATCGACTTTGCGTTTCTTGTTAAATTTGAAGGCCTGATATTCCATATGAGATGAAATGATAGACTGTTTAGGTGATAATGACGTTACTCGTCAAAACCAGTTGTTAGTGGGATGGGAATGAAAGATTAATCACAAAGTCTTAATTTGTATTAACTAGAGTGGATTTAAAAATGGTTGACATCACTGTAAAAAGTAGATCTGATTTTAAGGTACAAAAGCGATCTGAATTTCAGATGCAACAATTTTAAGACAGGGTATGTTGAATTTCAGCAGTAATATCTTGTCTAAAAATAAGGCAGGTGAACGGCTGAAAATCAGACCATCCAGAATCCTGCTTCCTCTGCTTCCTGCTCAACTGCTCCTGTACCAACCATCCATGTTCCTGCCTCTTCCGTACCTTAAATCCGTGTTCCTGCCTTACAACCAGACAGCGCTTAAATTCAGATCGCACTGAAAATCAGATCAACTTTTTACAGTGATGTGTTGTACAATAAAGAAGCCAGCAAGAGAAAGTTAACAAAGTGCAAAAAGATGTGCCGGTAATTCAGAAGAAAATTTCCGAAGGCCTGAGGGTTTTGCGGGGATCGGATAAGGAAAAGGTGACAACACACCAGTAGCGCACTTACGCGGGAGGTCGGGGGAGTCCCTCCTCCTCTGTTCTCCAGAAAACTCAAATTAAGATTTAGTTGAAAAGTCCATGGCAACATTATATGGGAAGATTGGAACAACTCGTTAAATCATTTTATTTGAGTACGGCTGGACCAAAGACGGCCGTATTTATGATAGCATAGAAAGAAAACACGAGCCAAATCCGCAAAAATACTTTTTTAAGGTTAAGTTTCAATAAATTATTCATGTTAAAATATTTGTCTTAGAGAGATTCTGTATACTGCATTTTGTTTCGAGCCCTAATAAAGGCCCGGGAAAACTATTCCCGTTTTGGCCAAGTGCTGGGTTCGATTCCTGGTGCCAGTGCTGTGTTTAGTTCATTTAGTTCAGAGTTAATTTTCTTTCAGATTTTTTTTCGAGCGTTGCTAAGGTATTGTCTTTTCCGAAATCGTGGATGCTTAAAAGTTCTCCGTATGCCGTGAACTATATTGCGCTGTACACGAGGATAATGGAAGATGTTAAAGGTGGTTTTTTCCACTGGTTCTTGAGGCGTGATTGGCCATTTATTTCTGCACAAACATTCGTGCTGACTGCTAGATTCACATATATAGTACGTTTGCGTCTGTGAAATTAGGAGTATTAATATGTTGTTTTGTTTGATTTCATTACGGGTTTGTGCATTTGCACTATGTTTGCAATAATGATCTCTGTGTAGTGAAAATAGTTTTAACGTCGTTGTGTTCTCATACGCTGTGAAATCATATCATATTTTTAAAATCCATTAATATCTATAATTTACTATTTGATTTTACATAACACACAATTTTTGGCTCCCAAAGTGTGAAGTAATATCAAGGCTCTACTCATCATCAGCATCATGGGCCAACAATCCTAGGATTGGTTTGACGCAGATTTCCACTCGATTCCTCTATCGACCAACCCCTTAATATTGACGTGACTTTTCTCTTTTACATCCCTCACAACCTGTTCCATATATCCCATACGAGGCCTGCCTTACCCAATCTTCCCGTTCACTTTTTCCTCGACAATTGTCTTCATCAAACATTCGTGTCTCATGATATGGCCGATTAAGTTGTCCCATCTTCTTTTTAGAGTTGTCAGCAAACTTCTCTTTTCTTCCACTACCTTTAGAACTTGTTCGTTACTCTTCATCCTTCTTCTGTAGCACAACATTTCGAAAGCTTCTACCCTTTCTTCTCCGCTGCTTTCATTGTCCATGCCCCATTGCCGTGAATAAACATACTCCAGATGTATGTTCTGATGAATAATTTCCTTACTTCTACACTTGTATTTCCAGTGGTATTTAAAGCTTCTTGTGATAAAATTCCCTCTTTGCCTGGACTATTCTACTTAGGTACTATTTCCTTTTTTGCTTCGTCCATCATTGGTTGCTTGGATTTCTAGCTAACAGACCTCTTTCACTTCATCTAGTTTTTCTTTTCCTAGTTTCACATTGGTTTTGGCCTCTACTTTTATACCAACATCTTAGTCTTCTTCTTATTTATCTTTAGCTGAAATCTGGCCATTGTCCTTTCCATGGTTTCTAGAATCTTGTTCAGAGCCCTCTCTGTATGTGCTATTAGTGCTATGTCATCGGTGAATCGCAGCATGATTATTTTTTCTCCATGGACAGTTACTCCAAAAGATTTTCTTTGATTTCATTGATGAAAACTGCTGTAATTACTATTTAATTGAGAAAATTTAATTCGGATGAGACATTTTGAATGGAATTTTTTTTTGGTGAAACAGTGAAAAACACGTATCTTGAAGTATCTACCTTTGTTTTTAGATGTGATTTTGCTGTATTATTATTGCACTCAGCACACCGTCTTTTTGCGTAACCTGTCACAAGATGCCCACTAAGACCTGGCCTTGCTAGGTTTTGAATTCGAGAGGAGAAATTCAGAGGACTGTTGGTTTTAGGTGCCACGCCGTATTTCTGTAAGTGAGTTTGTACAACTTCTCGGCGGAATGCAAGAGAATCTAGCGTAAGCCCTGAGGATAAAAATCTGAGCATTACTCATAGAACTGTGAGAACATGTGAGAACTCACAGCAGTTCCTTAGCCACATCCAAGGATTAAAATTGGAGACCGAGGACATTTTAGTCAGCTTCGACGTGGTGACACTTCACCAAAATACCCAGGGAAGAAGCCATCAAGGTAGTTCGAGATAAGTTTGATGGGAACATAGCAGACATGGCAGGAATATGCATCAATTCAACGTATTTCAAGAGGAAAGGAGATTTTTATGAACAAACGGAAGGTGCTCCAATTTCTCCAGCCATTGCTAACATTTTTATGGAAAGCTTTGATAAAACCGCATAAGAGAATGCTACATACAAACCATCGATGTGGATACGTTACGTCGACGACACCTTCGTGGTATGGAGACACAGACGTAGGAAATTTGATGAATTTCTCGAGTACCTAAATAATATTGATCACCGAAAAATTCACTATAGAGGACTAACAAAAAGGGAAGATGCCATTCCTAGATGTCCTGGTAAACAGAAGAGGAGATGGCACGCTGGAACATACGGAGTACAGAAAAGCTATCAATACAAACCAATATCTGTATGCACGATCGCACCACCATCCTGCACAGATTAATGGAGTGATGAAAACTATGTTTCATCGGTCCATCACACTCAGCGATGAAGAACATAGAGATGAGGAGCTGAAGAAACTGACAGAAATCTTGGCTAAGAATGGATATAGAAAAAATGAGATAAGGAAGACAGTCTCACAAAAATTAGGACCTCGGCCCCAGCCACCGGAGGAGAAAAACTCAAAAGATCAGAAAAAAGCATACCTTCCGTGTATTCAGGGAACTACAGACAGGATATCTCGCATATTAGGGAAATACGAAATAAAGACAATATTCAAACCAAAGAAACAAATACGAGACATTGTGAGGAGGGTAAAAGGGAAAGAAAAATTGGAAACAGAGGGAGTTTACTTGCTAAAATGTAATACGTGCGACAAGGTCTACGCGGGGGAAACAGGACGGACAATTAGAACGAGAGTCAGAGAGCATGCGGCTGCAATACGCCTCGGACATCAAGACGAATCAGCAGTCGCCGAACACGCAGCAAAAGGCCACGAAATCGAAACCGAGAAGCCGATCATCGTTGCCAAAGACCGGCATTTTAAAACAAGGCTTGTTAGAGAAACCCTAGAAATAAAGAAACACCCCTGCAATTTTAACCGTGACCAAGGACAAGCTATCAGCAGTTCCTGGCTTCCAGTTTTAGCGAGAAATAAAAATACCCAGAATGTTCCACAACTCCCTTCCCCTCCTCCTCCTCCCTCCACCCCCCCTCTCCCCAAATTCATATAAACAGATGCATAACCACTCCGGTCACTCAGTAGCCCTGAGGAAGTCTCCGGCAAAGGAGAGGAAACGTCGGCTACCCTCAAACCAGTTCACAAGACGCGGACAACCCAAAAAACATATAACAAGTCATAATATGAACCGCTAACGTTTTAACGACTTGACGATGTTACTGTCATTCGATGCTTCTGCGATCAAGTTATCCCTTTCATCAACTACGAATTTGAAGGAACCTTTTTATATTTTAATCATGGTAGTTTTACCTGGCCATGTACAGTTGTTCAATCCATTTACCCTGACTGCTTATATTTCTGTCATACCTTTCCTTCGCATTTCTGACCTGCGATAAGAGCTTGTTAAGAAATTAACAAACAAATATGAAAAGGAGATTCCGGGATAGTTTTACTGTAATAAAGCTGAAAATTGGTAGATCACTGATTCACCGAGATCCATACCAACCACCCTCTCAGACGGCCCTTTGCATCGGCGACCCTTATCTGCATGAAGACAGTAGCCCTGTCACTGCGCAAGTACACTAGCCTCTTTTTTATTATGTGCATCGTAATTGACGGTAAATTGTATAGATATGTGGAAGCGACAGGTTCCACTTACAAGTGTATCCTCTTGCGCCCTTCACGCTGGGATGCACTTTAGATTCTCAACCAGTGAGACACCTGACACCACCAAGCACGCCCACGTTGAGAACTACCAGTTTCACAGAGTAGCCCGCGTACATGTGCCGGAGATTTCACAGCGGACCTTCATATTTCGTCCTTTTTTCTATCCCCTTCGCTACAATGTTCGTTTCGGCCCGTGCCGTAAACTGGATCACGAACTTGGCATGCGAGAGATTGTCGAGGAAAACGATGTCGGGCTTCGTCACCTCACCAGATTCAACCAGATTTCATACTTATCGTTCTCCATGACGGACTCGATGTCTCCAGGGGCGTAAAGGAGCTACGAATTCGCATCTATGCCGTAATGGTGTCTTAGATGGTAATACAACATCCACATAGCCGAGTTTTGTTGGTTTTATATGCGTTTTTTGCATAAAAGCTGCAGTCAGAGAGTATATGACCTAAAGTCACCAGCTGCCTTTGGCACGCTCTGCATCTCTTGTCCGTCACGTTTGCCCGAAAAATGAGGTGACGGTACACAAGGGTGTTGATGACACCATGTTGGCACGCGATCACAAATCCCTTGGTTTCCGACTTCAAACCTGCGGAGCGCAGGAAGGCGAACGTGAGCTCCTTGGATAACCCATGCGATTCCAAGTTTCGAAAGAAACTTCTTTGCATGGGCTTCTCGGTATGCTTGCAGAGCAGAGTATTTTGCTCCGCAATCTTTACTTCGAGCTTAAGCACGTCCACTTTCAGCGACAGGATTGATTTATCGGACGCTTCTCCGCTAGAAGTAACATCCAACCCGAGGCCGTCTGCTTCCCTTTCCACCGCCTGGAATAGGAACGCCTCTTTGCCGACTCTCTCGTGTTTCTTTACGAGCAGCATAAGGGGGTCCGTGCTGTGGAACACGTGGCACGCCGTATTGAGGAGTTATCTGTCATGAAGGCACTCAAGGCTTATCAACACTCTACCACCTAGATTTCTCAGGAGATATTTGGATTCGTTGCGGGTGTCGCGAATCTATAAATTATGCGGAGGAGGAGAAGGCGAAATTATTGACTCCACGCGTGTGACGCTTAAGAAATTTACTACGAAGTAACAAACGCTGGGCTGCTTCCCGCGACCAGCTCGACAGAAAGACTAGGCGAGAGTGACTGCCTTCAGCACGCCGGGAAACGTCTCGGCTGCTTCTTCGTTCGCCTGCTTCGGCGGACGGGGTCGCCCCAGTCGGCGAACACAGTACGAGGTCGCCGACCGGGTTCGTAATCGTAGCCGCAGCGGTAATAGGCGGCGCCACCGGCGGGGAGGCCCGCTGGCGCCACAGCCACTCCCTCCCCAGTGACCGCAGCCGGAGGCCAGGAGAACGACACCTTTGGCCGCGCTCGTACGCGGCCTGGTCGCTTCGGTAGGAGATGTGGTACGGGCGCCGTCTGGGGTGCCGGTAGGGGCTCCGGGTGGTTGGGTGGTGGATTCTCGAGCCATGCCGGGATCTCAGGCTCCTCTGGGGGCTGTGAGGGTGAGGGAATAGGCCGCGGCGTTGTAGCTAACGGCTGGGGTGCAGCAGGCGGCGTGGACGATGAGGACGTGTCCTTCGGTGCTGTCTGGGGGGTGGGCTCGTCCGATGACTCCCGGTACGCCGGCTTGAGGCAGTCAGTGGAGAATGTCCGCTCCACTCCATCGTAGTCCAGCACGAACGCCTTGTTGGAAAGCCGTCGGATGACACGGTGAGGGCCGGTGTAAGGCTGCTCAAGGGGCCGGCGTATTTTCTCCAACCTACAAAAGACATGGGTGCATGAATCCATATCTTTAAAGATATAAGGTCTATGGGAGGAGTGGTTCGTAGCTGGGACCGGCCTGAGGGCGCTGAACAAGTGCCGGATTTCTTTCGCGAAATCGGCCTCGTTCACGGAGCGTTCCTGTGGGGCGAAGAACTCTCCTGGGACCCTTAATGTGGTTCCGAAGAGCATCTCGGCTGGGGAAGCTTGGAGGTCCTCTTTAAGAGCTGTGCGCAGACCCAGCAGGATGGTCGGCAGCGCGTTTGGCCATGGCATCTCCGGCGTGCACTTGAGTGCGGCCTTGAGGGTGCGGTGGAGCCTTTCCACCATACCGTTGGACTGGGGGTGGTACGGTGTGGTATGGACGTGGTTACTGCCGGTAAGCTTAGCAAGCTCGCCGAAAAGTCGCGCCTCGAACTGCGGGCCCTGGTCTGAGGTGATGGTGAGTGGTGTGCCGAACGTGCAGATCCACCCACTGTACAGTGCCCGAGCCACGGTACAGGCTAACATGTCGGCAAGGGGGACAGCATGCGGCCAGCGTGAGTAGCGGTCGATGATAGTCAGGCAGTACTGCAATCCCTGGCAGAGCGGCAATTTTATCAGGTCGACGTGGATGTGGCAGAACCTAGCGTCCGGTGTGACGAACCGTTGCAGTTCAGCCCTGTTGTGACGGTGGACCTTCGATTTCTGGCAAGGTATGCATTCTTGAGCCCAGCGGTGGGCATCCTTGCGGACACCGGGCCAGAAATATTTTCCTGAAAGGGACTTAGCCGTTGTTCTACCGCTCGGATGGGACAGGCCGTGGATGACATCGAATGCGACGCGCCGGAGGCTGGAGGGAAGATACGGCCGAATGACGTTATCGGCGATGGAGCAATGGAGGTCCTCATCTGCGATGGTGAGCCGTTGCAGTTGCACGCGAGGGTTGTCCAGCAGGTGCTGCAACTCTGGATCCTCTGCCTGAGCTCCCGCGATCGTTTTCGGGTCCAGGCGTGACGGCATCGTGATGGTGCACGTCCGTGAAAGGGCATCTGCCACCACGTTCTCCCCCCCCTTGAGGTACGTGAACGTGGCATTGTGCTGGAGGATGTAATCCAGATGTCGCTGCTGCCTCGGGGATGCCTTGTCCGACGACTGGTCCGCAGCGTAGACCAGGGGACGGTGATCCGTGCAGATGGTAAACGACTGCCCTCCAAACAGCCTCCTGAAAAACTTGACAGCAGAATAGGCGGCCAAAAGTTCTCTGTCATAGGTACTGTACCGCAATTCAGTAGGTGTCAGCTTTCTGGAAAAGAAGGCCAGCGGCCTCCAGGTTCCGTCCGGGTGTTGCTGGTTGAGGGCTGCTCCAATGGCTGTACTTGATGCATCGGTGTGTAGGGACAGCGGGGCTCCCGGTTGGAGAAATGCAGTGGTAGTCGCGTCGGCGATGCTCTGCTTACACCTTTCGAAGGCGGCAATGGCTGCTGGCGTCCAAACAATCGGCGCCTTCTTACTTACCCCTTTCAACAGATCGTGTAAGGGGGCCTGGAGGTCGGCTGCGTGTGGGAGGCATCGGCGGTAGTAGTTGAGGGCACCCAGGAATCTGCGCATCTCCGAGGAATCCTTGGGTTGCGGGAAGTTGATGATGGCCTGGACCTTGGGTGCAGGGGGCTTGAACCCGCTCTCCGAAACTTGGTACCCGACGAACGTAACCTCGGGGGCGCCAAAGACGCATTTGTCGAGGTTGATGCGGAGATTGGCGGTGCGCAGCAATTCCAAGACTTCCATCAGGTGACTAAGATGTTCCTGGTGGTCAGATGAGGCGATGAGAATGTCGTCCTCATAGCATTTGGCGAAATTTAGCTTCCGCAGCAGGTGATTCATGAAACGCTGTAGGGTTTGAGCTGAGTTTCGAAGACCTAGCGGCATACCGACGAACTCGAACAATCCAAAGGGCGTCGTTACCGCGGTCTTAGGGATGTCCTTCTCGGCAACCGGAATCTGGTAGAAGGCCCTGCGGAGATCGATTTTGGAGAAAACATTACCACGACTTTCCTGCAGGAGGTCCTCGATGATGGGTAGCGGGTAACGGTCTGGCACCGTGCGGGCGTTGAGGCGGCGATAGTCTCCGGTAGCGCGCCATCCTCCGTTTGGCTTGGCTACTAGGTGAAGTGGGCTGGCCCATGGACTCGATGATGGTCGGACGATACCAAGGTCGAGAAGCGCTGCGAATTCCGCCTTGGCTGCGGCGAGGCGTTCACCAACCAGGCGGCGCGGGCGTTCGGCAATGGGTGGTCCGACGACCTCAATGCAGTGTCTTACGGGTATGTCCGGCAGCGTGGCCATGGTCTCGACAGGTGAGGCGAGGTCTGCAAAGCGTTGAAGCATACCTACGTATTGGTCACCCAGGTCTCCGGTCGGCGTGCGGAGTTGCACCACGGTCGAGACGCTGTGGACGGTGGCGGGTCCGACGGTGCCACTGATGTGACCGCTGGAGGCCAGGAGCCGTTGCCGTTGCATGTCCACGAGGAGGCCGTGGTGCTTGAGATAGTCGGCGCCAAGGATGGCCGTGTCCACGTCAGCCACGATGAGTGGCCAGGCGAACTCTCTCCGTAGCCCGAAGTCAAGCCGCATCTGTACCTGGCCGTACGTGGCGATCGGCGAAGAGTTGGCGGCGTAAAGCATTAGACTTCGCCGTGGCATCTGTCGGGTGACGACTTTTCTGGGCAGGAGCGAGACCACGGAGCCTGAATCGACCAGGAACTTGAGACCGGTGTGGCGGTCGAAGACAAATAGGCGGTTCTCGGTTGGCTTGGTGCCGGCGACGGTCGCCTCGGTCGGCGCCGGCATCAGAAGTTTCCCTGTTGTGTCGTGAGTGCTGCCGCAGATGTGGTGTTGGTGACGAAGCTGCATGGCGGTCGGCATTGTTGCGCGTTGGCACCGTAGTTGAAATGGTACCAGCAGTAGCGCGCTGTCTCGGTGGCCGCCGGCGGGAACCCTCGGACAGCGCGGCTAGCAGAACGTGATCTGCGACGGCCACGGGGCACGGCAGGGGCTGCGAGGAGTTGGCGAAGCAGCGCTTGGTTTTGCCTGGCGACGCCTATGAGCTGGACCATGGACTGTCGAATGGCGGCAAGTTCGGCCGTGACGGCGTCCGGCGGTGGCGTCGAGTACCCAGACGTTGGCGTGCCTGGGCTGGACGGCCGTGCGGCGGCGACGGTCGTTGCAGCAATCACGGGTCCGCCGTCGGTCAGCTCGTCCGCGGCGGCGGCAAGCTCTTCCAAATTAGGCGCCTTGAAGACTGTTAGAAGGCGGCGGGTGAATGCTGGTAGCAAGTCAAGCCATTTGACTCTCAGAACCTCGTCGGAGACGTGGTTCCCCGCGAGGTTCCGCATGTGTCGCAGCAATTGAGAAGGCTTTCTGTCGCCCAGCTGAAGCTGGGTCAACAGCGTATGTAGCTGGCTATCAGATGAGTCAGTCATTCTGCTGAGAATCGCGGCCTTAAGGTTTTCGTACTTATCGATTACTGGTGGGGCGCGCAGCACGTCTGCTACCTCCGCCACGGTTTCAGGGTCGAGTACGGAGAGCAGCATGTTATACTTCACCTCGTCAGAACGAATGCGGTAGAGGTGAAACGCTGCCTCGACCTGAAAAAACCAGAGGTCAGGATTACGACGCCAAAACGGGGGAAGCTTGCAGTGCCGCACGGCGTCAACAGCATTGTGGGCCTCGACGTGCTCTGGATGCTCGGCGTCCGCCTGTTGAGGTAGGTCCCGCTGCTGCTGTTGCTGCGAATGGTGCTCTGCCAGTAGATCGCCACTCGGTTGAGTCCAGTCGACGGGCAGTTGACCGTGCTGTGGTGGAACCTTGGGCGGCATGGCCCGACGGGCGAGAACCACGTAGCGCACGGAACAATTCGGGAAGTTTTCGACTCGCGAGAAATTTTGCGGCGAGAAGGACGTAACGGCTTGGCACGTATGATGAAGACGAAATGGTTTTAGACGCGAAAAGAGTCTCCACGTTGGCGGAAACGAGGCGTGGGACGGCCAGACTGAGACGTCAAAATCGAAAAAAACTTCGCGTCAAAATTTCCTTAACTCGCGGAAAAAAGATCGTACTCACTCCGAAACGGGGTCACCACTTTGAATTCGTTGCGGGTGTCGCGAATCTATAAATTATGCGGAGGAGGAGAAGGCGAAATTATTGACTCCACGCGTGTGACGCTTAAGAAATTTACTACGAAGTAACAAACGCTGGGCTGCTTCCCGCGACCAGCTCGACAGAAAGACTAGGCGAGAGTGACTGCCTTCAGCACGCCGGGAAACGTCTCGGCTGCTTCTTCGTTCGCCTGCTTCGGCGGACGGGGTCGCCCCAGTCGGCGAACACAGTACGAGGTCGCCGACCGGGTTCGTAATCGTAGCCGCAGCGGTAATAGGCGGCGCCACCGGCGGGGAGGCCCGCTGGCGCCACAGATATCTGGCGACGTAAGACTTCGGATGAAGACTACGATAGATGGTCATCATCTTCCTCATTCCCCTGTTGAGGTTTTGCAGCTCGTTGACCTTCCATTTCATGCAACCGATGGTGTACAGCAGTGTCGGAAACGCAAAGGTTTTGGTCACAAGAACCTTGTTCTTGCCTGACAGGTCAGAGCTCCAGATTCGTCTAAGTGTGTGCCTGTATTTGGCTCTATGTTTATCCTTCACTGCTCTCACCTCCTGTATCCGGTGCTGGGGGACGCCGAGGTATTCGTATGCTTCGTCATAATCAAGATGACGAATAGCATTTCCGTCAACGAGCTGCACGTCTTCCTGGTCTTCCGAGATCTTTCGTGTCGCCAGATGGATGGTAGCGCACTTGTCCAATCCGAATTCCATGCATATTCACTGTATCTGCGTAAGGTGTCCAAATCGCGATACGAAGGTCTTATGCGCTTGAAGCATAAAGCTTCAGATCATACATGGAAAAAAGATGGTTGACCTTATGCTCCCTTTTTGGCGAGACACCGCACATATACCCCTTACTTCGTCTCAACTGAACAGTTTCAACCGTTTCCAAGGACGCCACGGGGAGGCCGCTGGTCCGTTTTTGACTCCAGGTTAACTATTATCATTATTATTATTACTATTAAATTAAAAATAATTTAGCCTTCTAAAACTAAAAAATTCTTTTACATTGAAGCAGCCATTTAACCTTTTTAGGTTTGAAGGACTTTAAGTAAAAAAGGTGATTTGAATGAATTATTGCACATTTGTTGATAGTTTTATTACTAGTTTCTTAATATACAATTCTTCTTTGTACACTTGAAGATGTGTGAACTTAACTACTAGGCATTTTTCCATTTTTTTTACATATTATAGCATTTAAAATTTCATATTTACCCTTACCACAGATTTTTTATTATTGAATTTCATAATGCTTTGTTTATAAAAAAGTTTGTTTTCCTAATTAAATATTCTCAAATCTATGATGAACGCATTTGAAAATGATTTTTATCATATTTATTTCACCACTACTGATTAGTAACGATATTTTTATGCATATTTTATTAATGCTAGTAAAAGGTGACAAATTTGTACCAAAATGCAGCCCAATCTTTGCTTCGTTAATGCTTCCATTGAATCTGATTACATTTTCTTTTCTTCCCAAGAGCGTTCCGATCGACATATTTACTCTCCGTAAATGCGTACTTTTTGCTTTAGACACAATCATGGTGTATGTGTAACGTAATCGTGTACGGGACGGTCAAGCATGAAGACATCCGGTCATCGAACATAAATCTAACCATTGAGGTTTACGAGTGTCATAAACCATTCCCTCGCTAGGCTTCAGACCTTGTTCACGGTCAGACTAGGGTGGCCCAAAAAATTTTTGAAAGTTGGAAGTGTGGATGCATTTTTGGGTGCAATTTCATGCAACAAAACACCTCAATAATATCAGTTTAATTGCATAATATTTGACCTTGCCGAATCGCGTTTAAAAATTTCCAGTTTGTGTGTATCCCAGATTGCCTACTATAAAGGGGATTCCGTCTGCGTCGTCCTATGATTGTATGAGGAATTCTCGACGGTTCTTCGATATTACGAGCATTGCACAATGCTTTTTGTCAAAGGACCCTGAAGAATGGCTACAGAATGCAAGGTTTTAAGATCACCAAACACATTAGTATTGTTAATGACTCTGCCAAAAGGGGCATGTCACTTATTAAGAATTATCTTTTGAAGAAAATACTCACAAACGATGGACGTGAGAGACAATACAGACACTCGCTGTATGTGGTACACAAATGGGCAAATTTTCGATAAGTGCTGAAGAAAAAAGGTTAAGGAAAAAGTAAAGTTAATGTAAACCATAGTTAACCCATTTTAAATTGAAAAACTCATTCAAAATTTAAACCTTTATCGCCACAGATTGTTTTTCTTTCGGAAAACTTTCAAATTACGATCAAACATTTTGGAACGCGATTCGGCAGGGATGTGCGATGGAACTGAATTATTTAGGATGTGTTTTTTCAATAATTTGCACATGAAAATGCATCCACATTTTCAACTTTCAAAAGATTTTTTTTGGGCCACCCTACGGTCTGACCCTCGCAGAATGATGAGACCCTGACCGAACCTGACGTTTGAAATAGAATTATAGAAGTAGAAGTTTTCTAAATGGCAATAATATATCCATCTTATCAGGAATATTGACAGAGTTATGAGCTCTTTCAATCAATGATCCATCCTGTATATTAAGGTTGATTATGCTTTCATTACAAATTTTCTGTTATTACTAAAGCCCTTAATTTTTATCATAGAAATTCAATCATAAGGCTCTCGTAACTCTGTCAGGATTTGAATCGGTCTTCTCTAGTGCGATGGGAGCGCTCTTCAACCTAATTCCCGATTGAACGCCAAATTCAAGCGACTCGTGTCAAACTTCAGTTTCTTTACGCAAATCTTCAATGGAGTCCACGGTTAGGTGTCAAAGGTTGTCGCTTCGGGCGGTTTAAGTTTTGCTTGTAAGAGATAACCCTATTTCTCAGTGAGTGGAAGACCGCTATCCGCTACACTCACCCATTGTTTATGTTTGCATTCGCATGAAACGACATGGAAAATATTTTCTTCGGCCTTGCACAACTTATATTGACTATCAGTGCAATAGCTGCATCTGCTGCTCATTATAATAGAACTAGATTGCCAATATGTACAACGCATCGTCATTATGCTATTCGACCCGTTTACAGGAAAATACAAAAGGTAGGCGAATTTTACATTTTCTTTTTGCAGATTAAATTCAGTGACCAGGAAATATTTATCCAATGCACAAGAATAACTGTGGATGTTTTTGATTGTCTTATAAAATTGTTGAACCCACAACTTACTTAAAACTACTTATAGGAGAAAGATTCAGCAATACATCTTCCAGAATATTTCTATGTTTCAAATTTCTTATGACACTAACATTTCAAGGAATATGATTTGGAACATGCTTTAGTATATTTATATGATAGCTGTTAATTTTCAACCTTTTCAAATTATCGAGGTCAAAGCATTTACAAGGTTTGTATATCCTTTGTCCGCTTAAACGTTCTTTCCTACTTGAGGTCTAGTTATCACCAAGTGGTAAGACCACTTATGTAAAATTTACCATTACATAATTTACACCAGCATATTTTACAGTTAGCTAGTTCCTCAGTTGGTTAAACATGTTGCCTTTATTTCTATATTATTTTGTATTTTCACATAATATTTTTAAATTACCTACATGTAGTAATTTTTACCCAAGTGTCGGTACCAGGTGCTTTTTTCTATGCGTAGAAATTTTGGAAAACGAGAGTAATCATTGATTGTAGATAGCATTTGGGAGTCTTTTGCATAGTCATTCTGATAAAATGGCAACGTTATACTTCATTCTAGACTGAGGACTTCCGCAGTTGAGTGGATGAAACGTCACCATTTTATCAGAATGACAATGCGGAAGACTCCCGAAAGCTTTCTACAATCATCGGAACACCGCGAAAGTTTTCGCCAGAGATAATAATCACTGTCTTATGGAGTAATGGACGAAGGAAGACTTTTGGTCATAAACTCGTAGCCGACATCTAACATAGGTACCTTGATAGAATTGGGCTGCTAAAAGGATATGCCGGTTAGGCTGTGCGATACAGGATACATCGTCTAAGATATAAAATATGCACTTGGTATCACGACGTATATGAAAACGGCAGCTGACCTGATATTTCCCAAAGAATGTTCATGACATACCGCGATATTACGATTTCAAAATATACCTATATCATCGATAGTTTCAGGCGTTGCTTTATAGAATTTGCTTTCATGCATAATGAGTGGTAGAATAAACTTTATAATTCCACTTTTATTTATCTTGGACTAATACAACCAAATGATCAAAAATTTTAATTCGTCCTGTCGGCTGTTTCAAGCTTTAATTAACATGTCGGTATAAAAACGATCCATGCATAAAGGTTAAGAAGCAATTGGGCCACTATCTTCCCGAATACATTATATTAGTTCGACATTGAGATGAAACAACTTTTTTCCGGACCTTTGAAAAAGGCTCTGAACGAAAGAGATGGACAAAATTACCACGGTGATTTAGCGCTATTTTTTGAGTGAATCATATTTCTCTCGGAGAGAAAGAATTATATTATCGTTTCAAGGATTTCCTCAGGAAAAAATATGAATTTATTAATAAATTTTTATTGTCCAATTATATTCTACCGAAGTTCCTCTTCCAGATTGTTAAAAAAACAATAACTGCTGCTTCAAAGCTTTTCGGACAAAAACTTTTATGGTACGTGCACGAAAATATAAAGTCCCGATGGGGATGCCAGAATCACACATCATGATACTGCGTGGTATCTACAATCTTAATTTTGGTGAAGGAAACAATGATCACCTAAAACTCTAATAGAAAAAACGCCCCAATTACTCATTTATAGGAACAATTCCAAGACTCTGATCACCTTTTCCGAGGAAAGCTGGATTCATGGTAATTTATCACTGAGCCTCACACCCATCAATAGTTAGACGTGCTTTACGATACTCGGGATGTCGGTAACCACCAAAATATGTAATTACATACGGACTGCTCCATTGCTTGCACACGGATCTTCGGTGGCACATTGGGCGTCTGTATGCAAGAGATAGTGAATTCTGACAAATATGTATGAGTGCTACTCAAGGGCTGTTTGCAGGTCCCTACATGTGTATATAGGCATTTGATCACCCCCTCCCCCCCCCACCCCCCGCCGGGGTGTCCCTATCCCCTGGACTGCGCGTGGATGAATCACGAGAAGAAAAAAAAACAAAGCGAGAGACATGTAATTGACTGTTGAACGGAAGCTTCCTGTGTTTCACTTTTTTCGCTCAAACGATTCCCGACTCGGGATTGGGAAATATTACCATCGCCTAAAAGTACTCCAATTGTGCAGATTTCATCACCCCTTTCCTGGCAGGAGTGTTCAAACACCTCTCTCCTCCCACTCCCCATTCATGATTCTACAGCGACTTTGGGGTTGCAACGCAAATGCAATTGGACAGAAACGAGAGGACACACACACACACACGAGCCATCGTCGAGTGCGGACGTCTTTCTCGCAGTGCTCCTCTACGCTGCAGTTTTCTCGCCGCCTTCTGGAAGGACTGCTTGTTTTAACTCGTGGGTGAGATCGTTTCCTTTCACCTCCTTTTCATATCGTTTTTTTCACCGTACTCTCTTTTTCCTTGGTTATAATTACTTGTTTCATACTTATTTGTTCTCCCCACTAACAAAGAGCTCCCTTTTCGGTTTTCTTACAACCTCCTCGCCTGGGCCGTCGCCGTTCTAACGGCGATGGCCTTGGGGGGGGGGGGAGGGAGGGGAAGTCCCCCTCCCTCTCGTCCGCCCTCTCCGACCCCCTCTCTATCAGATAGGGGGGGACCCGGGATCCCCAGCAATACGCGAATGTCATCTATCGAACAGTTAAACAGCCTAAGCAATACTGAAATATCGAATCCACTTCCCAACTCCCCAACGACTCTGCGAAGAGTGGCTGGAGTCCTGCATTTAACACCAACTCTCAACCGACCTGAAGAAAGTCCTCGCGACCGAAAAACAACCACCGACCACGGCCCATCACTATCGTCTGCAACCTATGCCCATATCATTAACGGCAGGCCTACCGGAAGAAAATTGACATCCAATTTCCCATTTGGATATAACACCCCCTCTCAGTCACGTTTTCCCAAAATTGCACAATCGAGTTATGCACTACAGCCTCGAAAGGTCACCCCTCTAGCCAACACGTCATCCAAGAAAACAGGAATTATACTCCCTTGCATCCCGAATAGTTCTCTGCATGAATATGTATATGCGGTAGGAGAGGCCGTTGGAGGAGGAAAAAATATCACTCACGCATCTATAATTTCTCATGAGCGAGTAGGTATCTACTTTAAGAGTGAAGAAATAGTGAATACTTTCATGGATGAGGTTGGAGGAATAACGCTTCAGGACCGTTTTCTCGAGGCTCGTACTATGGCCGCAAGGGTCGAGAAACTAATTATCTCCAACGTTCCCCCAGAAGTGCCTGACAGTGATTTAATTGACATTATTCAGCAAGCTGTCACTGTATGTGGACAAATAAAACACTTCACCATCGGCGCAAAAAAAGAGGGTTATGACCACATTCTATCATTCAGAAGGGCTGTGCCCGTCATGAGAAGACCGAATACAGTGTTACCTGACTCCGTACTCCTCGATATCGACAATACCCTGCACAGGATATACTTGTCCTTTGAAGAGCCTCGATGCTACATATGCAAGGCAGAAGGGCACGTAGCAAGAATGTGCGACGCTGCAACAGTGGAGAAGGATGGCCCTTCCACAACCACGGCAGATACGGACTCACGAAATCACGTTCCATCTGACGAACCTTTGGATTCTTCCTTCTCAAATGCCGCAGATAACGACTCCGAACAACTCGCTACGGACGCCCTTCAACCTCCTAACCCCCCACCTCTTACCAAGGAATCTGCACCTCAGAAGGTCAATGATGAGCACTCAGTCTCAGTGGACCCCCCCCCCTTCCACTCCCGACACCTCTCTTCCCTCGCCGTCGTTGCCTCTTGCCTCAGACCCTTCATCGGACTCCCTCCCCCTCCATTTGTCTTCCTCTGCTTCCATCGTAGCCAGTCATCCTCACCCTCCATTTCGAAGCCTTAATACCGATCGCATTACACTTCAAGATCCACTGCATATGCCTGAGAATTCATTGGAGTCAAACCTCTTACCCAGCAATACCGCTCCTCTTCTTCCCCCGACTCAATCCTCCCCACCCCACCTCCCTTCAACCTCGCCCCATCCTAACTCCTCTTTTTCCCTCCACCTCCTCCAGTCCCCACTCATTATCCCCGACACCCCATGTGAAAACCTGACCTTAAGTGACACTTCGACCGGCATAACACCAAGCGAAACGCATATCTCATCATTGACCTCCCTTGGCGAGTCACAAATCGACGTAGATATATTTTTTGACGACATCTCCGACAGTCAATCAATAGCTCCGCGTACCATAAAAAGAGCTCAAATAGATGAAGACGTTATGCCAAACGAAGCTCAGAAAAAGAAAGTAGCGAGAGACGAATCGACGGAAGAAAAAAGAAAAAACACGCCAACCTACCGCCTCAGTGATCAAGACAGAACTATTATAGAAACCTTGTTACTTCAAGAACTTCCCGACAGCAATATTTCTGCAGACGCACTTATTAAATTGTTAGAAAAAACCCACAACAGAAATGGACCAAAGCAAATAGTTATCGCCAAAACGTTTACCAGCGACATAAGTGATTTATGCGACACTCTGGCCCAAGTTAAACAACACGTCTCTGAGACGCTTAGGGCACGAATGACAAGACTCATAGCTCTCTTGAAGAAAGAGTAGCTAAGTACATTTCATCGAAGCATGGTCTTATTATCAGTCGCTTCGCTAAACGTTAAATCGGTACGAGGCTCCAATAAAAGGGCACAGCTGATGGCCTTCACCGCAAAATGGAACCCAGATATCCTACTTCTGCAAGAGATCAACACTGCTACAATCCCAGTCCCCGGCCTACCAGGATACCAGTTCTTCGTATGCCCACCAGCCACATCCCAAACTGGTACAGCCATAGCCATAAAGGGCCATTTAGGAGATATCATTTCCAAACACGATATGGCCTTACACGATACCTAACCTTATGGCGCATTCCATCTTTATTGTTTCCCTCAATGTTAAGTCTGTGCTGGGCTATAGGAAGTGGGCACAACTAATGGCATTTACTGCGGAATGGAAGCCAGATATATTGTTTCTTCAAGAAACAAACATTACTAATCCTCCCGCGCCTGGTCTACTAGGATATCAACTGTTCTTATGCCCGCCGAGAAAAAACCAAACAGGAACAGCCATCGCGATAAAAAATACCATATCTGAATTTGTGACGAAGCACGAAGTAATTTATAATGGACATGCACAATCGGTACAGCTAAAATTCAAAACGACCCCAAACACTGAGTATAGTATATTATGCTTTTACGGCCCTAGGAATGTCGACGTTGCGCTACAAGCCACTCAAGCCGTCCATGATTATTTGGAGCATCTTTCGCAGATGTCTTCACCAGGATCATCTTTTGTAATCATGGGCGGCGATTACAATACCACTCTAGTACCGGAAGAGGATAGAACTGGAAAAGTTGAACGTTATCCTCATTTTGCGCGAGCTCTCCAGCGCCTGGTGGATTTTAATGCTCTTACAGACGTATGGAGAGCACTTAAACCGAATACTAAAGGATATACATATAGCACGCCGAGGTCTTCGTCCAGACTTGATCGGTTTTACGCAACGGCAAACGTCATTGTTGAAATCAAAGATATTTCAATATTGAACTCGTTTTCCGACCACAAAGCCGTCTCTCTTCAGCTACAAATAAAAGGAGAAATACCATACCCACCGTATTGGCGTTTCGACAACGCTCTTCTAGAAAATCAGGAATACAACACAAACGTGAAGCCTCTAATTAATATGATCTCGAATGAGCGTATGGATGCTATCGCCAATTGGGAGACCATAAAGAGGGAGATCAAAGAATACTCTATAAACTTTAATCAATGGCGAAGACAGTTTAACAACAACAAATATTACTCCCGAGAATATTATCAACGGCTAAGTGAAAAGATCCTAGAGTCGCTCGGTTGGGATGCTTTAGCTGCCTCAGACGGTTCCCTCACAAATCATCTAACGAGGTGGGCAATGAAATGTAGACCTAAATCTCTTACCAAGCTCCATGTAGATGGAAAAGATATAACAGATAGTTCATCAATTTTAAAATATGTACACGAACATTACTCTACATTATATGGCGAGGATCAACAACGTCCCCCGCCAGATGATGATTTGTACCAAACTCTCCAAACGTTGACAGCCCCTGAAGTTGACTCATTGGAAACACCAGTGGATGCTATGGACTTGAATGCTGCATTGAAAGGACTGAGCAGAAAGAAAGCTCCTGGAATGGATGGCTTAACGGTCGAATTTTTCAATCATTTCTGGACAGAACTGAGGACGCCATTTACCAAGATGCTCCATAGATCCCTTGCTAATGGCCGCCTCCCGAGGACAACGGCGACTTCCATTGTTACTCTATTACATAAAGGAGGAGATACTAGCGATATAAACAATTGGAGACCCATCTCAATCACCAACGTTGATTATAAAATCATCTCAAAAGCTCTATCCATGAAATTGGCCCGGGTTATACATTCAGTTGTTTCCACAGAGCAAAGCTACTGCATCCCTGGAAGGTCTATATTTGACAACATATCACTACTCCGAGACGTCGTCAGAAGGGGAAACATCAAAAGGGAACCGTTAGCCATACTGTCACTAGACCAAAATAAGGCATTTGATAGAGTAGGTCACGCCTACCTGTTTCTGGTGATGGAAAGAATGCGGTTCGGCCCAAAGTTCATGAGCATGATAAGAACTCTATACTCTAATGCGAAGTGTATGGTGAGGGTATGACAAGATCTAACGCCCCCCTTCATATTCAAAAGGGGGATAAGACAGGGATGCCCGCTATCGGGGCAGCTATACGCCCTGTCAATGGAACCTTTTCTTAAGTTACTAAAAAAATCCATTGACGGTATTGCACTCCCAGGTAACACAGAGAAAAGACTAGCTTTCAGTACCTATGCGGACGACCTGAACATTTTTGTTCAAAAAGATGAAGATTTTAACAAGGTTTTCAAGTGCTTCGAAAAGTATTCAAAGCAATCAGGTGCTGTTTTGAATACAGAGAAAAGCAGTGGCCTATGGGTAGGAAGGTGGATAGACAGGCCAGACAAACCGTTAAACTTCAGCTGGAATAACTCTGGGGCAAAGTTTCTCGGCGTCTGGCTCGCCAATGATGAAATATCAGAGATTCGGAGGAACACTCAAAATTTATTAGACAAAACAGAAAAAGCCATTCGGTGTTGGAAACCTAGGGCATCACCTCTATCTCTCAGAGGTAGGGTTTTAGTTGTTAATAAATTAATTGTGCCTAAACTTTGGCACATACGACAATGCCATACACCACCACCATCAGCAATCAGAAGACTACAAAGTCTTTTGGTTCATTTTGTTTGGTCCGATGGAAAACATTGGGTTAAAGGAGAAACTCTAACGGCCCCGATCAAAGAAGGTGGTCTAGGACTTATCAGCGTCGAAGACAAGATGCTGTCCTTCAGAGTAGCCTTCCTACAAAGACTACTTCTTTCGTCTTTCAATACAGCTTGGAAACTGCTTGCGGCTGAGAACCTTAAAAATTATTAAAACATGGATAACATTATCGAAATACTCCTGAATGTAAGAGAGTATCAAAAAAGTAACATGTTGAGTGATTTCTATAACAGTGCTATAAAGGCAGTCGCAACCCTCAAACTAAAGTTGCATCCCGACGAGGATCATAACTCACAAGGAAGACCATTTCCAACTGGCTGGCCGCCTCCTACCACCCCTCCCGTCCTCACCTTTCACAGCGCAAGAAGAAGCAAAATGTTTATTCTCCCCATTGGCAAGAGGTTAATTTATAAGGAATTGCTATACCTGAAAAACGGTCGAAACTGGCCTTTGAAAGGTGTCTACCATGAAGAAGTGCATTGGCTGGCCTTAAGATCCCCACCCAGCCTCGGAAAAGATATCGATATCGCGTGGCGGTTAGCCCACAATAGACTGGCCGACGCACTTTTCTTGTTTTCTATCGGAAAGAGACAAACTCCAGAGTGCCCATGGTGCCCCGGGAAAGAAGGAGACGCATGGCACCTCACTTTTTCGTGTTGTAGGGTGAGAGATATTTGGAAGAAAATCACCAAAACGGTCAAGACCCTAACAGAAAACCATCCACTGTATTTGTACCACCTATATAGTGGTATCCCAACCAAACGTTTTGATAGTAATGGGCAGAAGCTTGCCAATTTCCTTATTACCCTCACAAAGAGCACAATATACAACGAGTTAACCCTGTTCTTCAAAGGAAAAATAACTAATCTCGACTACCAAGGGAAATTAGAGAAAAACCTCAGGCTCAGATTGCTAAATGAAAAGAAGCATCATGAATGTCACAATACAATGGATGTATATAGATCTCTATGGGGCTACAAAGGCGTCATCTGTAATGGACACGATATCAATCTAACAATCCCTTTAAAGTAATTTCTTTTTCACTTAATGTTTATATCCCCTCTCTGTGTACCCACAGTTCTCCTTATATAAGTTTTAACAAGGAAGTTTTACTTAACTTCTTGACTTCCGCGGATTCATATATATTCAGATTTTTTATTTAGTTGTTTCTTAATATTTATATATATATATATTTTTCTTACTTTTATTTTATATACTTCTTATTTTTTCTATATACGCCACAAATCTGAAGAGAGACAATCCACAATGAGAGATACCCATCCAACACACAAAATTTAGGATCTACCTCGCTTAAATCCAACTGATAAAAAATACTTCTTTGTAAGATTTTCCTAGCCATCCCATTTTTACTCTGTGATCCATTGTCAGGAACATCTTACGCTTTTCCACCGCGAAAGGAAAATGGTCCTTGCCATCCCCAAATGGACTTATGAATGGATCGTTAGAGACTAACGAAGAGGAGTTTTTGCCACCGGCGAGCCTCAGACCCTACATTCTTCAGAAATATTGATACGCTACAACAACAGCAACAGCACGTTAAAAGTAGGAGCGGCCGGAGCGCGGGAGAGAAAGGTGCGAGCAGGGGTACCAACCCCCTGGGAGCACACTATCCCAGCGCAGCCACTCCTAGAAGAAGACAATCAAACTACATTTTTTCTCTGTCTCTCTTTTCTCAGAAATGAGATAATTTTTGTGTAAATCTGTTTTTACTATCGAACAATAAATAATAATAATAATAATAATAAGGGGTCAAAAACGGACCACCAGCCTCCTCGTGGCGTCCCCGGTAACGGCTTCTGCCGGCTAATGGTGGCCGTCTGCTTGTGGGGTTAACCTCCCCACTCGCGGAAATATTGGGTTCCTAAGAAATCCAGTGACGCCACCCACAACCGGCCCTTCTCGGATGAGGGCCCTAGCAAAGTTGGGTGTGGCAAACCTATGCCATCAAAAAAGGGAGCTCTCATGGAGTGGACGGAGACCCTGAGGGGAGACCTTCTCGCTTGCCATGCTGCCAGTGAGCCAAGTCGCAGGGGATACATGGCGAGGATGCACTCTTTGTGGTGTGAGATGCATCCTGAACATAACCATCTGTCGCAGCAGAATCTGCGCGACTACGCCAATCACCTGCGCAAGAAAACGACACCCCAACCGCAAGATCAGAGTAGCACACCACCGGCCAAGGCCATCTCCTACCAAGGCAGATGTACCTCCTACTGCCGGTGCTCCCGCCGAACTTTCGGCGAAGGGAGACGAGCTGAAGGCCGATTCTGATCTGCTTCAGCGGTTGGAAAACACGATAAGCTACGATGAGACGACTACCAGGCAGAGAAATATTCATCATAAAATTTCTCTGCGGGACAAACAGCTGTCCCAGTTGAATGGCATCGTAGATATGATCCTGACCGAAACGAGTAGCCTCTGGGAAATAGACTGCGTGGTATATGCTGCCGCCACACTGTTGGCATCTCCCCGAGTGCCTGCCACTTGGGAGACTAAAGCAGCAAACAGGCTTAAACAGCTTAATGCCAAAATCACGCTGGCAAGACAACAGGTGTCGAGATTTCAGAGTGTGATGGATTACCTTTCCTTCGGTCGGGCCTTTACGCCGAAGGTCAAGCGCATTGCGCGTGCAATCCGGAGAGACCACCACACACTGAACAAAAGAGTACTGCTTATCCTTAAGCAGCACGAGGTGGATAGAGTGCGGGCACTTACAACGGCGAGGAAGAAGTTGGTCAAAGGGACCAAGGCCAGGAAAGAGAACTCCACCTTCTCCTTTCAGCCGTCCCGCCTCTTCCGACCCCCTCCACCTGTTGTCCAAACACCACCATCTGTCCCGGAGGTGGAACGTTTCTGGAAGGACATCTACGAGACTAGGAAGCCATTCAACGAAGGTACTCCAGCTATTACCCACTTTAAAGAGTTTTGTGACCGCCACCTAGACGATATGGATCGTCCCATCTCAGTCACGGAAAGTGATGTGAAGAAGGCCTTCTCTGGCAAGAAGAACTTCACTGCTCCAGGAATGGACGCAGTGAATAACTTCTGGTGGAAAAAGTTCTCTTCCACGCACAAACACCTGGCCAGAATCTTCACATCCTTCCTGTCAGGAACGGAGCCAATTCCGTCCTGGCTGACTGAGAGGCGAACGGTCCTAATACCGAAAAAGGGAAACTTGTCCGATCCGAAGAATTACCGCCCTATAACCTGTCTTAACACTGTATACAAGGCGTTCACTTCCATCTTGAACGACCTTATCCTCCGCCACGTCCAACCGGTATGGGAGGAAGTGTACGAGCAGAGGGGCTCCAAGAAAGGCATCGCGGGATGCAAGGACAACCTGCTCATTGATAGGTGTGTGAGCCAGGACGCTTGTCAATACAAGCGTAACCTGTCAATGGGCTGGGTGGACTACAAGAAGGATTTTGATACCACCTCTCATGAGCTGATTATAGCCATGCTGAGGTACATGAAAGTCCACCCAGAGGTTGTGTCCTGCATCGAACGCCTGTTACCACTATGGAAGACGCGGTTCGCCATACCATCTGGCAAGAAGACCGTCTACACGGATTTGGTAACATACCACCGTGGCGTTTTTCAAGGCGATAGCCTCAGTCCCCTCCTGTTCTGTTTATCTCTCCTCCCACTGTCCGTTCAGTTGAGACGAGGTAGGGGATATATGTGTGGTGTCCCGTCAAAAAGGGAGCATAAGGTCACCCATCTTTTCTATATGGATGACCTGAAGCTTTATGCTTCAAGCGCGAAAGACCTGCGCCTGGCGTTGGACACCGTACGCAGATACAGTGAGGATATAGGGATGGAATTCGGATTGGACAAGTGCGCGACCATCCATCTGGCGAAAGGAAAGATTTCGGAAGACCAGGAAGACGTGCAGCTCGTTGACGGAAACGCTATTCGGCTTCTTGATGAAGACGAAGCGTATGAATATCTTGGCGTCCCCCAGCGCCGGTTGCAGGAGGTGAGAGCAGTGAAGGAAAGGCTTGCAGCGAAATACAGGCAGACTCTCAGGCGAATCTGGAGCTCTGACCTGTCAGGCAAGAACAAAGTTCTTGCGACCAACACCTTCGCGGTTCCAACACTGCTCTACACCTTCGGTTGCATCAAATGGAATGTCAACGAGCTGCAAAACCTCGACAGGGGAACGAGGAAAATGATGACAATATACCGCAGTCTTCATCCGAAGTCTTCCGTCGCCAGATTGTATCTCCCGAGAAGGCTAGGTGGTAGAGGGCTGATAAGCCTGGAGTGCCTTCATGACAGAGTAGTCCTGAATACGGCTTGCCGCGTGTTCCACAGCACGGACCCCCTTATGCTGCTCGTGAAGAAACACGAGAGTGTCGGCAAAGGGGCGTTCCTATTCCAGGCGGCGAAAAGGGCAGCAGATGGCCTCGGTTTGGACTTGGACCTTACTACCAGCGGAGAAGCGTGCGAAAAATCAATCTTGTCGCTGGAGGCGGACGTGTTAAAGCTCGAAATAAAGGATGCGGAGCAAAACATCCTGCTCCGCAAGCATACCGAGAAGCCCATGCATGGAAGTTTCTATCGAAACTTGGAAACGCATGGGCTATCGAAAGAGCTCACGTTTGCCTTCCTGCGCTCCGCAGGTCTGAAGTCCGAGACCGAGGGATTCGTGCTTGCGTGCCAGGATGGTGTCATCAACACCCTCGTGTACCGTCGCCTCATCTTTGGGGCAAACGTGACGGACACGAGATGCAGAGCGTGCCGAAGGCAGCCGGAGACATTAGGTCATCTACTCTCCGGCTGCAGCTTCTATGCGAATAACGCATATATAAACCGGCACAACTCAGCTCTGCGGGTGTTGTATTACCATCTAAGACACCATTACGACATAGACGCGAATCCGGTGCTGCCTTACGTCCCTGGAGACATCGAGTCCGTCGTGGAGAACGATAAGTGTAAGATCTGGTGGAATTATTCCTTCTCCACCTCCAGGCAATTGGAGGCGACGAAGCCTGATATCGTTCTTCTCGACAATCTCTCTCATGCCATGTTCGTGATCGAGTTTTCGGCACCGGCCGAAATGAACATGGCAGCGAAGGAGATTGAAAAAAGGACTAAATATCAAGATCTGCTTTGCGAACTCCGGCAAATGTACGCGGGCTACTCTGTGAAACTGGTAGTCCTCATCGTGGGCGTGCTTGGTGGTGTCAAGAGCTCACTGGTCGAAAATCTCAAGTGCATCCCAGCGTGCAGGGCGCGAGCGGATGCACTTGCAAGTGCAATGCAGAAGACTGTCCTTCTCGGGTCTCTCCGCCTGCTTCGTGCGCATGACCCTAATGCCGGGTAGCCACCTATCCACCGGTGGCGGACGTGGCTACCCCTAGGCACGACCCTTCTCAAGTCCCCGGCAATTATGACGGCAACGAAACCTGATGCTAGCCGGAGACTCGGAGGTGGATGTTACAAAAGTAATAATAATAATAATAATAACACACACACACGAGCCTTCGTCGAGTGCGGACGTCTTTCTCGCAGTGCTCCTCTACGCTGCAGTTTTTCTCGCCGCCTTCTGGAAGGACTGCTTGTTTAACTCGTGGGTGAGATCGTTTCCTTTCACCTCCTTTTCATATCGTTTTTTTTCACCGTACTCTCTTTTTTCCTTGGTTATAATTACTCGTTTCATACTTATTTGTTCTCCCCACTAACAAAGAGCTCCCTTTTCGGTTTTCTTACAACCTCCTCGCCTGGGCCGTCGCCGTTCTAACGGCGATGGCCTTGGGGGGGGGGGAGGGAGGGGAAGTCCCCCTCCCTCTCGTCCGCCCTCTCCGACCCCCTCTCTATCAGATAGGGGGGGACCCGGGATCCCCAGCAATACGCGAATGTCATCCATCGAACAGTTAAACAGCCTAAGCAATACTGAAATATCGAATCCACTTCCCAACTCCCCAACGACTCTGCGAAGAGTGGCTGGAGTCCTGCATTTAACACCAACTCTCAACCGACCTGAAGAAAGTCCTCGCGACCGAAAAACAACCACCGACCACGGCCCATCACTATCGTCTGCAACCTATGCCCATATCATTAACGGCAGGCCTACCGGAAGAAAATTGACATCCAATTTCCCATTTGGATATAACACCCCCTCTCAGTCACGTTTTCCCAAAATTGCACAATCGAGTTATGCACTACAGCCTCGAAAGGTCACCCCTCTAGCCAACACGTCATCCAAGAAAACAGGAATTATACTCCCTTGCATCCCGAATAGTTCTCTGCATGAATATGTATATGCGGTAGGAGAGGCCGTTGGAGGAGGAAAAAATATCACTCACGCATCTATAATTTCTCATGAGCGAGTAGGTATCTACTTTAAGAGTGAAGAAATAGTGAATACTTTCATGGATGAGGTTGGAGGAATAACGCTTCAGGACCGTTTTCTCGAGGCTCGTACTATGGCCGCAAGGGTCGAGAAACTAATTATCTCCAACGTTCCCCCAGAAGTGCCTGACAGTGATTTAATTGACATTATTCAGCAAGCTGTCACTGTGTGTGGACAAATAAAACACTTCACCATCGGCGCAAAAAAAGAGGGTTATGACCACATTCTATCATTCAGAAGGGCTGTGCCCGTCATGAGAAGACCGAATACAGTGTTACCTGACTCCGTACTCCTCGATATCGACAATACCCTGCACAGGATATACTTGTCCTTTGAAGAGCCTCGATGCTACATATGCAAGGTAGAAGGGCACGTAGCAAGAATGTGCGACGCTGCAACAGTGGAGAAGGATGGCCCTTCCACTGTGGCATTTTTTGGTTTCCCCCCCCCTCCTCCCCCCTCGTTGGACATTACCCCTCGGCGGACTAATTACCCTCCGGATTATTTAGTGACTGTTTACACCAGTGATCATTGGTCTTCCTGATCATTCCTCCGATTTGGACCAGAACCTGGAGTTATATAAGTATTCACTATTGGGTCTATTTATTGCTGGGGCAGGTCTTTGTCTAGCTCTGTGACAATTTGGCAGTTGATTGTATACCTGTTTTTTGCTTGTGTATACCATTGTTATCCGGCGTAGGGGTTGCGCTCCCATCGCCCAGCTGGTTTTTAACTCGCTGCAATCAGCACCCAGCATTGGCTGGATGGGGTATTTACCCTGATTATTAACTTTGCAATTGCATTACCCTTGATGGTGCCACTAAATTAAATTTTCCTCTTTAGCTTTGTGTAACCTATGTTTGGCTTAACCTGGCCCTGGACTTATTGAATTTTTTCTATTTAGTCATCCTAATCTATTTCCATATTTTGGGCTATTCTAATTGGATGACAGCTGTATAGAGAAATCAATTTTTTTCTCTAATTCGAAATGTACTCTTATGTCTTCTGGAGGCATTTCAATTAACCCTCAATTTCATTGACTGGCTCAATGCATAACAGTTCTACCCAAGTTGGTGAACGACAACATTTAATTAGTATTTAAGATATTATTATTGTGGATTTCCTTATCACTCTCATAATTGTCATTCATTTAAATTTAATTATTGTAAAATACCCTGACTGCTCTTTAAATAATTGTTAAATCACTACATGGCTCTCACTAATGCACTGAATTTAATATGTATTGTAATTATGTCAATTGAACCAACCCAAGTCTTTGATTGACTGGATAAGTGTCTAACAGCTCAACCCAAGTTGGTCAATCACCTAAATGTAATTGAGTATAAAATATTTCTTCAATCAGTATTGCACTTAATTATTATGTATTGTAAATTTGTCAATTCAACCAACCCAAGTCTTTGACATGACTGGATAAGTGTCTAACAGCTCAACCCAAGTTGGTCAATGACTGGATAAGTGTCCAACAGCTCAACCCAAGTTGGTCAATGACTGGATAAGTGTCCAACAGCTCAACCCAAGTTGGTCAATGACCAAAAATGTAAATTGAGTATAAAATATTTCTTCATTTAGTATTGCACTTGATTATTATGTATTGTAATCTTGTCATTTCAACAAACCTGAATCTTTGATTGATGGGTCAGTGTTTGGCAGTTCAACCCAAGTTGTTGAATGACAAAAAGGTAATTGCCTATTGAAATATTTCTTGATCTTTTTCTCAATTCTACTCTCACATTGTGATATAGTCTGACTGCTCATAATATTATTGTTAATTCTCTACATGGCTCTCATTACTGGTAATAACTAATATATATATTGTAATTCTTATGATTTCTATCAACCTATGATTCTTGATTGACTGTGAATGTTTATTCGGTTCAACCCAAGAGGCTGAACGACTATGTAATTAGTCTTAAGGTATTATTATGGTAATTAATTTGTTTACCACTATCTCAATCAAATACTTATTGAATAATTTTTGTAAAACAATCTAGTTACACTTGGAATATTGATTTATTGCATGGCTATTGTCCCTGCCATGTACTAATTGGTAATTAATTTGTATGATTGTTTTGTCTTCAATCAATTAACTAATGTACTTATGCCTAATGCAAACTTAACTGATTTTGTTCATTTCACTTCCACCCAACGAGTTAGATGTTCGTTACTATGGGTGCTGTATTTTGTTGATAAATTTCATTTGCCTTGGATGTGAGACTCTGGGCATCCTAATTTATTCTAATTTTCACTGATATTAAGTTTGATATCAGATGTTATCTGTGACTGTTGGTTCACAGTTGGTAGTGACAGTAACAATGGTTACTTACTCGTCATGTGCACTCAGTTATTGTTCATATTCTGTTAACTCTGTGAGTGTGTCTTTTGTCATTTTTACATTTTTTTTGGGCATGTGTTATCCTTGAGGTGGATAGCCCCTGAGCTTTACCCCTTCGCAGTGGGTGAGGGAACTACTTTGTGTTAGTCATCATTAGGACTAGAATTCACAACAGTGATGATTATTATTGTCTTTACTTTTCCAAATTGCTAATATTTTGGGTATTTGAACGGTGTTATTCTGGAAGCACCTGCCACCCTTTCTGTTCGTGTAAGATGGGTTTCCAATACTGTGTGGGAGTGTTGTAGTCTTTTGGCTCCTGTTTCTGCTTGTCAATTCAGCAGTTAATCATGTGAATCCCCGAGTGAAGTGATTAGTGTTTTCTTTAGACCAATTGTTCTTCCCCCAACCAGAAGTTTATTTTGGTGCACAGTTTTCCCCCAGTGGATGTGGCATTTTTTGGTTTCCCCCCCCTCCCCCCCCCTCGTTGGACATTACCCCTCGGCGGACTAATTACCCTCCGGACTTAGCCGCAGGACTTGCTCGACAGGCGTAGCTAACGACAGGCGGAGCCAACGACGCCAACAATGCCTACGATTCCAAAATGCATCGATTTCGTCTACTTCGTTTCGTCTGCTCGTTCAGCGGCTCGTTCAGCGGCTCCTTCAGCCGCTCCTTCAGCCGCTCCTTTCCCTCTCCAGAAGCTCTACCACTTATATAGCCCCCAAAGTGCGGATGAAGACCAGAAGTTAGGCCATCGTACGAGCCGTTATTTAGTGTTCGCCCGCCATAGTGAAAAAAGAGTCCCGGATCACCCAATCCTAAACTTCCACCTCGCCCCCTTCACATCATGCCACCTTTTCCTCCCCTCAATTTGCACCAATGATATTCCACGTTAAACCACATTGCACTTTGACCTTCCAGAAAATACCTCCTCCTTATCCCAGAGAATACCTCCCCTCTCACGTCCTCTGTTCCAGTCGAGACGGCAAAGAGACGATATCGAGGCGAGGTGAGAGGAGAGTAGTGTTAGTCGATTCTCCTTTGTGCGCCATGGACTTTCGGTGCAAGTTATTAGTTTTCCCGAAATGGTGAAGAGTATTTCAATTTTGTTGGTTTGTACCTTGTTGTTTAAATACAGTGTTTGATTAGTTAGATTGTCTTACTTTTGTGGTTTTTTTCTATTTCTGACCTCATCTTGCTCACCCGTCTTGGAAAGAATATTTGTCCTTTGGACAAGCGTTTCTCGTGAACTGCTGTTCTTCTTTCGAGAAACGCTACACCACAACCACGGCAGATACGGACTCACGAAATCACGTTCCATCTGACGAACCATTGGATTCTTCCTTCTCAAATGCCGCAGATAACGACTCCGAACAACTCGCTACGGACGCCCTTCAACCTCCTAACCCCCCACCTCTTACCAAGGAATCTGCACCTCAGAAGGTCAATGATGAGCACTCAGTCTCAGTGGACCCCCCCCTTCCACTCCCGACACCTCTCTTCCCTCGCCGTCGTTGCCTCTTGCCTCAGACAATTCGGCACAGTTTGACCAGACTACGACTTCTCCGGAAAATTCGCACACCCAGGACGACGCCTCTGAAAAAACGCCGAATAAAACCTTCCCTCCACCCTCTCCTCTTCCCCTGCCGATCCCACTCTCTCAACCGTCAATCTCCACTCACCCCCCTCCACTCTCGACCCTAACACTCCCTCTTATAACCACAATACCGTCCAGTCCTCAACAAATGTACCTCTCACTCGATTCCCTTTATGACTCAGATAACGACATGGCTGCAGATGAACAATTAAGTAAGACCGCTCGCTCCATCAAACGTCCACCACACAGCGAAGAGGAGCCAACTGAGTTTTCTACTCAAAGAAAAAAGATTTCCCGAGACGATAAAGGAGGGAAAGGTTCAACACATCGCCTCGACGAATTAGACAAGGACCACATTAATATTATCATGTCGTCAGCTGACTCAAAACAAACGTTGAAAGCAGATGAAGTAATCCGTTTCTTAGAGGAAACGCACAACAGAAATGTTTCCAAACAAATAATGCTTGCAAAAACCTTAACAAGCGATCTCGACGGCTTATGCAACGTACTGGAAACCATAAAACCTCATCTCTCAGAACGACTGAAAATGCGAATAGGTCGCATAATTGGGCACTTGTCAAATACTGACTAAGCGCCTACTTCTTGTTAATTATTTTATATACTATAATTATATATATATATAATATTATATATATATTGGCTTGAAAACAAATATTTATATGTCTGTAATATCAGTGGCTACTATAAACGTTCGCTCTATATGTAGCGCGTATAAATGGGCGCAAATGATGGCCTTCCTAAATGAAAAAAAACCTGATATTTGTCTAATGCAAGAGACAAATATTAATAAAATACCGTGTCTAGGACTGCCAGGTTACAAAATTTTTCTCAATCACCCACGAACTCCACACACTGGGACAGCAATTGCTATTCGCACCAATTTAAGTGACCATGTACAATCCCATTCGGTTATATTTGATGGACATGCTCAAGAAGTGTGTTTAACTTTGAATGAAAACTCTCGACAAGCCTTAAGAGTCATCTGTTTTTACGGGCCGCTTGATGTTGAAGTGGCTTTGCAAGTCACTGATGCTGTTTATCGCTATCTTCAGAATCTCGCTCCACATCAATTAACACCAAATACTTCAGTGATCATCGGAGGTGATTTTAATACTACCCTCAACCCAATTGTTGACAGATCTGGAAGAGTGGAAAGACAACATCGTTTTGCGGCAGCACTGCGCAAGTTAATAGATGTCAACAGGCTAACGGATGTATGGGCAGCACTAAAACCTAGCAGCCCAGGCCACACCTTTTTAGTACCTAGATCATCCTCAAGGCTTGATAGATTTTATTTATCTAAGGACTCGATTAGGGACGTTAACAATATTCAACTACTTAACACTTTTTCGGATCACAATGTTGTAATAATGAGATTCAAGATTTCCGTACGATTTATTACTCCTCCTTACTGGCGCTTCCCTAACAACCTGCTTGAGGAAGACGAGTTTATTTTTAATATGAAAAACACCTTAAATGCATTGGCAGAAGAAGTTAAAACTGCTGTGAACCCTAGTTCTGCATGGGAAATGTTGAAAAGGAGCATAAAGGACTACACCCTTCTGTTCCAAAAATCATACTATCAACGTAGATCACCTTCAGATGATGCTAAGCGATACAAATTGATGGGTGAAAAAATCATTGCTACGATCGGCTGGGAATCACTCGTGCGAAATGATGCCCCTGCTTCTGATCATATAGCAAAATGGGCAAACTATTGCAGGCCAAAACCATTAAATGAGCTTCGAATCGATGGTCAGATAACCTCGCAATCATCGGAGTTACGACGATTCGTTCATAAACATTTTGCTCATCAACACCAGAGTGAGCATATTCCTACTGCGGCAATCAACTCTATATCTGATAATTTGCCCACGCTGAGTAATATTGATAAGGCTTTTTTAAATATGCCTCTCACGGAAGATGATTACACATCGGCACTCAGAAGCTTGAACAAGCGAAAGGCTCCTGGGCTCGACGGTCTTACAGTTGAATTCTACACCAAATTCTGGAATCAGTTGGCTCCAGCTTTCTCTCGAATGGCCGAAGACTCTTTCACAAAAGGACACTTTCCGAGGACCACGGCAACTTCAGTCGTTTCACTAATGAAAAAACCGGGCGATTTACTTGAAATAGCCAACTGGCGACCTTTATCCATATCAAATGTCGATTATAAAATTATAGCCAAAGCCTTAGCTACAAGGCTCTCATCTGTCATAGGTACCTTAATATCACCAGAGCAGGGCTACTGTGTGCCAGGGAGATCGATCTTCGACACTATTTCTTTGATAAGAGATGTTATTTGGAGCTGCAATAATTCAAACTTACCCTTGGCCATTCTATCACTAGACCAGTCCAAGGCCTTCGACAAGGTGAATCATCAATACCTTTTCGCGATTATGGAGAAAATGGACCTAGGCTCTCAATTTATAAGTTACATTCAAGCTATTTATAGCAATGCCCTGTGTATGGTGCGTGTACAAAACACGCTTACAGCCCCCTTCTCTTTTCGAAGAGGCATACGTCAGGGTTGTCCCCTTTCTGGAATGCTTTATTCCCTTTCTATTGAGCCATTTATTAGACTAGCAATAGATAAGCTCTCGGGACTATCTCTGACAGGTACTCTAAACACGAAAATAGTCTTAGCTGCATACGCTGATGATCTAAACATTTTTATTTCCAAAGATGAAGATTTCGACACTACACTCAGCCTATTCCATCGATATGCAAGAGCTTCTGGTGCGGCTTTAAACACGGTAAAGAGCCAAGGTCTATGGGTTGGAGCCTGGAAAAACAGATTAGATAAGCCATTGTCCTTCAAGTGGAATGCCGATGGATCAAAATTCTTAGGCGTATGGCTTTCCAACGATCCTCAGCAGGAAAGTGATATCATACGTTCACATTTACATCAGAAACTCGATACAGCACTGCAAAATTGGAAGCCCAGAGCTGCACCTTTATCACTGAGAGGACGGGCGCTGGCCATAAACCAGTTCATCGCCCCTCGGCTGTGGCACATATTACAATGCCACACGCCTACACAACAGTGTATCAGAGATCTTCAATCAAAAATGGTCAATTTTATCTGGAACTACAGAAGACATTGGGTCAAAAACACAATCTTAACGGCCCCATTGTCTGAGGGAGGAATTGGACTCGTAAATTTAGAAGACAAAATTCTTGCCTTCAGAATGCAGTTCCTGCAGAGACTTCTACAAGGTTCACCATCTGAGCCTTGGAAAGTACTTGCTGCCCGTAGACTGATGAAATTTCAAGGTATAGGTCACGCTTTTGGCCTACTAGTCTACCCTCCGCTGAACCAAACGTGTGCCATCAGTGGTTATTTTTACAATAGTCTCATCAAGTCTTGGATATTATTTAATGTTGAAGTAGTGAGCTCACCAAATGATGGCGATTGCAGACCTTTCCCAACCGGATGGCCGCCACCTACTCCTACCCCGCGTTTTGCTTTCCTCAGTAAAAGGATGTCCAACAGCAGATTACTTCCTTTGGACAAGAGGGCAGTCTACAAAGAATTGAGATACCTACGCTCAGGAAGTCAATGGCCAATTAAGGCTGCACATAGTGATGACAAGGTTCATTGGTTCTCGTTTCGCGCACACCCGAATTTCGGTGCAGACGCAGATGTGTCGTGGCGCCTTTTGCTAGGAAGGTGGGCCGACGCTCGATTTTTAACTGCCATAAATAAACGCGAAAATAGCGAATGCCCATGGTGTGATGGAATGGACGCAGACGCATGGCACCTGGCATTTGTATGCTTAAAAGCTAGAGAGCTTTGGACCAAATTACGACGCCCGCTGAAACTACTCCTTGGAACAAACAACGTATATCTCCATCAGATCTACGGCGGAATACCCATGCGACACTTTAATAATCCCGGCGTGAAGTTGGCAAACTACCTGATCACTTTGGCAAAAAGTGTCATATACAAACAAGTGACCCTCTTCTTCCGCGGAAAAATCCGACAAGTAAACCATTGGGGTGCATTTATCAAGGCCCTTCAGGCGAGGTTAGCTAAGGAGAGGAAATATAATGAAATAAAGGCATCCTTAGCCTCTTTCTTCAACTTCTGGGGATACAAAGAAGTGATATGCTCACAGCATGGCCCCTAAAATTTTCTTTTTAAGAGATCCTAACGGATCATAAGCGATAATTACAAGCACGTATCTCGCTCTTAACTATTTATTTATTTATTTATTTATTATTATTTGTTTTAATTTATTTATTTACGTATCCATTCAACCTGCCTTAATCATCATCGTCTTACATTCTCTACTCTATGTATGTATATACATATTCATATAAGTATATTTCTCTCGTTAAATTAGTGAAGAACGATTTCGTGGTTTGTGGCTCCCCATCCAAGACGACATACCAACGAAGCCGAGATCTACTGCTCAGCAACTGAGATTACGCAAAGAACTCCTGCAGTATGAAGAATCGTCTACCAAGCGGATGTGGCAGGGGGAGAGAAGATCGCGAGCAGGTGGTTCCAATCCCCTGGGAGCGAACTATCCCCTTTGCAGCCGCCACGAATGGAAAAACAATTATATACATAGAGACCATGTAGAAAGACTTTTTGTATTTGTTTGTGTTTTTTTTACCGAGCAATAAATAATAATAATAATAAAAAAAACACACACACATACATTCATTTATATATATATAGATAGATAGCCATTTTTATGCAGTTGCTACCCTGATGGACCCAAGGTTTAAAGGTTTTGTCTTTTTTTCTCCAGAGTTACTTGCGAAATCCAAAAGAGACATCATTATTTTCATGAAAGATTCGTTAAAAAAAGATACCAGTTTTGACATTTCCTATAAAAAATATGTACAGTGGGTTGCCCTTCACAGAGTTTGTACAGCATGATTATTCCTCAAACGAAAATATCCCTAGAAAATCCAGAGGATGAATTAGAGGATTATCTGAAGGAATCCTTATTGCCCATTGACTGTGATCCTCTACATTATTGGAAAAATTGTAAAAAGTATGTGCGTCTGACACAAGTAGCCAAAATATTTTTAGAAGCACCATCAGGATCCGTTGCATCAGAAAGGTTGTTCAGCTCAGCAAACTTAGTATCTTCAAAGACAAGGGGAGCAATGAACCGAAACAAGGTTAAGCAACTTGTTTTTTTGGCTAGAAATGTATAGAATGATATGTAGAACTTATGAGATCTTCTTAACGTTTATATTTTGTGGATTGATCTTTTAAATAAATGTTTTAAACTTGAGCATGATTTTGTATAGCCCCAAATAGCACTGTTTGCTACCATATGAGGTATTCGATTCATAGATATCCTATATACCTGTGTTTGTATGTAAATATATATATATACACACAGAGCAGCTTCCCGGGAAGTGGAAGGTCTGGGTTCGATTACCGGTCTTGGCAAAATTTTTTCCATGTGTTTTTCAGCCATTTTTTTCATCTGCTAGCCACCGATGTATTTTGTGCTTTTATGCGTTATTTCTCTTTGTTTCACCTTCTGTAAGAGTATATATATATATATATACATACATACATACGATGATAGCACACGAAAAACATAGAAACACAAAAATATAAAAAACGGGACACACATTTAAAACAGTTGGAAGCTTTCGACTACCTCTGCAGTCTTCGTCAGTCGGAGAGGAACTGAAGTGTGCAGCGGGGGTGTGAAGGCAGTTGGAGGTGGGAGGAGGGGAGAGAGGGTGTGAAGGCAATTGAAGGGGAGGAAGAGGGGTGAGGGATGAGATTAATGCTGTACATTCAAGCCGGGCTTCTCGAATGCACGGAGAGCCCAAATAAAAGCATTCTCACTTCTTCTCTACTGCCTCCTTGCCCCTCCATTTTCTACAGACGGCCACCGAACTTAAAACATATTCTCAAGTCCACGAACCCTCTCTATCGCACTTCTGAATCTCCGCCCCCACGGCCCTCTCCATGCAATCGTCCCAGATGTAAAACCTGTCCTTTAATGCGGTCCGCACCTACATCTCCACATCCCCTCATCACTTCTTTCCCCTCCTCCCAAGCTACTTGCCAGTCCTAAAATATTGTGTACCTTCAGACCTGTAATTCTTGTCCCGCATTTTACGTTGGCGAATGCACTACACCCTTGGCAATCCGTATGAATAATCATCGATCTTCCACAAAATCCGCTATATTTTCATCATTTCCTATCCCTATAAACACTCATTCCCACGGTCTCTCTTTTGATAACTGCTTTTCCCTCTCAATACTTGAATCCCTACCGAACCATGCTAGCAAAATAGAGGTCAGGACTCGTGAGAATGCTTTTATTTGGGCTCTCAGTGCATTCGAGAAGCCCGGCTTGAATGTACAGCATTAATCACCCCCAATCTCAACCCTCACCCCTCTTCCTCCCCTTCAATTGCCTTCACACCCTCTCCCTCCCATCCCCCCCTCAAACTGCCTTCACAACCCCGCTGCACACTTCAGTTCCTCTCCGGCTGACGTAGACTGCAGAGCAGTCGAAGGCTTACACATACACACAGGTGTATAGGATGAAAATATCGGACAAGATCAAGTTATCGGGACCAAATATCGGGTATCGCTTATCGGAAAAAAAGGCTATCGGCTCACCCCAAGTCACAACATAGGTGTGAAGTAACCCAGTCACCCCTAGCCCCCACGCTCTTGTGGTAGCCAGTAGGGCAGTTCGTGGATGTAGATGAGAGATATCCTCTTTGCCTTGCCTTCTTAAACGCCTTACATCACTAATGGACAATTCACCGCATAGCAGGACCCAAAAGGGGTTCCGGCCAATCACGAAGGTTGAGTACAGGCTGCTCGGGTCTCTTAAAATACGTTTAACCGGGTTATCGATTGCACGGAAGGAATAGGGTTCACCGGGCGGGGATCTCAAAATCAGTTTGATAATGTAATCGCCAGGTTATATGGCTACTCGGCGCTATATTATAGATGTTTAATTGTAGAGACATGGAAATAGTTTGTACGCAGGCTATTGAAGCATGGCACTAAATAGTAGACGAACTAGTTTTGTTTCTCAACGGTAAGCATTTGTTCCAGGAGGTTACATCCGACAATATTAAACAAAAAAATTGTGTAAGATAACAATTGTTTGCTTTAAATTCTCTCCCATCCTTAATCGAGAAATTGTTACTTTCTATAAATATAAATATATAAATAAATCCATGTTAACGCAGAAGTCAATATAAAGGCGCGCTCGAAAAAGCTTACCGTAAATTTCGATAGATTTTCAGATCCATCGAGGAAATTTCTTCTTTTTTTTACCTACTAACTACATAGTTATACACGTAATCTTACAGCCACTAAGTGGTGGTCATAAACATTGAATGCAAAAATTTGCGAAAGAGACGGAAAAAGTAGAAAATTCCATCCACCCTCATACTAAAATTATTTGGAGAAATACCTCGTATTATGGTGGATTGCATCGCAAAAATATGAAAAAGAGATACAGGCGAAGCGGTATGTTTCAAAATTTTTATTTTCCTGCGAGCAATATTAAAACCGTAATAGAAGGATGGAATAGGAGGAAGTAATGAGAGCAACCCGACTTCTAGTGCACCTGAAAAAAGTTATTAATTCCTCTAACCTATTTTAACAGCATGAAGCCATTTTTGCTTTAACTGTATTTAAACTAATTAAAAGCCTAACCATAAACAAACATCTTATTCCACATCAGTTTTTATTAACGTCGCTGCACATGCCAGGTAGATACCTAATAAACAAATTTCTCTAATTAAATAGAAGCACATCTATTATCACAGGCAACTAGTTCCTGTTTCGTGATATTAAATCTCTTACCTCACACAATAGATGGGGTCTCTTCACCTTGTCCACTGTGAAAATAACATTTTCTTACCAAAATATATTTTTCGGATTGTAGAACCGAGCCGGTCTGGAAGCCAAGCACCTCTAGTACAAATTTCTTTTGGGTAAATGTACATTGCATGTCCTACTTTTATTCATTGATTAGAGAAGGGGAAGTCATAATGACGTTTGGATCTCCATACAAATCCTTATTCACCTCAACATCCCAATTGATAAAGTAATTTTAGCAAGAGAAAAATCAACGAGTGACTCTAAGCCTTTGATTAAGATCGTACTTCATTGGAAGGCATTACCTTGAGCATACTCTTTTATGAGAGAGAGAGAGGCGTGGGCAATAATAGCATAAGCAAAGAAAAGACTGGGAGTATCACCAATCTGGCTTTATTGAAGGATGAGATAATGTAGATTAAATGGATAGGTATTGCAATTGAGAGATTCTCAGAATTGCAGGAAAAATATAATCTTAAGGAAATTCGTGAGAGAATAAAGCTTTAAACATGATAATCTCGCAAAGGAAATTTTCAAGGGAAAATAATAGGTAGGAACTTTATACGAAGACCTCAGACGAGATAAACGGAGGAAATAATGACACGGAAAAAAAGAAAAGAAAATCTACTTCCTAAAACGAAAGTTTATATTATGAAGATACAATGGGACTGACAGGTTGCAAGACATGGGGGCTTAAAAGGCCTTTTTTTGCGAATAGAAAGGAAAAAAATAAATAGTTCATCGCAGTTACGAGGGAGAAATTTATTATGATACGTATCGTGTTCGGAGACTTTTTACTTATCGGAAAAAAACTTTGAATGAACAGAACATAAAAATTAGACATTTCCTTGTATGTTGGAACCGTAATTCCAAGTATTTTCAAACCATTTTCTCCATAAACCCTTCGCGCAACAGAATTTTCTCAAAGTTTGAACGATGGTTTGGGATTATACGTTGTGCTTCATTAGAGGAAGCTTTGGTTCTTGGGTGAGTTAACTTACCACGCATTCAAGAGGTGGCATTATCTATACGAAAAAATTGAAGAAATGTGTCTCCATGAAGTGGATAGCTGCCGGGTTACTAAATTGAGAGAAAGTTAAACAATTTCATGATACTCATCGACAAAAAAAAATTATGTCTGTAATAACATATTATAAATGTGAACGTAAATTGAATGACCTAAAGAGGAAATAAAGGAGCAGAGCATTTCCTAAACTTTTCCTCTACCAAACACTTCACTAGTCCTACAAAGTAAACGGAACAAGTTTATTTTATACGATAGATATATATTATTTACTTAATAAATTGAGGAAGAAAGATACTGGCATGTACCACACCTACTGTATTTTATACAATAAAAGTTATTAATAATAATTGAAATAAGCAAGTAAGTATAAGAGATACGGTTGCAATCACTTTCCATATTTTTTCAGAAAACACCAGTGACCCACATAACAAAGCATGGGAAACGCTGCATCAGATGAGCGTCCGTCTATTTCGTTAAAACTGGAAATTATTGACTGAACATGAATCATACGCAGAGCCCCACTCTACTCAGGATCTAACCCTGCAAGGCACCGCTAATCTCTCCACCCTCCTCAACTTACTGCAATACACTCCACGTCCAACCCCTAATTATTTCCCACCTTCCCCTTCCATCAACAACCCTCCATCTCTATTCCGGTTTGTGGTATATACACAGGAGTTTTGCCTTGTTACTTCACCTGATGATGGTGCTTAGCGCCGAAACCTGGGTCGTGAGTTTTCAATTTTATTGTGGATTGTAAAAGTTTCGATTTCCGATTTTCATGTGCAGATCGCTAGTCAGTAACAAATTAGTTCTGATTCTTGGAGTTCCAACGGTAATTGTATAGCCTAAAGTTGTCCCTACTAGCTTCAGGCGGGGTTCTATCCGCGACCTTTGGATTGCCAGGACTGTGAATCACCATTCTAGCTAGCGCAAACGGTTCCACCATCCAGGTTCGTAACTCACAGGCTTACATCCCAATAATCACTGGTTCGAACCCCTCCTCGCACCTGTCTCCAATAACTCCAGCCGTAGGAGCACCCCAAACCGGACCTTAAAGCCGCAGCTATCGTTTGATGGTGCTATTGGGGCTGGGCAGTGAACGTTCAGGGAACGTTCAGTCCTATCAGGGAGGCGTCCTCAGTCAACCCTCCGTCCACCCCTACTCCATCCAGTATCCCCACTTCCATCGCGTTGAGCGCACGGACACAATGGCCTGGTCCTCGATCTCTCTCCCTCCAGCTATTTCAATTGGCCTTTCAAGGCTTTTTCAATTGGCGACAGACGACGAATCGAAAGCGGTCGGTGGGAAGGATGGGGGAATGTTGGACAAGTTCGGCGACAGCTAAGAACGGGGTCGAGGCAGGGGATCCTCGCCGGACACCGTGTGTGTGATGAGGCGCAGGGAGACAGATCATTAGACCGAGAGAGGTTGAGAAGAATCTTACAAAAAATTCGTCGGCGGCGCTTCAACACGCAGGGCACCCAGTTCAGGGATCTACAAAGAGACAGGGTGCCCGTTTCAGGTGAGGGAGGGGAAATTATATTGGACCTTTAGCGTACCAGGGCTTAATAATGGGTGGCCTCGCCGCGTCTCGCATACCAATGAATAAATTTGTGCGGAGGTGATTCTCGGAAAGCGATGCACGAATTCGTTCGATTCTCGAGGCATTCCATGATCCGCGATGATCGACGCACGAAGAATTTTTTCTGATACTTGGTCCCCCCCCCACACCACTAGAATTTGACAGAGGTAGAGAGAGCTCTCAGTTCGTTTCTTGCGAACGGAATGAAATTTTTTCCTTAGACCGAAAATCGGAATAGAGGAGCTTTATTAAGAAGAATAGAATTGATATTTTTTGCAGGCGGGATGACCTACGATGGAACGAGACAATATGTGAATAAAAACCGAACCAGATGAGTGGCTCGGGGGAAGAGGAAGATCCGCTGAAAATGTGGAGAAAAATCCGCTAACAAATGCATTCACATGCCCGGGAGCAAGGGAGCCATATTCATTGGAATGAATATCTCGCGCATGCCATTTGACGGAAGCAAGGAATGTGCGATGAAATTGACAGAAAATCGGAATGAAGCGTACCATCAGAGATATCCAGGCCAAATGGAGAGATCGATTAACTAAACAATTGGTTTCAAGAAAAGCAGGAGGAAAGAAAAATAAGCCTTGGGTAAATTCTGAAACTGAGACTGAAAAATTTTTTCGGAAAATTCTTGTCACTCTGGCTGCTCTCACAGATTATTGCAGCATTTTTTGATGACCGGAGATATAAATGAAAATTTAAGTTTTATGACAAGTGTTAATTAATTGGCCACCTCCAGTTTTTAGACCGAAGATCAATTTGTCTGTTTGGTGAGGGTAGAGGCCACCACGAACTAAGTAAGCCCTAAGACGTGTAAATTAAACACATCGAAGTAAGGCTATTAGCCAAGTCTTACAAGAGAGTGTATTTAATAGCTACATAAAAAAAATATTTAAGGATAATATTAGTAACTCGAAGACTCACCACGTGGATAAATCTGCTGAAAAAGACGATTCATTTACTAACAGACCTTTCATCAAATTAGTTTCATCATGCATTAAAATTGTTTAACATGTACTTTTTACCATTAATAGTAAGCAAATGAAACACTTCAATTTAAATGAATGGAACTGTTTATGTCACCGTCACCCATCATCACAATTCATAAAAGTATTGAAAACGTTCTATTGATGAACACTTAGCGAAAGGTGTTATTGCAGAGATTTATTTCACATGGTCCAAAGAAAAAAAATATTTAACGGAATGGTTTTCCAAGGCTCATATGTGAGCTATAACTGAGTCCTGAGTTTGAAATCAATGTTTCGACAACATTTCAACTATACAAAATATTGTCACATCTATTGCTGAAAACGGATTAGTAGGCACGATTTTTCTCGATATTCAAAGTTTCGCCTTCTCTCAAATTATGAACAATCACTTCCAGTCGTATCATTTTACGGGTCTCTATCACCCCATAGATAAGAGATAAACTACAACTAAGACCTTCCAAAGAATGCAAACAAATCAGTACTCATTGTGTTTGGATACCACAACTTTGGGGACGTCATCTCTCGGTTTTCATAACTTCGAAAATCAAGCATTATTTCCAAAGTCAACTACGGAACTTCTATGCCTGAAGAGAGTTTAATTCCAATAAACCTCCAATCACCGTGTTTAGTAGTGAAGTACTCTAATACTAAGCTGTTGAGTTTGATGAAATGAGTACAAGCATACGTGAGAGGATGAGCAACGTTTGAATTGCAAAATTCCTCAACAATGAGCCACTCATTACCTGTGAAACGGATCAAAGATAATCTACTGGCTCTCTTGAGGATTTAGTTTCCTTCTGAAATTGTCTTCAATATTAATCTTTCTTTAGCCGGTAACATTTAAATAAACATAGATGACACATTTAAAAATGCCTTTAATTACCATAATTGATCTGACTCATTAACCCATTTACGGCCAAGGTCATTATTACACTGAAAATTTAGCTTTTTTCTTCATATTCCTTCTTAATATATGCCCGAAAATAAAATATATCAAAATTGATGCCCTAAAGAATTTGTTTATGCAAAAAAAAATTGTGCGTTTTTGCACCTTTGGCAGTTTTAGACTTCTTGGATAATGAGGTGTTAATAAAATTATAATTTATTTTGCTATATTTATTTGCATTTGTAGTCATACCTCGAGTAATTAAACTTTTCATGATAGTTTATATACTTGCTAAGAATGATTAAAATAGTTTTGGATAGCAAAGTATTCATAACTGTGGCCTTTTCATGGGTGAAAATCAAGAAAAAATTTTGGATGCAGGGGTACGTTTTACGTATGTGAATATTGTGTGCCTTTTGCATTACTTGTACCTCCTCCTGGATTCATTTTCTCAATTAGATGATCTACTTTATCTTTTCTTACGTACAGTGCTAAGGACTAACGCGATAGCCCACCTATTTTTGGGTAACTTTACATTCCTGCTCCTTGACCAACATTAGTTTATTACTTTTCACAGGGGTCAGCGCAACTTATGATAAATTTTTGACGTTGAGCATCCTTTTATAACTTCTCCTGTGTGTGACGGGTCACTTGCGAATGAGATTCCTCGTAAACCCTTATTGCGTGTGTGAATGTATTTCATGAGGGCGTACTACACTGTGATTGTACAAACCCGAGTGCGTGATTGAGGAAAAAGTCCCTGAACCCTGCATGTATGTGTATGTATGAATGAGAATTACGAGGGTGACTCTGTGTATCGTATGCAAACCCATGTGAATGAGTGCTTGAAAGCCATTATCAATTTTATTTTATTTAGTTTTCCTTTTTATTCTATTGAACTTCCTATCCCCCACTTTTATTTTTTTCTTGTGGGTATGACAGGTCACTGATATTGGAGAAATCCTCGTAAACCCTGATTGTGTGAATGATTAAATTCATGAAGGTGACTGTATTTGGTATACAAACCTGAGTGATTGTATGAGTCACTATTCGTTTTTATTTTTACCTTGATTCCCGTAATTTTGAGTTTGACGATTGTTTGTAACAATATGAGTGAGTGTGCGACTATGTCATTTACTTCCATTTAAATTTCCCTGTATGCTTGATTTTGCTCGAGTGGTTGAGAGCTCCCTCACTTTGCACATACTCCTTCCTTACCACTCTGCCCCTTTTTTATTCCTCTGCCCCCGTAAGAATACGGATTTGGGGATATATTTCTTCATTTGTTATTTGCATACAGCCGTAGAGACGTTCTTTTCATTTTTCAACGTACAATGTAAACTCAATTTGTGATATATTATACCCTGTAACTTTTCGGTATATTTTCCAGGAATTTGTGTATACACTGGCCAATTGATAAATAAATAATGGCCACTACTACTTCTTTCCCCTGATTTTACTCAGTAGTTCGCATTTGCATTGCCATGAAGGTCTACTCCGAGGTATCCTACTTATCGTACTTCCCTATCACATGACGCGGGGGGATAAAAGCCTTCTCTTTCGGCTAAATCTTTTTCACTTCGTCGTGGAAAAACTGTAATATTATTTCTTGCCACAATGACAACTGTATTATAATTCCATTTCACAACAGACATTTAGATTATGCATCATAAACATAATCAAAACATCCACAAGGTTTCTTTCCATGGTCATTGAATCTTCTGGCAGATATTATCCAGTACTATTTCCCTGAACCGTGCTAGTTGCAAAAAATATCAGTTTTTAAAGATAGGCATGAAACAAGGAGACAAAAAATTTATCAATAAAAATCGTTGATGCGACGGATCAAGAATAACTTTCAAGAAATCTGAAACAACCTGAGTTCCCTAACCTAACTGCCGCCTACCAGGGTTTGCCCTTGCCCCTTTATTTGGAAACACCTGGAAAAGATACCCTTCGGAAGAGCAGAGACACCATAACTGACATCCTAATTTCTCCGGTGTATTATTCAGGTTATTTTCTCTTGCGGTCCCTGGATAACAAAGATCCTTGTACATCTTCATCGTTATGACTACACACACTTGTGCCGAATCACGACCACGCGCTCTCAGAAAAACCCACCCGGCATATCGCGGAAAGGGTGAGAATAGGGATGAAAACACAAATTATTTGATGGTGATATAGGTGTCCTTCTGCGTCTGATATTCTAGGAATAAGAATGAACGAGGACTTCTGCGCAGGCTGAATTTCCTAGATGGATGCACTCAATATTTCCATTTCCATTTCTCCATTTTTCCTAGATGGAGTTGGTTGAGGGAGTTACAAATGTTTCCTACATTCCCCCATGAGTACACTATTATACCCAGCTGCTTGGCAGAAGGAGTATCTCCCAAGCATAACATCAGGCAGCTCTGGTAAAACAAACTGCCATAAAATGTGAGACCACTGCTTTTGGTTTGATATTGATTTTTCATGAGATCATTGCGCTTCATCTATCAAAAATCCGACGCAATTCCGTTGCATTAGAAGGTACTCTGAGAGTACTGTGTAAAAAAAATTATGTGTAAACCTAACATTGTCAGTTTAACTTTAACATTGTATGCATTCTAAATAAACTAGATGCCATTACACCATTACATAAGGATATACACTCATATAAGACCACGGTTCCCAATCCTTCCTTCCAGAACCAGACTGCTGTTGTACCCTACTCTCGCCAAAGGTGCAAAAACGCACCATTATATTCAATAAACATTTTTTTAAAATCCAATTATAAAATAAATGATTATATGAATCATTATGTGACGTGGGATTATAAGCATTCTATTTTGGCGGCTTCAATTATTCATATGCACGCATTATTATTTTTATAAAAAAATTATTTAATCACCCTTCATTGAACCTAAATTTAGGAAATTTAAAAATTCAATAACAAAAGGAAATTAGCTAGAATCAGAAATATAACACCTTGAAAATAAGTTTAGTACCTTATAAAAAAATAAATAAAAGAAAAGTTGGAGAATTCTTCTTAGTGAAGTTGTTATTAACTAAAACAAAAATGGTTTGTTTTCGCACCTATGACCGAAAATGGGTTAATAATAACTTAACCTACTGGGTCCAAAATACAAGCTGTAGTACATACAGCCATTGATTCATTGCAGAATAATAGCCCTAATGAAAGTAGTAAGGAGATGAATATTGAAAGTAAGAAGCACATGAAATTACTGTAGCGTATAAATAACATCCATTTGTGCCAAATTGATTTATTCTCATACAAGCCTAGCCACAAATACCCAATAAATTGCAATAATTTAACAATTAAAAAACCATATTTTAATTACCTATCAGTGTTACTTTTAAAGTGGCTAATGTCGTCATTAGTGGGCTTTTTCAGTGTTATTAAACTGAAAGGGTTATATCTCGTGGGGGAACTGAGAGCGTGGTCATCTGGGATGCTTGCGTGAGCAATGAGAACGGTTGGAGATAAAGACACTGAGTTCTTCTAAGTCACACAAATCTTAGCAATGTCCATCGATAAATCGATCGCTCGATAGATAAGGCTACCAACTTTGAATGTTGATCCCGGGAGCTGTCCGCTCAAAAATTAGAACATTCCGGGTCATTTTGTTTCGAGCATTGTTATCGCCAACGCGGAATGAGTATTCTTCATTATTGAGCAGCATGAATGTCCAATTCAATCACAACTGAACTATTTCCAGCTAACAATATATAATATTGGATTGTTGCAGCAGGACTTCCTCCATAGAACAGCATCGATTAGTTTATACGTCAATAATGTAAAAAATACACATGCTTTATTTTCGCCTCGAATAAACGCATGAGCATATCAGGAGACAGGGTCACATAAATTAGCTTACTCAGCCAATCAAACTTCACATATGTGAGTTAAATTATAGCTTGGCAGTGTCTATGAACATATAAGCATAATGCAATTAATTGATCTAAAAGCTCAATCTTTCTTCAAACTCGCGATGGAAGGGAGGAGTGCATACAGTAGGGTGGGCCGAAAAAAAGTATTTTTATTCCGGATCAAATTTGACCTATGCGGGAAAGTTGTGTACTGATATCAGGATCTCGCATGCAAAATGTTTTTGAAGTCGGATAATATTAACCACTGCCGCCCAAGCTCTTAAGTTTAAAATGTTGCAAACCTGCAGGAGGAAATGGAAAACAAACAGTTATGGAGTATAATTTGTTGCAAATACTGCAATATTGGTAACGATTAACGATAGATACATGTTTATACATTACAACGCTTAAATTTGAAATTTATTTGATGAAAAATATGGCTTATACGATATCTAACTGTTTATTTAGTCTAGAGCACCTTCTAGTGCATACGCTAGAATCCTGGATAATTTTGCTCAATTGGTTCAGTAGTTTTCGAGGAGATACGTAACGAACATAGAACCGGCGGACAGACAGATACCACTTCATTTTTATGCATTAGTATGATGATTACCCAGCAATCAAGCTTTGTTTCGTAATGATCTGGGTCGGAGGAAAAATAACTAATGTAATGCAATTAGTAATCGCCTACGCTTGATATGATACACATTTACATTGAAGAAATGTGTTTCAATTTTAATTGTTGATTTTTTCTATGTTGGTCATTAATACGCAGCTGATGTGAAGGATGCATCTTCCGGGTTTACCCGCGTAGTCATTCAGATGACAACAGTTTCGATTTCAGCATTCATGTTGAAGACGACGGTAGGAACTTATTTCTGAAATACGTCTGCTGGAATATAGCCAAAAATCTTGTCACCTCCGTGACTACACGATAAAACCCGGAAGATGCTGTCTTCATGGTCATCGCATCGTGGAAGCTTTCATAGCTAAGTAGTTTATAGTTTAGGTGTGTTTTATTGGTTCCTTCCAAAAACTTCCTTCGACTCATTAGAGTAAGTAGGGTGTGAAATGCTAAGTCAACTCAAGGAAAAATTTGCTGAAGCTAATTCCTACAGTGAGAAAATTTTAGTCCTGTCTACACTGCCCAGGAGCTGGAGAGAGGCAAAATTCAAAAGGAATTTGGATCAACTCAATATTTTGCTCGAAAAGTGAAAGAACAAATAACAATAGTTGTTAGCATTTATAGTGTATAATATATTTTTATCTCATATAGCCACGACCATGAGCAGTTAGGAAATTTTTAGCCTTGTATCGCGTGTTTGCTGCATGTATTCCAAATGGGGGAGCCAATGGGCCGCGCGAGAAAAAATTGTAAATGTTTAAATATTTATAAAAAACGCATTTATGAATTGACACTGAATTTTATTTTTGAAATATTTAGCGGGGTATGTTTAGATTACGGAAAAAAAGTGTCGGACGATTCTCAGATGGAATAGTAGAGAAAACTTTATTGAAATTTTTTTTAAACATTTGTAATTAACAACAATAGGGTATAAAAGAAAATATTTTTTATTGAAGCATTTGCATTAAATAAAGATTGAGCTTTAATAGGAGCTTTTAATCATTGCTGTACGATAATTACAAGCGGAGATATAGGTGTTAATATGATTTAAGGTTCGGATTTTTGCTAAAAATGCGAAAAAATTAAAATATGATTAATTCGCTCAAAAACATTTTTTTCGCAAGACTGTTTGAGGATATTCAGTTTGAGTTGATTTTCTACCCATGAACCAATTTTTATCAAATTCTGAGACCCTAAGGGACAAACGTTTGTTGAATTGAGGTGGAATGACCCATATAATATTTGTAAAATGGAATATCAGTCTCCCATATAATTTGTGTTGGATAAAATTAAATAATAATGATGTTGGATAGGAACCTCCTATGTTTATGGAGAGCCTCCCAGGCGATGATTTTATTTAGTACCATATTTATTACCACGCCTTCCTTCCGCACCCCTCCAGTTTAATTACGAAAAAATGTAATAATTATTTGCAATATAACTAATTATATTGGAGAAATTGATTCGGTGAAATGTATTCTATAGCATTAATTTGGCTAACAAGAAATTACTCTGGAAAATTTGGCGTTCGTATCCCTAAAGATATATTTTTTCTAAGATTCTTTGATGTAGTAATCTTACCAGGGAAAAACTATAATCACACAGAAAAAATATATTATGTGCGATTATGAAAGGTCATATAATGAAAACTGAAGAAAATAGTTTCCGTTTTGCCAACAATTCTGGGCATAACCACTTTTTAAAAATGGATAACTTTAATTGAGATATACAAACCGCCATGTGTTAATTTTGCCGGTTAGACAACCAATGTTCTTAATTATACATCCGCGGTCCAATCTGTTAATTCCTGTTAAATCTAGTGACGCTGTAATGCAGTGAAACCCGAAAGTAATCATTTCCACCGGGATCAAAAAGCGAGCTATGATGCATTTTCGCACCCACGAATTTCCCCTGGGCTAAGGCAGAGGACAGTCGGGTAGCATCAGGTGATGTTACCACCCCACCATGCTCTCTAATTGCTCAAACCCGTTGAAAATGCATCTGAATCACCCCCGGCAACAGGTGAGTTGGGTCCAGGGCCAACACGCCCACTGCCTCCTCTCATAAATCGATCAAGCTAACGAGCGCAACAAGAGTGGTGAAGTAATGGAAGACGAAACCTTGCCCATGATGGACACAAGGAAAAAGAACTTGTTTAATTTAGCCTGAAAAAAGTGCCATTCTGTATCTAACAACACATAAATATTTCATTTGGCCCCAGGTTCATGTGCTCTTAAACCTGTCTTTGGGTGGACAGCATCTGTACAACTTAATGAAAAGTTTAGGAGGACACTTTTACCATTTCCTTTTTTCCATTATGTATTATGCATATATTTACGATGTCGCTTCAACATTTTGAGTTACGGTGGTTATCATTGGAGCACTATTAATGTCCCGCGCAGGAGAAACAGCAGACACTAAACACGATTCGTGATGACAGTGATTTATGAAGCTTAGCAGATTTACATTTAACAGTTGGAAAATTGCCGTAATCAAATGCCCAAAATATCACAATATATGCGACCCTTTTGAAAAATTCTACTACTGAAGGGAGGAAGGCAATGGCAATGCAACCCAAGGTATTGGCTAGTGTACCAAAGAGATCTTGTCTAGGCTTTAAAAACACAATTACAGATTTATCTTTCCACGTACATAGATATATGTGCTGTCTCCGAAGGACTAATAATCTCTCAAAGACGCAGTAAAATATCATCATCATCGCAAGTCATCAGTCCTGAGATTGGTTGGATGCAGCTCTCCACTGAGCTCTACTATCCGCTAATGTCTTCATATTACGTAATTCTTCTCTTTCACATCCTTGTTCCATATATCTTGCACGAGGCCTTTCTTTACAATTCTTCCATTCCACTTGTCCCTCGACGATTGTCTTCATCAGGCCATCATCATCATCATCATTGGCCAACAATCCTAGGATTGGTTTGACGCAGCTTTCCACTCGATTCTTCTATCGGGCCATCATGTCTTATAATGTGGCCGATGAAGTTTTTCCGTCTTCTTATTAGCGTATTCAGAAGACTTCTATTTTCTCCCACTCTTCTTAGAACTTCCAATTTACTTACTCAATCGATCCATTTTATCTTCGTCATCCTTCTATAGCACTACATTTCGCATGCTTCAACCCTCTTCTTTTCCACTGCTGTCATTGTCCATGCCTGGCTGCATTAAAAAAACACGCTCCGGATGTACGCTCAGACGAATTGATTCCTTATTTCTACGCTTGTATTTCCAGTGGTAAATAGATTCTTCTTTTGATAGAATTCTCTCTTCGTCTGGGCTATTCTGCTCACTATTTTTTTTCTTGCGTCGTTCGTCGTTGGTTACTCGGCTTCTAAGTTAACAGAACTCTTTCACCTCTTCCAGCTTTGGTTTTCCTAGTTTAACGTAGGGTTTGGCCTCTTCTCTTGCTGTCCAATAGAATTTTAGCCTTCTTCTAATTGATCTTCAGCTGGTATCTGGCCATTGTTCTTTCCATGGTTGTTAGCATCTTATTCAGATTCCTCTCTGTCTCTGCTACGAGTGCTGTGTTACCAGCGAATAGCAGCATGCTAATTTTTTCTCCGTGGATATTCACCCCAGAAGACTTCTCTTTGATTTCATTGATGTCTCTATGGATTTAAACATTAAAAATTACTGGAGACAATGCATAGCCTTGTCTCACTCATTTCCTTATTCTTGCTTCTTCACAGCTGGGTGACACAACTTTGAATCTCGGAATCACAGCTTTTGGATATGTGTACATTTAAGAGGACCAGTACCCCCCTATTTTGTAGCATCTTCTGCGATCCGTTCTCATTCAGTCAATTTTGCTTGTATCAATTTGAAAGTTTTGGTTAAATCAAGGAAACAAGTGAAATTAGGAGGCTATATTTTTAAAAATCTTCTGAATCCAATGTTAATAGAAGGAATATTCAACAAAGTTGGACCTTTTTTCGGGAAATATTGCGGAAAACCGACTCAGAAAACGGCCTTTTTGGCAAAGTCGCTTCCCAGGGTTATATGTCTACCATTGGCATACCCACTGCCACTGAGAAATTTTCTCAAATAAATGTATAATTTAGGAAAAGCAAACATGAGTTTTGTGACATTTTAGCGTGTTAATCGGCGTCTACAGCAGCCCCCGCTGTTGTCTTAGTTCTCTTTTTTCCCGCCGCGAGCGCTCTCTCAGAAAAGGAACTGACCATCTCATATATCTCATAGCTCGCTGGACAGACGAGGGGGGGGGGGACGAAAAGGGGGAAGAATGACGAGAATGGGGGGAGTAAGACGACAGGGGGGGAGAAAGACGAAAGGGGGGTGGAGTCTGACTTCCCCGGGAAAAGTCCGAGAGGGTCTTAATCTTCGGAGCGAGGTAGTCGTTGACAAGAGTTGCTAGCGAACTGCTTGAGCCACCAGTCATTTATCAATAACGCACACGTTAGCCGCATTTGAGAAGGTTTTCCATCTTGTAGAATTCAGTACTACCGCAGTATTGTTACATTACCATACTGTTACCAGGGAGAGAGTCTATTCCTCTAATTTGTTCGCCCGCTAGAACAATTTAAATCTGAAAAAATGATGAAATAAGGTTTATTCACAAGATTATCTTCTGTTATTCCTATGCACGCATTGTAAAGTATCGTGCACACTCATTCAAGGGCGCGAAGTATCGTTGGATTTAACTCCAAAAAAGTTATTTTCATAGCAGTGAAGGACAAATAGTGCACCACTTGCGCCCGGGCAGCCCGGGCTTCGAGAGGGCAAGAAGCTTCAGAGCACAAATGCTTTAAGAATTGGGGCTCACATCAGAGTTCTTTCAGCATGGAGGCTGCTACCGTTGTTGTTGGATTTCGTAGAAGTGAAGAGAGGTATGGTGTCCGATATGCTCGTCTCATTGCAAACGGCGACTCCAGTCTGTACAAAAAAGTTCTAGACGCGAGACCTTACAAGACTTTGATCGTGGAAAAGGTTGAGTGCGGTAATCACCTTCTAAGAAGTTACTGTAATAAAATAAATGAACTTGTAATCACAAGAAACCGTGAAAAACGTGATATCATGCAAAGAAAATTGATAGCCGAAAACATTTTGCGCTTGTGAGCGGCGATCACAAAAGGTGTTGAGTTTACGAAATGCCAAAAATGTGTCAATTGCGCAAAAAAAAAAGTTGCTCCGGAAGGATATCCTCAACAGCCCTAGCCACGCTTTCGGAGAACATGAGCGGTGTGTAGAAATAGGATATTTCTGTGATGGGAGCCCGGGAAGACAAAAAAAACGTGCCAACGCTGAAAGAATACGGGATGTATGAAAAATTAACAAATATTGTCCTGATGATTAGTCGCCGCAGCCGAAGCCTTATTTTCGATGTCGATAATAATCCTGTCGAGCATATACCATAGCATACCATATATATAGCATATACCATCATTGCAAAACTGAGTGGTGGAAAGAGGGTCAAGTTTGCTATTTCCTGGTCAAAAAAGGGAAGATTTGCCCGGGCACCTTCAATTCGGGAAACCCTCTGAAGATTCTTTATCAAACTGTTTGTAATGTGAGTCCTGGGTACCACTGTAAAACGTCTCTCCAAAGAAGGCTGAGGTAGGCAATTTCTACTTCCATCCGCAGGAAATTGCAAAAAAGTCGAGAAGGAATATATTTAATCGGCTGGGAAAAAAACCTGATCCCGACTACGGCCCCTATTCTAAAAGGCCTGATATGCCTAATGAGGACTTTACGAATGAGTGCCGGCTATTTATAGACTCTCTAAAAAAGGACGAGGATGATGCAAAGGAAATAGAGAGGAAAACGATAAAGCAGTGAGAAAGTGTTAAATTGGTAACGATGCACCAAAAAATGCTCACTGCCTCGAATTTTGGGCGTGTTTGTAGAATACTTCCTTACACTGGTTGTGTAAATGTGATAAAATCAATTATGTACTGCAATTTTGATTCTCCTCAATTCCTCCTTTGAGGTATTGTGTAAATTAAATGCCCATCATCGGCTGCAGAGATGACTGTGTAAGAAGCAATAATGAAAGGTAAAGTTAATTTTCGGATGAAGAACGACGGAATGAAAATTAACCGGAAGAACAACTATTACTTTCAAATTCAAGGCCAGCTTCACATAACTCAAAGAGATTTCTGTGTATTCGCAGTGTGGACCAAACTAGGATTAAAAGTGGAGAGGATCCACAGGGACGATGGATTTTGGAAAGAATTCATAGTAGAAAATTTTAAAAAAATTTACTTGGAATATATGCTTCCCGAGTTAGTCGATCCGAGATTGTCCCGATCAATGCCGATTCGGAATGCCCCCTGTATTTTGGCTGCCCAAGGGAAGAGAAATTGCGAAAAGAAAGGTAAGGAGGGAGAGAAGAATGAAATGGGCAATTTGGCATGCAAAAAGCAGAAAAAATAAATCATATTCAAAACCGACATGACTTTTTCTCTTTTCTCCCGTGGTGGGGTAGAGTACTTATTACCCAGGTAGCACCTTTTACGTGAGAGGCGAGTGATTTGAACTTCTCATGTAACACAGTCGGAGCTGAAACTAAACTGACTGCTGGTGAATAGGGTGAAGAATCACAAAAGCAAGGATCAGTATAGAATTAGAAAGGGATGAGCACGCTCGATGCTTCAACCGAAATGAGAACGTAAACTCTAACATGGAATTAAATCGCAATGTATTTATTTATTTCGTCGATTTTGATGAGGACATTGACCAATCACCATAGCCATACTTCACGGGAATACCTACTGCAGAAACTAGGAACTTAGTGGAGTCAGTTAATTCTAAAAGCAATCTGATAGAGTTACAACATAATTCGCCATATGCATTGTCTATTACAACAGGTAAAATAAAGTGATTAAACTTTCTAACTTTTAAAGTTAAACTTTCGGGCCGGAGAAGTCATGTTATCACGAAGCATTTTTCGACGAAATCGTGCCGCGCGCACCCTTATACACCCTAATAGCAAGGGCGACAGAGACGATGTGTGTGAGCTGTTGCCACTCTTGCGGAGTCAGCCTCACGTTCGCTGAAATGACAACCTTGCGCTCAGTGGGTTACGAAATCTTCTTCCGTAGAGAAGGATCATATTACCGAAGGGAAGGCCCGAGGCCCCCCCTTATGGGGCAATATAGGCATTGGGAGGGGATTCTTCCTTCCCCCACACAAGGCATGAACGCCGTAGAAGACACACTCTAAACAAATACACCCGTTGGAATGGCACTGACTCGGGTAACTCTATCGGTCGACAGGAAAACTATCTTCACCCTCAGAAGTGGAAAAAAATTTATGTACTGCGTCCTCTTAATGTTGTACCTACGAGAATGGTTCCAGTGCGCATGCGCGCACACACGGGAGCCTTGGTAGGTGAGAGCAGTCTCACTCACTCCCTCGCTCTCTCTCCGAGAGGATGTCTTGTGCAATGTACTAGTATGTCTTGTGAAATAATATTCTACGTTACAGAAAAGGACTGGCTGTTTGATTTATAACAATATCGCAACAACAGCTACTAGGTTCTTGTACAAACTGTGGATAATTCTTCGAACATTGCAGGACATTTCAATTCCTTTCAGAAGTCCAAGCATTGAATTCCAATACACGTTGTCAAAAGCCTCCTTTAAGTACACAAATGCAATGAACGTCGGTTTGTTCTTCTCCATTCTCCTCTCTAAGAGTAACCTAATGGCCAATAAAGCATTTCTTTTACCCTAACCTTTTCTGAATTCAAAATGATCTTCATCCAGGAACCCCTCAATTTTTCGTTTTATTCTTCTGTAGATGATCCTTGTCAATATCTTCGATGCATGAGTTGTCAGGCTTATAGTCCTAAAATGTTCAAATTTCTCCGTCATCTTTTTTTTGGGAATTGGATATATGATTTTATTCTCGAAGTGTCTAGGTATTTCTCCTGTGGAGTACATATCGCAGGTGGTCTTATAAAGATAAGATAATCTCTTATCTGCTGCATTTTTTATTAGTTCTGTATATCTTTGTGTAAAACTAATACATATTTTTATTAGTTTTTATTAGGAATATCATCAATTTCAGAAGCCTTATTCACGCGAAGGTCCTCTACTGCAGTGTCAAATTTTGATCTTAATATTAAATCTCCCATATCATCCTCTTTGACTTCGCTTTCCGATTTTGCCGTTTCATAACTCTTCCAGATATTCTTTCCATCTCTTCACTATGTCTTCATTTTCAATCAAAGGTTCTACATTCTTGTACCTTATTGCGTTGCATCTTATGCTCCGTTCTTTGATGTGGTTCCTTACTATCCTATATCCAGTTCACACATTTCTAAGAGCAAGGTTATTTTGACCATTATTGCGTCATCTCTTCATCCGTTTTCTCTAGCACTAGCTTTCCTGGCATTGCGACTTATTTGGTTCCTTTTTTTTACAGCAAAGCTGCCTTTCTTCAGTTTCCGCATTCTTGTACTTTCTTCCTTCTTCAATCAATTCTAAGACTTTTTTCATGGTTTCTTCTTGTCAACTCTCAGTAAAATATGTTTACGAATTTTTGACGCAAAATCTTTTAACACTTCAGGCAAAAGCGGTCTTCACCATTTTAACATTTTCATTCGATATTGTGGCTTTTTTAAATTTTTTTGAGGGTTCTTTTAAAGATTCTATAATTTCCACAGTGAAAGAGGACGCCTTGGTAGCACAACTGTTAGAGCACCTGTCCGGAATCTGGGGATCCGGGTTCGAGTCCCGGGCAAGGTGAATGATTTTTTCCTTGTGGAATATTCGCTACTGTGCAATTTCAGCGGAATATGCCGTTAAGTTTTCACGGCTAGTTCGTGGACCTTTGAATTTAGTCTAAAGCTTTCTTAAAATCGAGAATGATTGCATCCACTGGAATATTATTTTTGCCATAAGCTAAAATAATGTGGGAAAAGAGTGCAAGCTCAGTTTCACGTCTACTTCTCAGGACACCATGCAGAATTTTTGTCAATAAATACTAAATTGGGTTCAGTAACGGGTTATGGTGCTGGGATGATATAGAGCGAATATCGTTTTAATTGTTATGGAAGATATTACCGATCAAAAATTAATTAATTACAACAAAACTAAGGCATGTAAGGGGAAACTCAATGTGAATTAGCTTTGCAAATGAACTCACGCACAACATAATAAATACTGCCTCTTAATGGGCGAGCCAATGCAAGTAGTCTTCCTCTGTTAGCCTTTTCTCAAGAGGAAAGCTTTATAGATTTCCGAGGGAAGGAGATACCAGAAAAAGGTGGTATCCAGTGTTGGCAGGGGTGGGAGGAGAGTGAGATACACGGCAAACACGAGGAAACCGGGGAAAATCAACGGCCAAGTTAGCCCATGGCGTTGCAAGTGCAGCAGAGCACAGAGAAAGAAGCGTGACCTGGTTTGGACTTACACGGTTGTTTCAATTGCATCGAAAATATTGTTCTTAGAAAGATGGGACTCTAAAGAAATAATTATTCCATGTTATAGACATTTTTGGTCCCAAAACTCAATCACATAGCAGAGTTCTACAATGGCGAAAATGGAAGCATTAGATTTAATTACCGCGTTAATTGCTTCAATAAGAGAGGAGTTGTACACAAAAGATATAAAAGCATTAGTTTTTTATCTGCTACCAATCCATCGTAACAGTATGTAGTCGATTCTGCAAATAGATTTTTTTGCGAGGTGCTCAGCCCCTTAAAGGTTGGACAGAAGGCAATTGATGGGGAGTACCTGCTAGTTATCAGTGAGAAAAGTGGGATGAATAGAGATAAAATGAGTGGCTTATGAATAAATGCCGGTTACACGATATATTGATGAACTATTTGACTGAATGTACTTTTTGTTTGCAAAAATAAAAGCAAATGATTACAGATAAAGGTAAAGGTAAGCACATAGTAGTTATTGTTTTCTAGTATCATCCTTGATACAATTGGACGACATTATGCAACTTTATTATAACACCCTCCCTAACCTTAGAAGGGTATCATGCAGAAAGAGGTATACATAGTGATTTCAATTGTCATCTATCCTTTCACCGAGGTGATGTGCGATGCGCAATTTGGAATTGTGGCATCATTTTTCTTAGAAGGCAAGCTATAAGCAGTATTGCAAGTGCTACTGTGTGATACTTTACACCTTAAACGAGTATGATATGTTTATCGTGGAAATGAAAACTAAAACTTATTGCTTTAGATATTATACTTTTTCTGGGTAAATTTTTCAAGGTATCTATTATATGTGAAAAGGAAAAGTATAAAGCCAATTACACTACTTTACTTTGCTCTAGATGTCATGCCATGCCACCAAAAATAGTAGTATCGGCAAAAAAGAATTTTTATCGCTAGGTAATTTATCGCAAAGTTATCATTGAATTGAAACTTTAATAGTTTAGGGAAAAGTAACACTTACTCCGGATCAACAGAAGAACGAAGTTTAGGGTCAATATTATACCAAATACGAATTATGCACAAATGTCAGTATTTCGAGACTTTCGAGAGTCTCGTGGAAGTGTTCGAGAAGTTCGAGAAGTCTCGTCTCATCAAAAAGCGGTCCCGTCTCCAATTCTCCACCACAGTCTCGTATCTATTCTCTCGGCAACACTATGTATAACTGCAAATATAGACAATATCATATGTACAAGTGCATTATTGGATACCCTAGGCAGTTGCATGCTGGTATATTGAATGTAAACTATCTCAGCTAACAGTCTGCTTGTGCATGCTTGCATTGCTCTTTAAATATTTTTATACCGTTGGGTTTAAACTTAAATATGCCTTCCCTATCATTTTTAAGCATAAAATATAAAGAATATTTGGTGGAAATTCACCCGTGGTCTCACTTAAGACTAGTTAAGTCAAGAAGGCTTAACACTAAGAGTACGGACCTCACTGGCTTTACACCGAGTACGGACCTGGTTTCTATATTACCCAGACATTTAAAAGAATTTTTTAACAATAATTTCCAGCAAAGTAAGAAATTATTACATATTGATTGAAGAATAGTATCTATACAGATAATGATGATAATATCTTTATATTCTAGGAATTAATTTCTCAATTTGAAATGAAATTAAAGAGAAGTTGTTTTTCGGACAATAAATTTTGTATTTCTAGTGTCTTCTGAGACGCATGGTCTGTACTCAGGGAGAATATTCATAAAACCTGAATATTAACATGCGTTTTATATGCAGTAGCCTCATTATCGGTGTAGTTTTTATCATTTTTAATTTCAATATCTTCTAAAATAATATTTTAGCTAAAAATAACATCATAATTGAACTATGCGAATCTTAAAACATGTAAAAAAAATTTCCAGTGTGGGCAAAGAGGCATGCGGTCTAACTCTCTTCTTTCAAGTATCCCGCTTGGTGACCCACCGGGGTCAAATCCTTGATCCGTGCCCCAGGCACCAATCTTAGAGAGAAACTTAACTTAGTATTTTTTCACACATTTATTTGAGACACCCTACCGGTTTCGACACTCCCGTCTCATTGTCAAGGGTTCAAGGGTCAAGAACCCTTGACAATGACACGGAAGTGTTTAAACCGGTTGGGTGTTAAAATAAAAGTGTGAAAAATTACAAATTTTAGTTTCTATTACTATGTCAATTTTTCAACGGAGTATCGCCTTATTCAATTCAATTTATATGTTGCTTCTCTGGTTCTCCCTTACTTTTCCTGAATTCGAATTAATCTTCATCCAGGAACTCCTTAGCTTTTCGTTTTATTCTTCTGGAGATAAATCTTGTCAATATCTTCGACGCATGTGCCGTCAGGCTTAAAGGCCTAAAATTTTCGCAATGCTCCTCTCACTCCTTCTTGGGAATAGGAATGATCATGTTTCTCATGAAGTCCCTGGGTATATCTTCTGTTGAGTACATGTCGCAAATGGTCTTGTAAAGATATCTTAATATCTTCTCTCCTGCATTTTAAATTAGTTCTGCAGGAATATGATCAATTCCGGAGGCCCTATTTATGCGAAGATTCCTTACTGCTGTATTAAATTTCGTTCTTTATATTGTCGCTCCAATATCATCCTTTTTGATTTCTCTTTCCTCTCCGTCACTTTTGTGCTGAGATTGCTTCCGTTCTACAATTATTCCATATATACTTTTCTTCTCTTCCCACTGTTCATTTTCAATCAAAAGTTCCCCATTCTGTTCTTTTATGAGATTGCATCTTGCGCTCCAATCTTTGAAATGGTTCCTCATTATCCTTTAAGCAGCTTCCAATTTATAATTGCAAAGTTTTTTTGTACATCTTTGCATACGTTTTTCATCTCCATTTCTATTGCTTATCTGGCTTTAACCTTTTGTATCAAAGCTTCTTATCTTCAGTTTTCGCATTCCTTTAGTATCTCATTTCTTCAATCAGGTCTAAAAATTCTTCCGTGATCCATGGCTTCTTCTTGGCAAATTTTCTTCTTCCAAGTGCTTCCTTTGTGGCTTCCTGGTTTCTACATTTAATGTTTTTCCAATGCTCTTCCACTGATTTCTCATTTAGATCTTCTCCAGTGTTGTTATCCACTGCTTTTTGAAATGCCTGCTGATGTTGAGCTTCCTTTAGTTTTTCTACTTGCCATGTGTTCTTCGCTGCCCTCAAATGTCCTTCAATTTCTTGAATTATAGATGGTATTTCATCATCACTAACTTATGGTCCATATCGATGTCTGCCCCAGGGTAGCTTTTGAAGTCCTCCGCCTGATTTTTTAAACTCTGCTTCACTAAAATGTAGTCATTTGAAATCTTTATCTTTTCCTGGCATTTTCCACTATGTCTTCTTCGGTTGTGGTTTTTAAACAATGTGTTGGCAACCACTTACTTATTCTGGGTGTAGAACTCTAGTAGTCGTAGATATAGATATAGTCTTTTGATAGATGTGTATGCGTAACGTCTTATGTCGAAGATATAGATATAGTCTTTCTCCCCTTTCATTTGGGCTATACAATCCATATTTCCCAGTTAATCTTCCATCTACACCTTCGTCGACGACCACGTTCCAATCACCTAAAATAATTAGGTTTTCTTCTCCTCTTACATGTCTTCTCCTCTTCCTCTCCTCTAATGACTTCCAAGATATCTTCGTAGACGTCTTTCACTTCTTTTTTAACCTTTAAGCTTTAAGCAGGCAAGGTTCTAATTCGGCTTCTGCAGTTACCGTATAGAGTATGTGATATGAAAACATTAATGAAAAAGGCTATTTTTGTGCATTAATATTCAAAATTGTTTATGTATGTATATAATCATACTAAGACATAATATGCCTATGTACAAGTAGACATAATTTATCAACATTTATATAGCCTTTTTAGTAAAAACACAACTTCATCAAGTTATCAGAGAACGGAAAAAGGGCTGAAGAAAATCCATGCGTCGACATTAGCCTGCAAAAGACGCACAAGGGTCACAGTTTAATCCCCCATACTACGAACAGAGCAGGGTAAAGTTGTGCAACCGGATAGGCGGGTCAAACCCTGAAGCCTCCAGTATCCCTAATCAGAGAGGCTACTTAATTTATGGCTTCTGTTACTACTATACTATGATTCTCCCTTGCCATTTTGCTAGTAGTTATGCTGGAGGGAGGTAGTGTGCGTGTGCTGTATGTGGAGTTAAAGAAATCGACTATAAAAATAATACAGTGACAATTACGATTGCTGGTTTTGAAGCTCTGCCATGGAAGTATCATTACACTACACCATCATCATCACTGGTCAACAATCCTAGGATTTGTATGACGCAGCTTTACACTCAATGCTTCTATCGGCCAGCCTTTTCACTGTGACATAATTCTTCTCTTTATTACACTACATAAGACTTAAAATGAGATATTTTAGGAACTGCAATAAAAAGTTCAGTTTCGTTAAAATTCCGTAAGAAAATGGTAAAGAATTACGAACCAATGGCTCCAATTTAAGATGATCCCGATAATTGAAGGATTTTCAGAAGAATGTTGTTGGTAAAGTTCTCTTTCTTACCTTCTCTTTAACTTCTCATTCAAGAAAATAGATGCAACCAGCTCTCTGCTCCCATATTTTTTTTCCAATTTTCCTCCATGCCTTTTTCTATGCGCTGCGTATGGAAGAAGCCTTGTAGCGTGGCGATCTTTCACAAGCATCGCACACGCGATAGATTATTTTTAACGGCCGGTGAAGGTCAGGTCACCCTATTCACTTTACTCCTGTACTCCAGAAAGAGTTCCAAGGCTTAGCCGATCATGGCTTCCCACCAGATTAATGTAACTATGGAAACCGTATCATCGATCAATTTGCCCAAAATTGTGCCGGCCAAATTTCCCTTCAGATAAATTCCATGTGTTGCTACAATGTAGCTAATGGGAATTTTGTTATGGTGGAGATTGAAAGAGGAGCACCTCCCGAATTTTTTTCCGGGGCAGATACTTCCGACAACTATTGATAGAAATTACATAATTTTATATGATACCTTGTGATATAACATTACAAGAGATTTAATGAAAATATATTTTTCCGCTCCGAAATTATAGTAATTCACAACCCGGATGTCGATGCTGAGCATCGTCGTCAGCAGAGAATTCATTGAAGCTTGCCCGTTTGCATACAAGCATTATATGTATACGGGCCGTTATATTTATATATGAATATTTATAAATATACATTTATATATTTTTAAATAAAACAATGTTCAAATGTGTGATATACAAGTAGCCTGCATTAATATGCATATCTATATGTATATATATACACACCCAATTATTGTGTATGACCACACATACCCAAAATCAGACAGTGGATTGGGATAATTGATTTAAGGGGGATAATTGTGTATGTGGATTTGCTGTGGGGGGATGAGGAAGAAGTGGAGGGGGTGGGGGAAGGAGTTAATAGGTGACCATTGAGGGGATCGAAGATATGGAAGGGTACTCAAATTCAAAGATAACAGTGACATCATGGTTACACATTATTTTTAAAACTTCTTTCTCTTCCAAAGAGTCCTGTTTAGTTTTCAGAGTCCAGTTATGTTAGAAATATGTAGAATATTACAAAGAAAATTACTACTGTGGTAAAATGTTAAAAGGTCTATGACAAATTACTCAGTTCGTGGTTGTTTTTGAAGTTATTAAACTGGTATTTCGTTGTAATATCAAAATTAATTGCTAATTATACCCGAAAAATCACCGTGTGAATGAATTGTACTCCACCTTTTACAGCCATTTGAGTCCATTCATTGCATAAATAAAGCTTTTAATTTAATTATATGAAACCTAAAGAAAACATTGAATTCCTTTTCGAGATCTTTCTGTTATTTCGCTGATATGACCTACATGTATGATGAAGAACCTAATTTTCGTTTTTGAATAGCTTCTCCCTAAATAGTTTAGCTAGATTGCCAATTTATTTCGATTTAATTTCAATTATTAAATCAAATATTTTTTTAGATACTTACTTAAATGTGAAAAACAAGTAGCCATTTTTCAGAGCTATTCGTTTTACTTTTCTTACTGACTTACTGAAACCCTCTATGCATAGGGGCAACTCCCATCACTGCTTTATTTTAGATAATTATAGGAGGTAAATGCAATGCATTCTTACCTGACGATCACACTCAAGTAGCGAACCCTGGGTCGTGTATTACTCTGACTTTAGTGTTCAGAAGAATTATTCGTAGTAAAATGGAACGAAAAACCAGAAACATTTACAGAACTGTTTTTTTGTTGCTTCATTTTCAAATACCAAGACGTTAATTTTGACATTTTTGTCATTTTTTCCCTAGCTGGGAGGAGAGTCCTTCATGGAACCACGAAGGGGACTAGTGGCTAAATGAGTTAAGGCATTCACGGTGTCGTACTTGACGGACGGTGAGCGGAAGAAGAGTTAAAGTCAATTAAGAGTGGGAGGGCGTGTAACGAGGTTGGTCAGGTCCTCAGGTGTGGGTAGCTTCAACGGCTGGAGGCAAACGCATCTCCTGTCGCCACCGACGTGCCCTCACTTAAGGCCGAGGTGATACATAACACTCCCATACACCCAGCTACGTATCTTCCACGTGGTCGACGCTTATGAAATTCTCCATTGATATTTTAGGCGTAAATGTTCTCCGCTTGTCGAGGTCATCATGTAAAGCTCACTATGATAACTCCTGTCGCGAGTGCCACTCCACACGTCTAAGAATATCAACATCAATTACCGTTGTGAATGAGAAAGACAATTGTAACATAATATGAATTAAGATTCGTACTAAAGACACTTACAGGCTAAGGCAAAGGTTGTACGTACGTGAAATATTTCTCAAAAAGGAACGCGTTATCCCTGAAGTTTCTGAGATGGAAGTCGGTCGTTTAAAAAATGTACATCTAACGATTTTAAATTTTAAAATTATTTTATTACTGGTTTTACAATTATCTTCAGCGTTTTATCGAATCGGGCATTACGAAAGGCTATCTCAAACCCCAAATAACACATATATTAAAGAATCATTGTTTAATAACTATGTAATAACTTATTTATCATGAACCACAAAACGGACACTCTCAACCACCTTTTCAATTCCAAAGAGCTCAAGAAACCCTAAACTTTTCTGGAAAACAAACCTCGCCAAACCTCAAGTGTAGAGAATATCATTTCTCAATTAACCTTTGAATCTCTACTTCCACATTCAACTAGCTCACGCACCCAAACATCTGGAAAATCGCTGAATTATTGGCCAGTGGATTGAAAAAAAATAAATTTCGAAGACGTTTCTTATCCCACTTGTCTCCGCAGACCCTTTATAAAAGAGTCGAAGCCGGTTGAGAGAAACAAGTGTTTCCTGCACGGAGAAAACGATTCTTTCCAGTCGAATGAATGGAAAAAAGACCCACCAAAGAGTCTAGCGTCGTATTCCTCTCATCCAAACCGAATAAAAGTAATATCATTGCGGCTGAAGTGCTTCCGACGAGCTACGTTCGTAGCAATGTCTCTTATAATTCAATAAACATATTACCCAATATCAAAACCACCATATCTGAAAATTATGGGTCTGGGACCCATGTGACATGGATAGTGGATTACTCGAGGGAAATGATTGATTTCAAGTGTACTTATGTGTAATACAGATGCATAACATGCGCATATTTTCTCAAAAATTTTCAAATACTTAGGTATAAAGGCGATAAACCACCTTACATTTTAGGACTATGCATATGATTTACATTGAAATTTTAATGCTCACGCAGAGGCACCCAGCCATAAATTTGTTTCGAAGGGGAGTGGCGGGGGAGGGGGGGGGGGGGGAATGCTAAGTTTAGTGTAGAGTAACTTGAATCAGATCAGTTTTCCCCATTCAGTACCAGTATGTTACAAATCTCTTCCCTTAACTTTCATTGCTTGGTATTTACTTTCACTGTGCGCATTCCTACTTCTTCTCACTAGTAAAGTTCACTACTTACCTAAGAGAAGTTCAACGCATGCATACCCCCTGCCACACACCTTTATGGTGGCTTGTAGGGTAATATGTAGATTATGTAGATACATAGCAGATTGAAAAGAACAGTTATTAACAACACACACGAAACAAATGAGTGATCAGTATCACGTTTCAAGGAAGATGGAAGAAAAACATGATAATGAAATGCCTGAAGCAAAATAAAACTGGAAAAAGGGGCCGCAAAGAGAGGAGAAAATCCTGTCGGTTTATTCAGCACCAGTGATAAAGAGGGATCGTTTGACACACGTGCGAAAGAATAAAAGCTATTCTTTAGAAAGGAATTGGAGTAGGAAAAAGGCAAAGGCGAAACCAAAGCTGTAAGAAACTTGAAATAATTTCGATGAAATCACAGCGAGTAGAAGAATGATGGACGGATTGAGATTGAGGGACCCAAGTAGATTAGGACACGCAATAAAGTAACCAACGACGATGAGCCTGTGACTCAATGCAAAATTTGCGATGAAATTATCCCTAATGGATGCTGCAAATGAGCGCAAAAGAAATAAATGGAGTGGGGATGCATATGCTGTGCGGCGAAGAAGATTAAAATTCACTCCGCAGGAATTCGTACCCATGCTCCCCCATTAATAATGCCCTGACAAATCTCTTTTGTACCTTTTCAAGAAGAGCAATATAGTTTCTTTGAAATATACACCATATTACAGCTGCATATTATAGTCTGCTACGCACAAGTGTCTCATACAGCACAATTATCGGCTTAGAAAGTCCAAGTCCATGCATTTTTACACCTACAATTTCAAGGCTAAAGTAAAAATTTACTTCTTTGGAAACCTACCAAATTATGTTGCCTTTTGAGAGGACCAATGGAGGGAATGAAAGAGGTAAGAGGAAAAGTGATCTGCCATTGCATTCTTTCATGTCATTATTCTAGCCGATGCTTACTTTGTGACAAACAATTATATTCCTATTTAACACCTGTTATCATCAAACTTATCATTTAGTGTTTATGTTCAATCATGCTACAAGATTGTTGGCAGACAACTAAAATAAAAAGTACAAAAAGAAAAGTAAACGGTAAGAACGAACAGGCAGGCCTCGTTTGAAATGTCTGTAAGTTGTGAAGGATAGAAAAGAGATGAACTACGCTAAAACAAAAGGTTGCCTAATAGGAGAATCTTATGATAGTTAACTGATGATGATGATGCGTTCGGAGTAACATTTGTCTAGTAAAATTCTGGTTTCTCTACTAAGGGTCACCCCTCAGCTACAAACTACTATTTCATCCACTACCTCTAGCATCATGTATCATTATACCACAAAGAAAATGGAAAGTAGAGAAGTTTCCCAAATGGCCTACAAGAAATCATCTAACTTCAGACAACTTGAAAAAGTGACTGATCAACACAATTAAAAATCCAAGTCTTGAATTCTTTTAAAGAGACAGAATAAAGCATTCAGAATGCTATTATATCCAGTTTACATTTATTTATTTTTTCCAGTGCTGAATCACCTTTCTCAACAGTTATATGTTTATGAACAATGAAAAGGTGATGATAATGATGAATGAGTATACATAGTATATATTCATAAGTTATTGCAACATTAGAATAAAGTTTATTTTTTAATATTTTTCATTCTATTGCGAATAAGGCATTAAATCTCACAGCCCAAATTGAATTTTCAGTACTACTACTGTATACATTCCAATGTTAGTTTCACATTATCATATGGTTGAAATTTAATATTCTAATATATATGACCACCTTCACCCCTGAACACGATAGCCACATACTTAAGAACCCCTCTGGATACAATGATAGTAAGATCCCTATCTATATTGACTAGAAGTTCCATAGATAAACTAGAAAACCTCCTCATATGACCCTGAAGCAAATGGATTCATTGTTTTAATGAGTATGATTGCACCACTTTACCCTTCTGCCAGTATGGTTTACAATGGGTGTGAGTAGATGCCTATAATCAGCATGGATACACTGCAAAACCTAACAAAAATCCATTCATGGTGTCTTCTACTTTGAATTTTGCCCATAAACTGAAATTGTTAACTATGGTAAGTACTGTCTGTGTATAAAGCCTAACCACCTTGCCACTAAATTGGTTATTCTAAGGCTGGGGGTACATAGAGCTTGAGCAGTAATAGAAAAAAAAGGCATTCGGTCACGGTTTATCTCATAATTTTCAGTCAATGATGAGGTGACTGTAATTTGAGTGTATTACAAATCTCCCAAGAGTTCAAGGCTCCAAATCCTACAAACACCAGATTTAGAGACATGGTGGAGTTCCCTAGTTATGGGCTGCTTTAACAATTATCTTGAAAATAATATCAAAATCACTCATATCTCTAATAAAGAGCTGGTTATTGAATCGTTACACTACTAGGATAAAATATGTTTCAATGACAGGCTTATTAGCTACTTCTATGTTGGAAAACAGTGCCTGGTTTTGTTACTTAAAAGTAGGTAATAGCATAATGAACCTCCAGATTGAAATTACTTATAAATATGTTGATACAAGTATTTCTCAACAAGGTTATTGAAATTTTTTATTGTTAAATTGTTAATAATTAAATTACCTAATAAATGTTGACTGAAATATATGATACTTATTTCATATGATGAACAATCACAGAAACTATCACATAATAACCTACACAACAAATAATGAAAGGTCAAAATACGAGCTAAAGAGATAATTTCACAAAGTTAATTGCTTTATGAGTCATAACCATATTGCATGTATGCATTATCTGTATGAACCACAATTAAAGAAAGCACAATTCAAAAAGCCTCCACAATATCATGTTAAGAAAACACAACAATGATATAATATACATTAAGATTGAAGTAAAGTATATTAGCTACCAATCTTCATTGTGTGACATCTTATTTTAATTTCAACTAGAAGACAGAAAAGATATTTCTTTAAAAATATTGGCTTACATTCCCCTGTGCTAACATTCAAGGGCAGTAGTACATGAAAACAAGATTCTCACTCAACAAGTACACTTTCAATTGTAGATAATAAATAGTTGGCATGTTTTAATTGCAGTATTTTCCTACATATTACCTGTAACTATATTATCTTGTGATTTTAGATATCCATCCCAAAAGAAATAGGCCTGACAAAGTGGATTTCACCACAACTAAACTGGATTTAGTTTATTAAGTCCATTCACGCTAGCTAATTAACTTAAAATATTTTTGCACTGATTAACTACATTAATATGATTCATTTGAAGAACAGTAACAAACATAATGAATCTAAAACAGTCTCATCACTACAAGGTGGTCACGAACTTATGGACAACGAATGGAAACGACACAAAAGGGCAGTAAAAATAAATAGAAAATAACATATAATAAACGCATTGCATACCGCTTATATCACGCAACATGGCTATTTCTTTTACAATTAATGAAAATAATACCGCATATGTGAACACAACATCGAATATGGTATCACCGTGAACAGAAACATGTAAACAATAACGCAATACATCTTGTTTCCCTGACTGGAGATAGCAGAACCTTCAATTTTATCTTCAGAATGTAAAATCAAATATATATTCAACAACAAGATATCGTGTAAATCATAACCATGGTTAAAATTCGTAATATAATGAACAAAAAGAACAACAACACATTACCACGTTTGCCTACGCCGTGTGATTCACCAACACATGACGTTAGTTATTATTTTCATGTAGCGACGCGGGAAATTTAACTTGATTCATAAATGAGTGAATATTTAGAATTGTACCCGAGGATCTCACGATGCGAAATATCGGCGACTATTACAAATTGATCTATTGAAGTCATAGCGTATCTTGCTCGGTTTTGGATGCAATTTTAAATGTTTTCTAAAATAAATTCTACTGCCGACTTAGAGAATCTAAACCACAATTTGAAATCATCTTCCTCTGCATGCAAACACATCATAGTCTGTGGGGCCTGTTGTGGTTCTTTAAGTGGGAATAATCAATAATTATTTCTACGTATTCGCCAGAAGACACTTCGCAATCAGCCATATCAGTTGATTCTCGATTTGATCGTCCTAAATCTGCGGTCATCTTGACAAGAAATTTGATCCCCGATCACTGCTGATAATTGGTGGTGAAACAGAATCAACAAAATCGCCGATCGAATCAACACTTGATCGCCGATCAAGCGTTGATCGTTGTTGGTGGAACCGGCCCTAAAAGTTGGTAGGGAGTCACCGGAAAACAAACGGCACGAGCGTAGGTTCTTTTACGGCCAAATACCATGTAAGAGGAGTAGTTCCCTATCATCTGTCTGTATAGAGCGAGCCGAAAATTCTTTTGTGCTTTTCCATGCATTGCGTTTGAGGGAGAATTTGTTTCTTTATTGAGTAAGTAACTACTTACAATGGCTATGTTTACTAAAAACGCGAAGGTATAATTCAACCACTTTGTCTTCCTTCAAAAATCATAGTAAGACCTGATTTGATCGGCTCTATCAACTCCACCCATAAATTTGTTATACCTTACTATGGGTTTCGGGTCACGGAATAAGAATATGTTTACATATTGCCCAGCCCAGTTTTCCTGGGAACCATCACACTCAGGTTTGGATCGCATTTTGTTGACAGAACACAAATGTCTCCTCTGTCATGTCAAACAATGGCCGTCGCTTCACAGATCAAAAACCCTGATATACACCAAGACACCAAAATATTTCCTAGTTTCCTTATTAGTAACGTCAACCCATTTCCTGTGTATTTTTCCAGCCTTTCTTTGGCGATATTCAGCCTATTTATTAACATTTCCTACTATTCTGTGAAAAAAATTCTAACATGCATTCCTAAGTTCTAACATGCATTTCAAATAATCTAATTCATTCGATCTTACAGGTAAGTCGTGCTTTGCCCCTTCCTCCAACAAAATCGCGTGGAACTTCGTAATGGAATCAATATTCCCATTTAGGGTGGAGTGCATTATCACCTGTTGCATCATTGACACTGGGAGTATCATCCTCATCTATATAACAATCACCAGGACAAGCACGTTCAATCAATTCCAGCGCTTTGTCTGAAGAGCCTCAGCATTGTATCACTAAGAAAAAATCTCATTCCTCTTCTCTCGCTATATCATATAGTCTCAAAGAAGCCACGGTCAGAACAGAGGGGCAATTGGAAGTAGTTTCTTGCTCTGAAACTATTCTGTATTTTCCGAGAGCACCAGATAAGGAAAACGCGTGTTTGGCGATGAAAAATCCTCGGGGTCACAAATCTTTAAGAAATATAAAAAAATCACGCATTTCTATAGTCAGCTTGGGTCTGTTACTTATCAGTATACCATTTGAGTCTCTCTCTCTGCCCTGCAAAAGCGCTCCCTCGCATTTACGTCACAGGTGAAGGGAATTGATCTTATGACCTAAGGAACCATAACTCAGCATCTCACTCCAAAGGGTCCTGAGAAGGGCTAAGGCGGGTTAAGAGATATTTTATATTTTTTTGCGCCACATGTCTTCTTGAGCATGATGAAGGAAAGGGCGTTTACTTAAAAAAACAAATGCTACCTAGAGGACGCGGAATCGGGGAAGGATCAAAAGAAAGCTCTTCTCAAGCCACTGCTGGTCACCCATTTTCGGCTATCTTACAGGAGAGAGAGAGAGAGGACACCTGGGCCGCCTAAAAATCCATAGCAGCCGTGGTGTTTTCATTTTCTATTCTCGCATCACAAAGTGTTCCATTTATTTAAGAAACCATGGTTTATCACGTCGCAGAGAACAAACCCTCCTCTAAAATGACTCCAGAATCTTCTTCATAACTTCACTGGTGATAATATGCTATCCCAAAGACTCGTTAGGTCATTGGGATTTTGTGGGTGTTTTGACAGATTTTATGAGTTTCTGTTCCATCTCTGAGCAACCAAGGATAAGAGAGATGTGTGTATTAGCGATGATAAACACTTTTAAGCTGAAAGAGAATCATATAAGGCTCAAAAGATAGCCCTTCGTATAGCAGAGGACGACGGCTTGCTTTGGCCGTCTCTGGCCGGTTTAGAAGGGAGAGGTTTAAAAACCACCGTCCGGTTTCGGCCGAGTTAGGAGGGAGAGCGAGTTGAGGCATTTAAACTTTGATAGGGAGAGGGTTAAAACAAATTCTTTAACAGTATTATAAAATTACCTTTTCACTTACCGTTATCGGTGTTTCTGGACCTCCCTCTGCGACACCGGGCCGGAGTGCGCCTCACGTATCCAAATCCCGCCGACGCATCCTCGGTTCACCCGTACAGCCTCGCCTGCACTCTTCCGCCGTTCATTGCCATCATCTTTCCTGGCCTTTGCTTCTTCTTTCTCGACGCGTCCTACTCTCGGAGCGTCTGTCTTAACGTCGTCGACGTGTCCAAACTATCGGAGCATCCGTCATACTCCTACTACTTGTCCTTACTCTAGAAGCGTCCGTCTTAATCCGGTGCATCCTCCTAACTCTTGGAGCGTAAGCCTTAAACTCTTCTTGACGCGTCCTTAATCTTGGAGCGTCATTCTTATTCCGGCTACACGTCCTTACTTTAAGAGCGTCCGTCTCAATCCGGTGCGTCCTCGTAACCCACCTGCCGAACTCATGGTAACTAACGACGCTCTCCTCCCCCATACTCTTGTTCATTATTATTGCAAGGCGCACACCTTATTATTTGGCCGGGTGCAATGCCAACCAGTGGTGTTTAACCGTGGATTGTGACTGTAGATTTACAATCTGAATGAGAAATCAGTGTAAAAGCGTTAGGAAAACATTAAATGTGGACTACAGAAAGACGCAAAAGAAGTTCTTGAAATAAGAAAAGTTGCCATGAGAAAGTCACGGATCAGGGAGGAATTCTTACACTTGATTTAAGTAAGAAAAAATTCAAAAAGAGGGGCAGATTTTCTGCAAAAGAATAAGGTATGAAATAAGCCGCAAAGCCAGGGAATCTAGAGAGATATGGAAAAAGAATCTATGCGATGATTAACAAAACAACCTTGCACTTGGAAAGGTGGAAGCTGCCTACAGAATAGTGAAAAACCACTTAAAGGTACGTAGCGCAGCATAGAATTCCATAAAGGACAAGAATGGACAAAGTTTGACTGCAAAATAAGACAAAGTGAAGAAGTAGAAAGAATATCTGGAAGAGTAATAAAACGGATAAAATCTCGATAAAAAGTTATCGAATTGAAAACGGAAGAGAAAAAGGATGAATATTAAGATCAGAACGCGACGCTGGAGTAAGAGATCTATGGGATTAATTAGGCTTCAGGTACTGATGTCGATCCTGCAAAAATAAATTGAAAATGCAGGAAAGAAGACAAACTCATCTCTACAAAACCACTGTGACTTGTACTCAACAGGAGATATTCCATGGGACTTCGAGGAAAACATCATAATTCTTATTCCCAAGAAGAAGAGAGTAGAGAAATGCAAAAACATTGGTACTATAAGTGTGACGACACATGTATCGAAGACCAGTATCATCTACAGAAGAATTGAACGAAAAGCAAAGGACTTGTTGCGTGAACATGAATTCGCATTCAGGGAAAGTAAAAGCCCAAGGTAAGCAATATTGGCTCTAGGACTGCTCATAGAGAAAAGAATAGAGAAAAAGTCGACATTTATTGCATGCATGAATTCAGAGAATGTTTTTGACAACATGGATTCGGATTCGATGCTTAGACTTCTGAAGTAAATTGTAGTGTCCTAAAATGACCAAACAATTACCACAGTCTGTAAAAAAAACATGTATCTGTGATTAACTCTTGACCCAGCAGTGAAATGGCAGGGACGAGAAAAGGTGTGAGACAAGCTGTGCACTGTTTCCCGTAATTTTTATTGTAAACGTTGAGAAAGCCGTCAATGAAATGAAAGAGAAGTCTTCTGGAGAGACTAACCATGGAGATAAAATAAGCATGGTAGGATTCGCTGATGACATAGTACTCATAGAAGAGACAGAGTGGGATCTGAAGAAGATTCTAGTAACCATGGAAAGGACAATGGCCATATATTAACCGAAGATAAATAAGAAGAAGAATAAGATATTGGTGTGAAGCAGGAAAGAAGAGGCCAAAAAAAGGCTTTCTTTTAAAAGAAGAAGGCATTCATTTTTAAGAAGAATCTACTTAGAGCTGGAAATACTAGCATAGAAGTAAGGAAACGATTCTTCAGTTCATAGATCTGGAGCATGTTTCTTTACGGAAGTGAGGCATGGACGATGACAGTAGTGGAGAAGAAAAAGGTAGAATCATTACAAATGTGGTAATACAAAATAAGGCTAAAGATTAAATGGATCGACCGAGTAAGTAACGAGGAAGTCCTAGGAAGAGGGGGAGAAAAGAGAAGTATGCTGACAACTCTAAAAAGGAGAAGGGATAACTAAATTGGCCGTATCTTGAGACACGATTGCCAGATTAAGGCAATCGTCGAGGGAAAAGTGAACGGGAAGACTGGAAAAAGCAGGCGTTGTATTAGATACTTGGAATAGATAGTGAGGGATGTAAAAGACAATAATTAAATCACAATGCCAGCGTTGACTGATATAAGAAATTAATAAAAAGCTTCGTCAAACCAATTCTAAGAGTGTTGACCAACGATGATGAGGAGAGGAAGAAGAAAAAAGAGTGAAAATAGGAATAATTCAATACAATGTGGATGGGAACAGGAAATATTTAGTTTACCCCCACCACGCTGTTACTGTGTGGAGGAGGGAATTTCAAGTATGTATTCCATTAAATGCTTTTGAAACTGTTTTTTACCCTAGTGTGACAGGGGTAGTGTAGATCAAGTATTGCACTTGAAAATTGGAATGAAAGACATGGAGGAGGAATTGGTGGCCATGTTGGATAATTAAAAGCCAATAGACACTCAATTTCCCGCGTGATTATCTTTCTTATGTATCTCCAGACTTAATCACTACAAGATTTGCAATTTTTGACTGGTACCTGACATTAGCGGTAGTATTGGGTTTTTAGGGGCTGCAATGGCTAAGTGTATGTTAATTCACCTCGCTTAAGATCATAACCCTACGAGAAACACATCATGTATGCACTGGACGGGATGGAATCTCGCGACATTTGAGTTGCCAGAACTATTTCATTCAAGGATGAAGCCTTATCGTTCTAGCCAACCTGGCTAACACAGTTTGCTCCAATGTAATACGTATGTTGTAGTTAAATCTACCTAAAGTATAAATGGTTACCCACTTGGATATTTACACCTGTGCGGCGATTTCATGATATCTGTCTCTTGAGCGCGAAAAAACTTACTTTCGGCTCTCACCCGTCCAAGAAAATAGGCACCAAGACGCGGCTATGATCAAGGGCAGTTATATCCATTCTCAGCCAAGGTGGAATTATTGTAGCTCCAGACGGAGCCACCATCAAACGGGAGTGTATTGACCTTGACGGAAGCAAAGAGTGAACGGCGGACGGGATTCGGAGGCAAAAGGCTGAAACCACCCACTGACCCAATGTCCCATTTCCTGTTCGATCTGCGCCTCCCCTTCGCGCTACTTGAAAGATGCCAATCTTCTGTCATCCTTCGTGTTCCCTCTTTCTCAATCGATTCTGGTTCTCTTTAAATTTCTTGGCTCTTGGCTTGGCGCTCAACTTTAAGGCCGTTTCACATTATCGGTTGTTCGTTTCCAAAACACTATCAAAAAATCTTACCGGTATATCCAACGTCCGGTAGAGTAACAGAAGCCATTATGGTCTCAGAGTACTTACCTTTTACAATGTTTTTATGACTTTCATTATCTTTTTTACGAATCACTAAATTATTGATTCTATGCAAATCTACTCACAGACTTGCCAATATTGGCAAGGAAATTGATTGCTATGCTGGTACACAATTATGCCGAGATAACTGGTTATAAAGTAGAAACCTTGTGAGGAGCGAATCTAACTCATTGGAAGGTTTCACAAAGTTTTAATTGTACTATTTCCGCAAAAAGATACCTATGCATTACTTTGAAAATTACAAATATTTAAACGGTGTATAATGAAGTTTTCTTTTCACGGATATTGAGAGTAGACCAAACTACAAAGATTTACCTATGCGTTGTGCGTCAAATGCTCGAGATCGTAACTACGGACTGACTCACTCGCATAATTAAACGTTTCGCTCGGGATGATTCCATATCGGAGAAGATCTAAAATGATTCAAACAAACCCCCCCTTGAACGTCCTTCTTGAAGGTGTATTTGAAACAATTATTATTCTCTCAAAGAGGTAACAAAGGATTCACAGTGAACAAACACCGATGGTTTTAAAATTTTATATGTTTTTTCGTTTAAAACTTTTTCAATAATTGTTTCCAATTTATTTTTTTGCATTAAGAAGCTCTATACATAAGATGACGAATGAGATGAGGACGAATAAAAAAAAAAGGATTGGAAACAATGTGTGTGACTATAATGAGCGATCAAAACTAAACAACTTTGAGAACCATTAGTGCTTGCACCACGTGACTGCTTGGTACCCACTTTGAGTTAACTCAGACGGTTTGAACACCCCCCGTAATGGAGCTAATCAAGTACTTATCGCTTATGAAATTCAGATAACAGGGTGCAGAGAACAGTCCCTATACATTTGAAAACTCTAGCTACCACAAAATCTAATACAAAAAATCACACGGCTTGGGTTGAAGTTGGCGTATCTAAAAAGGTCGTATCTGAAATAATACAAGTAGTCAAAGGTTTTATCTTTTGATATACTACCTAGGATCAGTGAATTCAAACTGCCGATAATAATAAATCATTGAATATAGACGAATTACCGTATAGTCCGTTAACTAGCTATGTGGTTGACAAATAAGAATGTCTTCAAGCCAATAAATTGGAATATACTCCATCAAGAGAACGTACCAAAGCGAATGTAGGTAACCATATACAAATGAAGGTAAGAGATGAAGGGGATGCCGTTCAGTATAGAAACTTTGTCGTGAAATCAGGTAAATGGTAAAAATCAGAGCTATCCGTCTCCTAGGGGAGACATTCACCCAGATGAAAGGTGGCGGCATTAAAGCGGTCTCCTTGGTGATTCGTATATCACCATGGAAACTGTATTGATCCATCACCGAATGTCCTGGAAACAGAGAATAATGGTGGAGTGGGACTCCGGGGATCTCGCCTAACAAATGAAATAGGCGTCGACGGTTCAATTCATCGATAACATTTTGGTAATCCATGTTCGTGCTTAGCGTTGGGATAGGATTCCCATTGGCTAGTTTGGTGTATTAGTTAGAGTAGTCTATCACCAGAACGGCCTGGGTTTGGACACTCGCAGTGGAAGATATATCGCATTTGAAACATCTTTTGAGCCTTATATGATTCTGTTTCAGCTTGAAAGCGTTTATCGTAACTAATGCACGAATTTCTCTTACCCTTAGTTCCTCTGGGATGAAACAGAACCTCATAATATCTGTCACAACACCCACAAGATCCCGAAGACCTAATGAGTCTTTGGGATAAATTATAACCATCGAAGTAATGAAACAAGATTATGGAGTCAATTTAGAGGAAGGCTTGTTCTTTGAAACGTGGTAAGCCATGGTTTCTTGAATAAATGAATGGGACACTTTGTGATACGAAAATAGGAGATGAAAACACCACGGATGCTATGGCTTGCTTAGAGGGCTCATGAATCTCTATCCTGTAAGATAGCCCAAAATCGGTGACCAGCATTGGCTTGAGAAGAGCTTTCTTTCGGTCCTTCCACGCTTCCTCTTCATCTAAGGAGCATTTGTTTTTTTAAGTAAACGCCCATTTCTACATCACGCTCAAAGATACATGTGGCGCAAAAAAAGAAAAAAATCTTTCAGACCGCTGGACATTTTCTCAGGCCACTTTGGAGTGGGGCGTTGTGTGATGGCTCCATAAGACCAGGTCTCTTGACCTGTGAGGTCTATGCAAGAAAGCGTTGCTGCAGGGAAGAGAGAGATCAAATAGTATACTGAAGAGAAACATACCCAATTTCACTGAAGAAATGCGAGATTTTTTAATTTTTTAAAGATATGTGGCCCCGAGCATATGTCATCTCCAAAGGTGCGTTTTCTGTACCTGGCTGCCGTGGAAAATGTAGAATAGTTTCAGAGTAAGAAACTCCTTCCAAATCCCCATCAGTTCTGACCATGGCTTTTTTGAGTTCAGATGATATATCGAGAGAAGTGGACTGAGATGCTCCTCTTAGTGATACAGTGCCGAGGATCTTCAGACGTAGCGGAGGAATTCCTTTAACGTTCCAGTCCTGGAATTGTGATATAAAAGATAATAATACTCCTAGAGTCAGTGATGTGACAGGTGATAATGCAATGTACCCTTAACGGGAAAATTCATTGCATTACGAAGTACCACGCGCTTTTGTTTGAGGAAGGGGGCTAAAGCACGACTTACGCGTAAGATCGAATGAATTAGATTATTTTAAATATGTGTTAGAAGGTGTAGAGTTTTCTTCACAGAATGGTAGGAAATGTTAATAATTAGGCAGAATATCGCCAACGAAATGCTGAAAAATAGATAGGCATTGGGTAGACGTTACTGATAAGGAAATTAGAGTTAAAATTAGTTTTCAACCGATACCTAAAATTAACTCGTGTTTCCCTGAAAATTGCCTAGAGCGGGAAAAATATTGAGTATAAACACAAGGCTGAAATAGCATAGAAAATAACTTAGCTCACTATTGGTACGATATCTTCATATTAAGTTTCTATTTTCCGTTGGGAAATATTTTTTCGAGAAATATTCCCTATTTGGATAGTAGTCGCTTCATAAAATGAGACTACTGCAAGCAATGGTGAAACTATTGTACCTTCTGACTTAAAATTAGTGCCTTTGGATCCATTCTTCTCTTAAAGTGTCATCAAAATCAGGAGAATTGATATTGGCAGAGTATGAACAAATATTTTATTCACCAAGACCGGTAAATTAACCCTAATATGAGTATTAAATGGCTTGAGCACTTGGAGGAAATTCACACAATGCATCTTCGAATCTCGGTGAATGCTTTTTTTCTTTGGGGAAATTCTGTAAGTACCAATAGTGAATTCCTTGAAATTCAATGCTATTAGTGATCCGACAGGCAGAGGATACATAACCAGGATGCACTCTTTGTGGTGTAAGACGCATCCTGAATATAACCATCTGTCGAAGAAAAATGTGCGCGACTACGCCGATCACCCGGGGCAAGAAAACGGCACCCCAACCGCAAGGTCAGAGTAGTACACCACCGGCCAAGGCTCTATTTCCCACAAATACAAATGTACCACCTCCTAAGTCCGGTGCTTCTACCGTTATTTCGGTGAAAGTAGAGGAGCCGGAGGCCGATACTGATTTACTCAAACGGATGGAAAGCACGGAAAACTATAATGAGACGACTATAAGGCAGAGAAATATTCATCATAAAATTTCTCTGCGGGACCAACAGCCGTCCCAGTTGAATGACATCGTTGATATGGACCTTAGATAAAGGAACAGCCTCTGACGAATAGACTGCGTGGTACGTATATACTGCCGCCACACTGTTTGCCTCTCCACGAGTGTCTGCTAATTGGGAGACTAAACATACCAGCGTGGCGTTTTTAAACTTGATAGCCTCAGTCCCCTCCCCTGTTCTGCTTATCTCTCCTCCCACATTCCGTTCCGTTGAGATGAGGTAGGGGATATATCTGCGGTGTCTCGTGAAAAAGAAAGCATAAGGGCACCCATCTTTTCCATTATGATGATCTGAAACTTTATGCTTCAAGTGCGAAACATTTGCGTTTGGGGTTGGACATCGTACGCAGATACATTGAGGATATAGGGATGGAGATCGTAAGGTAAAAGTGCTCGACCACTCATCTGGAGAAAGTAAAGATTTCGGAAAACCAGAAAGAAGTGCAGTGAGGTAAACGCAAATTTTCATCTTGATGATGACGAAGCGTATGAATATCTCGGCGATACCCAGCGCCGTATGCAGGAGGTGAGAACAGTGAAGGAAAGGCTTACAGCAAAATACAGGCAGACTCTCAGGCAAATCTGGTGCTCTAACCTGTCCGTCGAGAACAAGGTTCCTACGGCCAACACCTTCCGATTTCCAACAATGATGTACCCATTCGGTTGCATCAAATGGAAAATCAACGAACTGCGAAACCTCAAACGTGGAACGAGAAAAACGATGACCATCTATTGTTGTCTCCATCCAAATTCTTCCGCCGATAGATTGTATCACCCGAGAAATCTAGGTGGTAGAGGGCTGATAAGCCTGGAATGCCTTCATGACCGAGTAGTCCTCAATTCGGTATGCCGAGTGTTCCACAGCATGGACCCTCCTCAATTGCTCGTAAAGGAACACGAGCGTGCATGCAAATGGGCGTTCCTATTACAGGTGGCGAAATGGAAAAGGGAACACGAATTAAGTTTGGATTTGGACTTACCTTCCAGCGGATAAGAGTGTGACAAATCAATATTGTCGCTGAAGGCGGACGTGTTAAAGCTCGAAATAAATCATAGAGCATAAGATCCTGCTCCCCAAGAGTATCGAGAAGCCCATGCATGAATGTTTCTATCTAAACTTGGAAAGGCATACGCTATCGAAGTAAATAACGTTCGCCTTCCTGCGCTATGCACGTCTGAAGCTGAAAACCGATGGATTCGTGCTCGCGAGTAAAATTGGTGTCATTAACACCCTCGTGTATCGTTTCCTCATCTTTGGAGCAAACCTGATGGACACGAGATACAGAGCGTGCAGAAAACAGCCGGATACTTTAGGACATCTACTCTCCTGCTGCAGGTTTTATGCGAAGAACGCATATACAAACCGACACAACCTGGCTCTGTGGGTGTTGTACTACCATCTCAGACACCACTACGGTATAGACGCGAATCCGGTGCTGCCTTACGTCCCTGGAGACATCAAGTCCGTCATGGAGAACGATAAGTGTAAGATCTGGCGGAATTATACCTTCCCCACCACCAGGCAGTTGGAGGCGACGAATCCTGATATCGTTCTCCACGGCAATCTCTCGCATGCCACGATCGTGATCGATTTTTCGGCACTGGTCTAAATGAACATGACTGCAAAGTAGATTGAAAAAAAGACTATCGGGATTCTATCGGGATCTGTTGTGGAAACTCCGGCAAATGTACGCGGGCTACTCTGTGGAACTGGTATTCCTCATCGTTGGCGTGCTTCGTGGTATCAAGGACTCACTGCTTGAAAATCTCAAGTGCATCCCAGTGTGCAGGGCGCGAGCGGATGCACTTGCAAGTACAATGCTGAAGGCTGTCCTTCTCGGGTCTCTCTGCCTGCTTCTTGCGCATGACCCTAATGCTGGGTAGCCACCTATCCACCTGTAGCGGACGTGGCTACCCTTAGGTGCGACCCCTCTCGAGTCCCCAGCAATTATGACGGCAAGGAAACCCAATGCTATCCGGAGACTCGGAGATAGATGTTACATTACTGTAACAAATAATAATAATAATATATTATATCTATTCTATTAAAAAAATATGACGAAAAACTTCACAAGAAAATGCAACGCTCGATAATATTGTGTATTATAAGTTGCACGAACATGAAATTTAGTTAATATTACGTGTCATCAATCAGAACAGATTAAATCTTTTTTTTCTTTACCTAAAAGTCCCAGGATGTGCATACACAAATATATTCTATTTCGTAATTTGCAGCATGCAGCGTCTTATATTCTTGTCCATATTTATATTATTATTTATTTCCCTACAGGCATCAAATGTAACTAACGAGAAAGGAAACGCCACAACGAATTCAATTCTAACCATGATATATAGTTATTTGTTTCATAGCATGAAATAATCCATTAAAAATACCTAAATTCTTTCAAATTTTGTCGTTTTGAGAAACCTAAACCTGGACAAACATAGGCATCGCTGAAGCAGACTCACATGAGAACTCATGGGGGAGTTATGGGAAAATCACGAAATATAGTTTTCTGTTGACCAACGATGAATACGTACGATGCGTGCAATGCTGAATTATAAAGCTATTCATAAATAATACTGTACTGTAGGAATGAACACAATATTATATCAATGATAGAAATAATGTGTTTTGACGAAAATGTTATCCTGAAATTACGCAAACACTCTCACATAAATAATAGGATACGATATGTTAAATGCTTGTGCAAGCTTGAAATATGCTATCAAAATCGGTCAACAATCTTTGATGCAGCTCTTGCTTCCATTCTCCTGACGCTTCATATTGATAGTATCCTTCTCTTTCCCATCTTTCACAATTCGTGCCTTATATCTCATACGAGGCCTGCTGCTTATATTCATCTCGCTCACTTTTCCCTCGACAATTGTCTTCATCCGGCTATCCTCTTAAGAAATTGCAGATTGAGGTGAGTTAAACAAATATTAAATTATTCTATTTCAAGTTTTCAGCAGACTCTTCTTTTCTCCAAAAGTTCTTTAGACCTCTTTGTTTGTCATTCGGTCGCTCCATTTTATTTTCAACAAACTTCGGTAATACCATAATTCAAATGTTTCTAGCGTTGATTTCTTTACTGCTGTTATCGTCCAACCTTCACTGCCATAAAGAAGCAAGCTTCAGTATCTAATCCTTATGTGGAAAAGTATGATCAAATTTATGCCTAAGTGTACATATATTGATATTGAGATGAATAGAGTATGTCATACGCTAAACTTAAATCTTTAAGTCTTCAAATCTTCATGAATATTTTCTTAATTTCAAATCATCAATATAAATACTTAGTTTGTTTTCCACTATGTCGGCTACTTTAACACTAGTTACATTTCATCTAAGTTGCTGAATACTTGGTAATAGGTTTCAAAAGGCAAATAGAAATAGTAAATTAAATTTATTTGAATATGCTTAAAGGTTTTCTTCCCGTTTCATTTTAACGGGGTCCTTCCATTATTTACAATATGCATAGTGATATCTAGAGCGCGGAAAAAAAGTCTTTTGACTTTTAGTAAAAGTGGGAATTTTGTGGTTTTAAATACAAATTTTCACCAATCTCATCAATTAAAACAGTTTTTAATGACTTTCTTAGAGACTTTTTGGGACTTTTTTGGCGTGGCGGGACTTTTCTGATTAAAAGAGACTTTTATGGGCCTTTTTATTTAAACTACATACCTTAGTTAATATTTGGCTGTTGTGAAGACATTTGTTCAACTGTGTGTTGGACGCATCTGTGTTTCTCATGCGGTACTACACGGAGCAGAGATGTACTGTAAAATGTAAGCTCCTAACAATTGTTAATGCCCAATTTAGTAATAGCTCCGGAAACTGCAATGAATTCTTTCTATTGCTCCACCGTTCATGAAATAATCACACTCACTCAGTGCTTCAACCCGAAGGTTGGTTTGGATAGGCAAGGGTAGAGCTCACCCCGTACTTATCCATTTGCATGTCAAATTCACATATTGTTCCTATCCCTGGGCCACCTCGCACTTCGATTTTTTTTCTGAGGGTGTCCAAAGACTTCACGAAGGGATAGATTGATCTGAAAGAATGCATTGATCTAATTATGAACCAGCTTATTTGAACCCAGGTGGTCTGCTAACAAGCCGACAGCGCTACACTGTATGCTAGCACTCCGCTTTTGTTTAGGAGATTAGTGGAATAATGATACAATTATATGATAAATCATCTAGAATTTTCGACGAGGTGAACGCGTCACATTGTGTGCAGATGATAATTAAATGAGCCTACATTGTAGCGAGGCAAGTATGATTTAGATGAACCTGGACTCCCGGCTGCGATCAAGCGGAGAAGAAGATTTTTAATTTATCGCGAAAAACAAGAGAAAAAGGTCCTCAGCTTCCCCGGAAATACCTGTCAGGTCCTGACCTGTACAATGGACAACAAATAAGTATTTTTTTTCTCATTTTCGGTATTTCTTGAGCAGAAAACTAAGTTTTCAACCATTGAATCATGTTTAAACTGCCTTAATACATTATTCATCCTATGTAAAAACTTGTTTTGTATTGTATATTATAACATTTCCCCCTTTAAATTTGACTGAAAAAACGCCCTGTTTCCAAGGTTTTACAATGGAGTGTACTTCCTCACTCTTTGTCATCTAATGCCTTTTAAGTAAGAGGTAGGGTGCTGGGGTCTTCCAGATATTGAAATAGAGGAACAATGAGATGGGAGGGTGAGTTTAGAAGGAAATGAACTATGGGGAGACGGGAGAGCGAATATAAATGACATGAGTGGTTAAGCGGTGTTGCATAACTTGGAGCATACAGCCCCGTGACGCCGAGGCGCATGTTTCAGGGCGTGCTGGCGCCCCCCGTTTGTCCTACATCAAAATGTTAGAGTACCTTCTTTGTTGCTTATATTGTCTACTTTCCGATTATTTGATTAGTTTTTCCCAACATCAAAATTAAACGATTTACAAACTAAAAAAGCGATTTTTTTAGTGTTATTTTCAAAATTTGGGGGGGTTGCGGGGTGAATTTTTGGTGGAAAGTTAGAAATTCGGATTTAGCATCTCAAAATGAATAGGATTAATCAATTTTCAGAACTACCTATAATTTTTCCGAGTAAAATCCCCTAATGCCGGGTTTAGCATCTGTAGGCTCTTTTCTCAAACAATTCAGTTAAATTCAGCAACTTTCTCACGGATATAACTCAAACTTTGGGTTTTTTTTTTCAAAAATATTGGTGACTTTTTAGGCGACTTTTTTTGCAAAATTGTAGACTTTTTTTCCGCGCTCTAGTGATATCAGTCTCAAACTGAAGTAATTCTTCATAGAATAAAAAATGGAATTATAATGCCATTGTCAAATGCTAGATGTCATGCACCTCATGCACACTCAAACCAATAATCAAAAAAAAAACCTATTACTAGATATTCAGATTAATGCATTATTCGGAACATAATTTTTAATACCCATCAAGATAACCATGACGACCAGACCATGGGTTTGATTGGGGATAGAATGCAAATCACTGTTTCCTTTATTTAGACAATTACAATAAAGGACATTGAAAGCAATAGGACGAGAGGGAAACAATTTTTTTACCCTCATGGTAACTATGAACACCGTGCATTTTTGGAAGACTCTCGCATCATGTGCAGACTGGATTTACGTGGCAACAAACCGCACCACAGGAAGGAGACTGAGGGGAATTTACCGATCGTTCGTGGATTCACGTTTAGCAGTTTCTATTTATGTCTGTGGGAGAGATAAAATGCGGATTGGAGGGAAAGGAAGCAGCCGCTTGGACAGGAGTAACCGGGAGTAAGTTTTTTGTCGTTGGAGTCACTCGCAGGAGGTCGAGATTGAACTGCGGAGGTTGGTGGGAAAATTCTGGGTAGTTAAAAGTTTTGCTTTGCCTTTTTTGGGAGTCTTGCAGACATTTCATCGAGGGAGAGAACGCCATGGGCGACGTCTATTCCCAGACGCGTCAGCTTAGTGAACAGAGCAGAGAAGATGGAATAAAATAGATTCCGAATAGATAGGGAAGTAACGGAAAACGAAAACTTTACCGCGCGATGAGAAGGAGAGGTGATACAGGAAGTAAGATACCACGCAATTATTCTGTACGAATACCAATAAAATAGAGGAGGGTCCATAAATGGAGGATAATGTACACGGTTAAAGGGAAGAGAAGAAGATCCAATTGTGTCATGATTTTCCTTTAAAACCGCTAAATATAGAGGTAGAGTGTTGTGGATCTTCGTCAATAAATCTCCAATAACTTAAGTCTGAGTCTGGTCTTCAAAAGTACTCGACATTTCAAGGCTAAGAGACAGCCTTTCAAATACGATGGTCCTGAAAGTTCATTATTAACGCAAAACTTCTTCAATAATTCAGCCCAGACGATTTTTACGTTTCAAGAAATATTTCAGATAAATAGTCTCATCAACAATCATTGCAAATTATTCCTGCGTCTCGCGAAATAACAGCCCTTCAACATTATATCAAGCAGACATTTTATCCTGAAAATTTTCAACTCTTTCACATTCAAACTCAACATACATTCTAAGGAATTATCAGCCCAATCACATTTCAGCTACAGTATTTTAATCATATAAACAACATGTACTTTCAGCATTTACGTTGAACGTTGAACCTTGGCTTGAAAAAAATCTCTAAAAATTTAGTATATTTAAAAAGAATTTTTCCATTTCAGTGGAAAGGAAATCGGGGACACATTTTGTACCTTTACAAAAATGAGAACATGCGGTTTATATTTCTATTTGAGACCCGAGCAAATTTAGCTATTGGGTCTATGCACAAATAAGTAGAAGTTAATTTTTAATCCAATCTACAATCCTATTTTCACACTAGGGAATACATTTATGAAAATCTATGAAAAATGAATTTTAAACGTGTGTTTGCCTTCTGAGTATTATATAATTATATGTTAAATTGATTTTTAAATTATATTCATGGCTTCTGTATAGAAATGAAATTCATTATACATATTCAAAAATTGATAATTTTCGCATCATTCCAGTCACTTCCACCACCAGCATCAATAACCCGCGAGGAGCCACATCCTTCTATGAAAAATATTCTCCAGGCCCAGGTGGGAAAAAATATTTTCCAGATGGGCACATCTTTTCCTCGCCCACCCCCCTATTTCTATCCCCTCGACATGACATCGACGGTAGTTCGTTTCCCTCTTCCACCACCGGAAAATTCCCAGAGGAAGGATTCCTCTCCCGGATTCATGGAATGCAATCTCTAGTGGTCCGGAGGTCTTCGTCTGTATCAGAGATTTATTATGGATGTGATGGGAACGGATAAATGAAAATTCTCTCAAGTTACTGATTGATCAGAACTAGCTGATTAACTTGACAATGGCATAACGTGTCGAAATGCATCTTGAAATTTCACTTTTCAATAAAAATATGGACAAATGCGACAAATTGTTTCCTTTAGTATTGACTGAATAATTAACAGGTTTCTACCAGTTACGGGTAGGTTTTCGGTGTCCCTACTCTAATTGAATTTAATTTGAATTTATCTTTCATTACCATCGCTACTCTATTTCTCCCCTAAGTTGGCATGTATCTTACCCTTTTCCAAACCGTTCATGATAACTTTTTATTCTCATCCTCATCCTTGCCTTACCAGCTATTCCGAAAACATTTCTTCCTTCGATAGCACACTTCAGCATTCTATTGCTCCCAAAAGCATATTCCAGCCATCAACGGTATCTTTTCTCAATTTTAATCATGTATTCTTCACATCTGTGTTCAACGCCTCGTCATTCGTTTTATTTTTCGTCCACTACACTTTCTTGATTCTCCTCAAAAATCACATTTCTAAAGCTACCAACTTTTTTACAACATCCTTTTTTGATGTCGGTACCTCAAATTCCTTCCTTATTTTGGTTTGTTTATATGTTTAAGTGGTATGGAAGCAACTGTGTGTTTATCCATCAGTTAGCGCTCATCACTATCACCTTTCAGCTCTATGTAGGGCAACATGACATTGAACCCTGGATATTAACGTAAAATGCAATTGGTTAATGTTCAATATTATCGCCTCACCTTAATGCTCAATAGTGAGTAGTTCAGTTCAGTGTAACGTACCGTGGTCATGCACCTTATAAATTGAGGATCATGATCTTTTTCTATCGCGGGTATTACATTTTCATAGACAGAGTCTAAAAGACATTCCATTCATATAACCTATACGAATCTGCCCCTACCTCTATCATCTCAATGACCGTACTAACAAGTAATATGTGAGAAAAATGTTATCGTTAAAAATACAAAACGAGCCTGATCAAGCAATGCGAAGGAAATCCTTGTAATGAATTGGAATACAAATGAAGAATGTAGAAATACTAGAGAGGAGACTGAGATGAAAGCACCATAGACCTAATGCTTACATCAGTGACTGAAATGAAGTGTTAATAGGTCTTAGATTTATCATTTCATTTTCATTAATAAGAAAATAGATTGTAACTTTTTCTCTCTGCTACTCGGATTTGGAAGCTAAAGATATTAAAAAAAACTCCATCCCGTGAACATCGAAATCATGTACTTCCTTTATTGAGGCCTTTACCGAGCGCATGATATTGGGAATACCACTGAATAAGTGTTTTTTCCGGTAGACGTGAAAGAATTTCGAGAGATATCTTAAAGCCGTCAGGAGAGCTTTGGCTGGGTAGGAGATTAGTCAGTACAGGCAAAAGGTGCATCCCATAATAAAACAGCAAATTATGGTGGAGTTAATTTTCTTCTATGGGATGCATATTTTTTGCGTTTAAAACAGTTTTTTCAGATCATGTTTTCAATCCTTTAAAATGTTTATTTTAGTCGATGTAAGACTTTTCAAGATGCCTAAAATGGGTCAATTTAATAATAGACTAATATTATCCATATCTTTTGGTACCTCTTCTCAGTAGAACTTATTCTCGATTGAAATAAAAACGATATCTTGCGGTTTGCCTAAAACCAACAACGCACAAAATCACTTATTTTCACTATTGAAGAAAAAAATAAAAATTAAAAGAGGCTTGAGTTAGTTCAATTTCTTAAATAACCCTTTCTGAAACGATTAAAATTTTCTACAACAATTCACTCAACATGAGAATTACTAGTCTCATTAAAGAATAAGTATAAATAAAAGAGAATAAGTTGCAGGAAACGAAACTTAGATGTCAATTAGAAAATTTTGAAAAGTTTCCAGTACTTAATCATATTTTTAATTAACTTGGGTAATTTCGAGGACTCACATCACAGATATCAAAACTTGTGTCTTAACAGCAAAGGATTTATAAGTTTGCAACCACACATAGTATCGTATGTCTCGCCAGAATATCAGAAAATCGTATGATTCGTATGCTTTGCATTTACTTCAACAACAAAGCTGACGTTAGGGCTGAATGCAGAATTAATTCCTTCATACAACATAGAATGTCTTTATTTATCCAAAAACACTGTAACTTCCAGATTCATTTACTGTCCTGAAATTTATCGTATGTCTCGCCAGAATATAAGAAAATCGCATGACCCTCATATGCTTTACATTTCCTGTCATCTCTGATGGATAAAATATCGTGTTTAATAAAACTAATTGTGGCTCAAGAAATATCTTTCCGAAATCCATGTTGGCTGTTTGTGAGTAGTTCCTAAAAAGTCAAATGAAAAGAAATGATTAAACTGACGATAGTGTGCTCAAAGAATACACACTACATTAATATGAGGAAAATATTCTGTAGTTACTCGGTATTTTTTTCACCACTTTTAAATATAGTAGCAATATTAGCTACTTTGCATTAGAAATATCAATAGATATTTTATCACAGCCACAAATTCTCAAATTTTAGTGTTTTTGGGCCTAACCTCGATTCTAAAGGGTAGTAGTTAACAAAGAGTGGGTCCCCGGTTAGGTGCTCTCAGCGGTGATATCGTTAGAGATTCAGTACCTACCACTTGAAATTCGAGAAAGATGTCTATCGATCTGTTCGTATTGCTAACTCATCGACAAGACTTGCGAGAGGTGCTTCAATCCGGATGCTGCGGGGATTAATTAGATCTCCGTCCTCAAAACACTTCATCTTCCTTCATCACGCCCAAGTTTAGTGGCTCAGACACATTTTTTATATGTCTGAGCCGCTAAACTTGGGGTCTGAGCCGCTGTTGGGGACAAAAGCGGTGATTTTCCAGGGGTGTTTTCCTGGGGTGATTTTCCTGCTATTTGCCCACTAGCTGCGTGAGACGGGTGACGAGCTTATCAACTCAGCAGTGCTTCAAAGTTTATTTCCCTCCCAGCTTTATCGGAAAAATAATTGAGAGGTAATTTTAAAACAATTAAAACTTTTTAAATTTAAAAGTTTTAAAGAATTATATTGTGGCAATAAAATATATTTTTGCTAATTTTCTGAAATGGCGTATTTTGAGATATAAAAGTTAAAAGTGAGAGTGATCTCACTTTTAACACAGAAGAGAGAGAAATCTTAATGTATTAATTATCTTAATCAGCACTAAAATATATCGTACGGAGGTCAAATATGGTTGTAATTAAACGATGTTCATCTTAGCTTTCCAATACTTATTAAATTTTTAATTTGTTGCATATATTTAGAAAACATATAGCATTTAAAAATAAGCTAGTTCGCCATTTTTAATGAAATTTTAGATTTTTTATCAGTCTCAGAAAATTTTGAAAAAAATATTTGAAATTGAAAGAATTACTTATGCTGACATATGTGTCCTTTCTGCCAAGTTTAATAAAAATCAGAAGATGTGAAGTCAAAAAATTATTTAATTTTGATCGATATGACGTGGAATCTCTCTTGTCTCAAATAAAGTGGTTCATACAATTGGATGGAAATTTTGATCAACCTCTATCTATTGGGACCAAATGTCTGTTTATAAAAGTTTGGGCTCAAATTTATTAGGACAAAAGTCACACAGTCAAACGTAAATGTGTGTACAGAAATATGATGAAAATTTGACCGAGAGACACAGGCATAAGAAAATTGAATAAAATAAATTCTGCATTCTTGTCATCGTTAGGTGTCAAGTATACCAATAGAAAGATATTACTTTAGTGCAGCTGATCTGATAAAGCAAATGAAAAAAATGTCTGCACCGATTTCAATGCTACTCTTATGAGAGTAAAATATAATAATGAATGGGTAAAAATAACCCCAAAACTTGCTTTACACAAAATCCTTTCTGAAGACCGTTATACAAGGAGGAAGATTGGGTGCATGATTTTTCAAGCATTGATTTGTGAAAGAGTTTAGGTGAGATTCCAGGGGCGTTTTACGTGGCGAATGATCATGCGATTTAATTCCATGAATTTTCTGCGGTAAGAGGATGTGCAGTGGTAGGCTATCGATAGGATATAGATAAGGCATATTAATTCACAAAAAAATGTTGGACAAATGCAGCTGTTACGCTGGTCGGAATGATTTTTTTTACGTCGTCTGATATCTGTCAAGTAAATATTAATTTAGATTTTGTGGAGAGCTGAGAATGGGGGGGGGTTAGTCTCCCTTCCCACTCCCCCCTCCCCCCGTGGGTGCGCTACAGGTGTGCTGTCACCTTTTACTTATCCGATCCCCGCAAAAACCCTCAGGCCTTCAGAAATTTTCTTCTGATATACGGGCACATCGTTTTGCAATTTGTTAACTTTCTCTTGCTGCTGGCTTCTTTATATTTAGAAACGTATTTCAACCATTTTTAATTTAATACACACACAGTTAATAAAAATTAGGACTTCGTGGATATTCATCATTCATTCCCTGGAATGTTTTTTCTGTGTTGGCCTCCCACCTTTCTCTGGACATACTTCAGGCTTCCCACAGTCCCCGCCTCAACGTTGTACGGGTGGCAACCGTATACTAGCTGCCAAATACATAGGCATCTTTAACATGGAATTTACGGCTGATTAGGAAACTCAAAGCACGTAATTCGAACATTAATATGATTACTATTTTTTTCCAGTAGTTTTTAAAAGGGCGAGGTGACAAACGGGTGAGGTTATTTGCACCTTTTAGGATATGTGGGTAATGGGTAGATTTTTTTCTAAAAAACGAAGGAAGGGCGGAGAAATACCCGGCTACAGAATTTGCCCGATCTTAACGAAAGATGTAATGAAGAAACCCACCATTATTGATTGATAGAGTCATGCACTCGAAGCACTCCCAATATGGTAGGCACTCAAGTGAAGAGCGATATACTTATGTAAAAAAATCTCCCTCTGACGAGATGCGAGCGGAAGCCCTCCGAATGGATGAGCACCAAACCAGCCTCATTAGGTGTCCAATTCCCATTTTATTTTTTTCATTAACATACAGTGATTCTTATTATTGCCGATTATTCCATCCAGGAATTCCTTCGAACGCCGATTTTCAAAGATCTAAATAAAAGTCTATTGGTAAATCGAGGAACAGCTCCTTTCGAAAAGTATGAAATTTAGTTCTCCACAACAAAGTATCGTAATCAAATCAGGATGCCACTAACAAAGCTTTTGAAGAAGGCCTTGTTCTCTATTTGCACAGGTTTGTAGTTGGAATGAGGAATATTAACATTGTAGTATGAAATTTGGCATCAAATGCAACCTAATGGAGGTGGAAATTGACATATACAGAGGTCAATGACGGAATTTACTGGATCGAATGAGGAATTCATCTCTAATACATTTAAAGGAAACTAAAAGTTCATTAATTCTGAGCGTTAAGAAAAAATACTGGAAATGATACTGGTACATTGCTTCCCTCTTACCCATTAATTACACAATGTTTAAAAAAATTAGTATGATCAAAAATTTTAATTCGTCCTGACGGCTGATTCAAGGTTTAATTAGCATGCCAGTATAAAAACGATCCATGCATTAAGGCTAAGAAGCAATTGGACCACTATCTTCTCGAATGCATTATATTAGTTCGACATTGAGATGAAACAACTTTTTTCCCGGACCATTGAAAAAGTATCTGAGCGAAAGAGATGGAAAATATCACCACGGTGACTTAGCGCTAATTTTTGAGTGAATCATTTTTTCCTTAGTGAGTAAAAATTGGGTTTTCGTTTCAAGGATTTCCTGAGGAAAAAAAGTACGAAGTAATTAATAAATTTTTACTGCCCAATGATATTCTCCCGATGTTCCTCTTCCAGATTGTTAAAAACAATAACTGAACATCACACCCACGTTTGTGTTTGATAGTATGATAGATAATAGTTTGACGTGCTTCACAATACTCGGGATGTTGGCAACCACCAAAATACCAAAATAAAAAGCACTTAATTGTCTACAAATACTAAAATTCTAACTATTATGTTTTGCTCGAAGTCAGATGAATAAGTATAGCTGGACTTATTGTCACGAGTGATGCACTCGAGGTCACCGAGTAGTGAAATTCAAAGAAATGATCATTTAGCTCTGCCACACTCCGAGCTGTATATTTGCATTAATGTATGCGTGGATGAAATTTCCGGAACCCCTTTAAGGAAAAATGAATTAAATTTTTTAACCCTTAGGGAGAGGGAAAATTAGTTTTTCGTCATTTTTAAAAAAGCGGCTCTAAAACCAAAAAATATCAAATATTATCCTGGTATCGTCACTGACGTAAAACTACTTTCAAGCTCCAGCAAAAAACTAATTGTGAAAACGTAATTCCCGCAATTTAATCAGTTAGTGTAACTGTATTGTCCTCAATGACATTGATAGAATAAGAACTGACTAGTCTTAGACGACACGAGAAGAGTACTATATCTATATAGTACGCATTATATTTTCCCCAACTCCCACATGTTGTCAAAAACTCCAAAATATATCCAGAAATATTTGAACTACGTCGCTGCATTCTAACATAAATATCACAGACCTTCCTCGTAAGACGGATTCCCTTGCAGTCGCCAGCTCCTTAACCAACTGATTCCAATTCGTAGTTCTTATTCAAGTGTAACCAAAAAGTGTGGTTTTCACGAGAAACGAATCATCAGCATCAAGTAAACTAGGTGCCTCTGAATGGGGACGTGGCAACAATATGTTTCCCTATTAGGACCCCAGCCGTGGTTATAAACTCAACTCAGCAATGTTTATTTCATAAAAGGTTTAGTTTATGACAGGTTATGTTAGGTGAGCGTGGAAATAATTTTAGGAGAAATTCGCAATTGACAGAAAACATTTATGAACGAAGGATTTAAAGGCTATGTACTCTTGTAAACAGCGAGTAAAGAGCCAAAGGTGGGTGTGAGGTGGTATAGAAAATGAATTGAAATTTACGACGTCAAAATGTTACAGATATAAAGATCACATGATATAAGCAACGAGATTAAAGAGAGAGCAAAGGGTTTTCCTAAAATTAGGTAACATTGTCAAAAATCTTATCATTATTGATAAATATCTGACCATCATAAAGGTGTGATATGATCTCACATGTCTAAGCAGCGATTAATTGGATTCCACTTCTTATATCGATATTGGCGGCGGGGTAAATTCCTCACCTGAATATCGCTAGGTTGCGGGTTTGACTTTCACCCGGGGAGGATTTTAATTCCCGGGGAATGGATTTTGATACTGGCCAATCTGTTAGTCGTAATAGGGGGACTCACACTCCTATATGCACAGATAACATAAAGGAATATTATTGTTATCAAATGAAATTGTATTCACTACGTGGCCGTTAATGTATGATTTTGTTCCCGTTGCCTTATTACTTCCGCTAAATTGCACCATAATATGCTTCGCCCTTTCGGGTGGACCAATGCACGTGGCCTCACACCCTATTTCCTATGAACCCTGAGAACATCACTCCCCGGAGGCGTTAAGTGTCCCCCTCACTCTCTCCAGCCCCACCCCCTCGTGCAAACGTCGAATAAGGATCAAAACGTTATTTCTCGAAGATGCTTGAATTCTCCTGCCTCGCCTCACCACGGAACCCTCACTATATCCTGTCCTTTGGGAAAACTATTTTCCCACCCCCTCCGATCCTTAACACGAGTCCCCGGAATCTTCCCTGAGCCCGGTGACTAGGATAGACACAAACCAATGAACCCCAGGTTTCTACGCGTTGGTCTAAAGGTCATTTTCTTCAATAACCTTTATCGGGCTAGACAAAGAATTGCCGGCAAGGTTTTTATCTTCGAAACTGGACGGGACGGAACATTTATTAAACTCGATGGGATGGGAAAAGTAGACTCTTGCTCCCTCTGGGTCAGTTTCCCGTGGCGGAACACGTGCATGAATAAGATTTTGCAGCACATTCGTGCCTGGATGTGAATTAGCATCAGACAAGTGCATATCAGGGCTTCGGCTTGAAGCAAAAGAAAAATATATCGCACCCCTAAATTCGCTCTCTATGCATGCGCGGTTTGAAGCGTATTAATTACGTGCGGATTGCTCCACTGCTCCATTGCATTGCTTCAAGAGTAATCAAACTGAAATGCATGCGTCAATAATTAATGGCATAAAATTGAACCATTATAACGAATTTACTTGAACTGGTTAATTTAAGGGAGTTGATGCGTGGATATCATTTCATATAATGAGTAAAACTGCTAGTATGAAGACTAAATAATAAAGAATTGGCGCAGGTTAATGCTAATGCAATTATCGAATCATAAAATAAAATAAATCGACAATTATATCATGCGTAAAAAAGCATGAGTTTTGTGGAGTAAATCTCGGAAACCGCCTAATTTTCTATCAGACTGCTTACCAAATATAAAGCCCTTTGGCAGTGACGGCCTATTGAAAAAAGTGGAGGCTTAAATATAAAATATTCGAGCATGTCTTGATGGAAATGAACGATTTAATTGGCAGTAGTTCCCACAATTCTTCCCTGGATTCCGAGGTCCCGGATTCTTCCCTGAGCCCGGGGAAGTCGGGGAATTCCTTCTCCATGCATGCGTGCTTCAAAGCGTATTAATTACGTACGGGCTGCTCCATTACATGCAAACGTATCTTCTTTCGGTGGCACATTGTGCGTCTGCATGCAAGAGACAGAGGGAGAGAGAGACAGAGAGTGAATTCCGACGCAATATGTATGAGTGTTCTTCAAGGCCTGTTTGCAGGTCCCTACATGTGTAAATAGGCATTTGATCGCCCCTCCCCCCTCCCCCCCGCCGGGGTGTCCCTATCCCTTGGACTGCGCGTGGATGAATCACGAGAAGAAAAAAACAAAGCAAGAGCCATGTAATCAACTGATGAACGGAAGCTTCCAGTGTTTTAGTTTTTTCGCTCAAAAGATTCCCGACTCGGGTTGGGGAAATATTACCATCGCCAAAAAGTACTCCCATTGCGTAGATTTCATCACCCCTCTTCTGGCAGGAGTGTACAAACACCACTCTTCTCCCACTCCCCGTACATGACTCTGCGGCGACTTTGGGGTTGCAACGCAAATGCAATTGGACAGAAACGAGAGCACACACACACATCGGCCAGGCTCACAAACGGATCGCAAGGCCTCATATGCAATGGCCTGACGCGCAAATACCCGTGTTACCGAGAAATCTGCAATAAAGAGCATTCCTTATTTGCCGTCCGATCCGCAGGTAAACAAGTATGTCCGATTTCCATGCAATCACAGAAGCGACCTACTGAAATAGTGGGACCGGTAATTCGATAATTGCTGGCATTATAATACTAGGTGGGACAAAAGTTCCTGAGAGCTTCTTAACGGGCTCTAAATGTTGGCTTGGTAAATATACATAACACGTGGCCAGCATACTCGACATTTCTACTTCACTGCAGATGTTCACATTTCGATGATATCAATTTTCCGATTAAAAAATTAAGAGATGTTCACAGTCGATTCGAAATTGCATAAATGCCATTATCATCCCTTTAGCTTTTAGAACAAGGAAAACTTGTCATCAATAATTTGGCTCAAATTAACTTTTATTGGCATGAATTTTTAACCAATGAATGTAACGAATAGCTGTCAATATACCCGAAGTGCTTCCAAATGGTGAACTAGAATTTGTAAAAACATTTAAAATCAGCATCATCTATAATTAAGGCTCAGCACTCCTTGATTCCATTAATAGGCAGAGTAATTAAACTGATATGCGTGCGTCAATCATTAACGGCATCAATTTAACTGATATAAAGAATTTAATTGGACTGGTTAATTTGAGGGAGGTAATGCGTGAATATCGTTCCAATTAATGGGTAAAACAGCTAGTATAAAGACTAAATAATGTAGCATGGGTACAGTTTAATTCTAATGCAATTATCGAATCATAAAATAAAATAAATCAACAGTTATATCGTGCGTAAAAAAGCATGAGTTTTGTGGAGTAAATCTCGGAAACCGCCTAATTATCTATCAGACTGCTTACCAAATATATAGACCTTAGACAATGACGGCCTAGTGAAAAAGTAGTGGCTTGAATATAAAATATTCAAGCATGTCTTGATGGAAATGAACGATTTAATTGGCAGTAATTCCCACAATTCTTGAGGAAGAAAGTTCGAGCCAGACGTGGGTAGAGATTAGGGAGAATGGGAAGCGATGCGCCAAATTGTATTATTATGTGCGTAGGCATTACTGGGAATAGATACAGATACCAAGTTTGTGCCAACACCTCTCGTGCAAACGTGGATCAAATATCCTACCCTATGATGGTTCCAATCATGCCACACTCCATCCTCGACACCAGGTAGCGGCTAGCATACCAGGCCTCGTGCTAGATCAAGGTTCGTATGAAACTATCTTAATTTCTAAGTAGTTGTAAACGATCTTAATTTCCAAGAAGTACTGGATGCTTTCAGTAAATAAGATGAATTTGTAAGAATTTTCACGAAGCAATCTGCAGATTATTGATGAACTTATATCACATTATTAATACTGTTTAATGCATATAAAAACCAGCCTCCAAGTTCAACACAACATTAATTAGGAAATGGAGCTAATTTTGTGGCAATACCAGCAACTATTCTAAATTGATGATTACTGGAATACGAAATGCTACTAAAAAGACATAGGCATCCAGGCAACATGGCTAACGATCGAAAAGAAGTTAGAAAGCCATTCTGAATAAAACATTGAAGTTTATATTTTTTAATGAAATGGCAGATCGACTCAAGTAAATATCATATTCAGGGTGTTTTACATGGTCATATTGACCGATTTTAAATCATATTTTGATCAATAGCGGGATAGAATTTTTTAAATACATTTCATTACCTTGTCGGAGAAAAACTGAGGAAGTCATTAAAATGTCCTAACAGTTTTGAATCCAATAAATCCGAGATACATTTTATACCAATTGTAGTCACATTCCCCTGCAAACCTCAAAATAAGTAGCTTGAAAATTTTATATCCGAGGCGGAATTTTTAAAGCAATGAATCATCATCATATTTCTATCATAAAATTCCAGGAAAAGTGCGACCCTTGATGTGTTTTAAAGATTCTTTCACTCACGGAGAGAATGCAAACAACACTTGATACCAGCCACTAAAACGAATCTCGCAATTCATTTACACTTTGGTCTTCAACTCTATTTTCCTCCCTTCAGGCCCCTTTTTATTCCTCGGTCGGTTGACTGACCACCCCTGTCACACAGATCATTGAAGGCCAGGAGGGTAATATGCAGAGGTAGATGGTCCATAAAATACGCCCCGGTACCTGGGGTGAGAGAAATCTAAACAGCCATCATATTTACAGTAAGGGTATAATCAAGTGACAGGCAATTGCGGTCCTTTGACTAAAGTGACTTTCTGTGTTTCCTCCCGCGCCCACCTCCTCTCACGTGAGGAAGATGAGGTATTAAATGTAAGCGAGAAGTAAAATTGTATTCCGTGCATTAAATGTGTATTGTACTGAATCTTCGGGAAACTTTTTTGCTTAAATGATCTGCCGTTACCGCTTGAGCGCGTTGTTTATGTGTATCCACATAGACTTCTCTGTGACAAAAGAGACGGATAAAAAACCGATCAATACAATGCCTGGACATTGAAAGATAAGGGTGCAAAAACCCCTCAATACTTATGACTTTTTAGACCTACCGCGAAGGCCACATCGTCAACCGCCTTGACTCGCAACTAAAAAAGCGGATGTTCGTATCCTGACTAGGGAATCGATGTTGTGTTCTTTCTAAGATATCCCGGCAGTGGAAGATATTTTTTTGGTAAACCGGCCCCTACTTGTGTACTTTTTGAAGAGCCTTCGGGTTCACTACTCAGTCCAGTTGCATGAGACGTTGAGCCGTGGTCCCCTTGCAGCCTTTCGTTTAGAGGAAGCTAGTAACCACGCAAGATTTCTCTCCGGCCTTTCTCTTTGCCATTCTATTCCCATCCTTGTACCATTCCTCCCTGTCTGATGTGCCCATATGTGCGGGTTAATTCTTGAAAACCACTGACAGACTGGGGCAGATTTGTCGTCATGTGTTGTTTAACTTGTAATACCTTGGATACGTAAAATTACGATGTAATTTCCAATGTAGCATTTAATTTCCCGACTCGGTTAAGTGAAGATCCTGTCCTCAACATCTTCATGAGTCATCAAACGTAATATTGGTTTCACGCAGCTTTTTACTGGATCCTCTTATCAGCTAAACTCTTCATTTTTGCAAAATACTTCTCTTTCACATCGGACAAGATGCTCTACTGTAGCAAAACCGAGTCGGGCGAGGACATGTTAAAACTTACATGGAGAAATGCAGTGTAATCTTCGATCATCATCCTCCTGAAAATTCCACAAAGTCAAGGCGAAACTATTACCATTTCTTCTTCTAGTCAGCTGTATCGTATTAAGAAATGAAATTTTTCATTTGGGCACTATCTTTCTTTAGTTCCAAGATACACACGGATTTTCCTCACATTTTCACTACTTTCCACTCAAGAAAACGAGTGGGCTAAGTCCAATACCTACGTACTCAATAAGTACGAGTGAATCATTCATCAAACTAAACCCAAAAATTGACCCTCAAAGGTATTCTATCAATCACCATGTTTGCCATAGGTTTACTTTAACAATGAACAAGGTAAGTGGCATACACGGATTCTGACTTTCTCTTAAAATGGCATACGATTCTCTGGCTCCTATGATTTCAATTTGAGGAAAATGACTCCTTCATGACGTCATTTTTCTCCATTTCGATAGTGCAAATCCTATTATTGATAGGAGTACACGGCTGACCTTATCCAAAATGTATCCGATTATAGAACTTAATTTTGGCCTACCTTTCTTTGTGAAACTTCCTAGTTCATAAATAACTGGCCGTTGCAAAGGTTTATTTCTGATGGCTTAATATTTGTTGTGAGTCAACTATAAAGCAGGTGAAAAAGCTAGAGGAATATCTAACAGTTTCTTAGATTCTGATTTTCAGGTTGCTTTACGATATCGAATTTAATAAATGTTCCGTCCCGTCCAGTTTCGAAGATAAAAACCTTGCCGGCAATCCTTTTTCTAGCCCGATAAAGGTTATTGAAGAAAATGACCTTTAGACCAACGCGTAGAAACCTGGGGTTCATGAGTTTGTGTCTATCCTAGTCCCCGGGCTCAGGGAGGAATCCGGGGACTCGTGTTAAGGCTCGGAGGGGGTGGGAAAATAGTTTTCCCAACGGACAGGATATAGTGAGGGTTCCGTGGTGAGGCGAGGCAGGAGAATTCAAGCATCTTCGAGAAATAACGTTTTGATCCTTATTCGACGTTTGCACGAGGGGGTGGGGCTGGAGAGAGTGAGGGGGACACTTAATGCCTCCGGAGAGTGATGTTCTCAGGGTTCATAGGAAATAGGGTGTGAGGCCACGAGCATATTATGGTGCTATTTAGCGGAAGTACTAAGGCAACGGGAACAAAATCATACCTTAACGGCCAACGGGAATGCTAAGTTTAGTGTAGAGTAACTTGAATCAGATCAGTTTTCCCCATTCAGTACCAGTATGTTACAAATCTCTTCCCTTAACTTCCATTGCTTGGTATTTACTTTCACTGTGCGCATTCCTATTTCTTTTCACTAGTAAAGTTCCCTCCTTACCTTTTAATGAGGAAGAAGAGAAGTTCAACGCATGCATACTTCCTGCAACACACATTTATGGTGGCTTGTAGGGTATTATGTAGAATATGTAGATACATAGCAGATTGAAAAGAACAGTTATTAACCACACACATGAAACAATTGAGTGATCAGTATCACGTTTCAAGGAAGATGGAAGAAAACCATGACAATGAAATGCCTGAAGCAAAGTAAAACTGGAAAAAGGTGCGGCAAAGAGAGGAGAAAATCCTGTCGGTTTATTTAGCACCAGTGATAAAGAGGGATCGTTTGACACACGTGCGAAAGAATAAAAGATTTTCTTTAGAATGGAATTGGAGTAGGAAAAAGGCAAAGGCGGAACCAAAGCTGTAAGAAACTTGAAATAATTTCGATGAAATCACAGCGAGTAGAAGAATGATGGACGGAATGAGATTGAGGGACCCGAGTGGATTAGGACACGCAATAAAGTAACCAACGACGATGAGCCTGTGACTCAATGCAAAATTTGCGACGAAATTTTCCCTAATGGATTCTGCAAATGAGCGCAAATGGAAATAAATGGAGTCAGGATGCATATGCTGTGCGGCGAAGAAGATTAAAATTCACTCGGGAACAGACGAGACAGATATTGACTAAGGGGAGGGAAAGGTGGTGGGAGCAGAAAGTGGATCGTACCAATGGAGAATTTCATAAGCGTCGACCACGTGGAAGATACGTAGCTGGGTGTATGCGAGTGTTATCTATCACCTCGGCCTTAAGTGAGGGCACGTCGGTGGCGACAGGAGATGCGTTTGCCTCCAGCCGTTGAAGCTACCCACACCTGAGGACCTGACCAACCTCGTTACACGCCCTCCCACTCTTAATTGACTTTAACTCTTCTTCCGCTCACCGTCCGTCAAGTACGACACCGTGAATGCCTTAACTCATTTAGCCACTAGTCCCCTTCGTGGTTCCATGAAGGACTCTCCTCCCAGCTAGGGAAAAAATGACAAAAATGTCAAAATTAACGTCTTGGTATTTGAAAATGAAGCAACAAAAAAACAGTTCTGTAAATGTTTCTGGTTTTTCGTTCCATTTTACTACAAATAATTCTTCTGAACACTAAAGTCAGAGTAATACACGACCCAGGGTTCGCTACTTGAGTGTGATCGTCAGGTAAGAATGCATTGCATTTACCTCCTATAATTATCTAAAATAAAGCAGTGATGGGAGTTGCCCCTATGCATAGAGGGTTTCAGTAAGTCAGTAAGAAAAGTAAAACGAATAGCTCTGAAAAATGGCTACTTGTTTTTCACATTTAAGTAAGTATCTAAAAAAATATTTGATTTAATAATTGAAATTAAATCGAAATAAATTGGCAATCTAGCTAAACTATTTAGGGAGAAGCTATTCAAAAACGAAAATTAGGTTCTTCATCATACATGTAGGTCATATCAGCGAAAAAACAGAAAGATCTCGAAAAGGAATTCAATGTTTTCTTTAGGTTTCATATAATTAAATTAAAAACTTTATTTATGCAGTGAATGGACTCAAATGGCTGTAAAAGGTGGAGTACAATTCATTCACACGGTGATTTTTCGGGTATAATTAGCAATTAATTTTGATATTACAACGAAATACCAGTTTAATAACTTCAAAAACAACCACGAACTGAGTAATTTGTCATAGACCTATTAACATTTTACCACAGTAGTAATTTTCTTTGTAATATTCTACATATTTCTAACATAACTGGATTCTGAAAACTAAAAGGACTCTTTGGAAGAGAAAGAATTTTTAAAAAATGTGTAACCATGATGTCACTGTTATCTTTGAATTTGTGTACCCTTCCATATTTACCCTACCCTCCCGATCTCCTCAATGGTCACCTATTAACTCCTTCCCCCACCCCCTCCACCCTCTTCCTCATCCCCCCACAGCAAATCCACTTACACAATTATCCCCCTTAAATCAATTATCCCAATCCAATGTCTGATTTTGGGTATGTGTGGTCATACACAATAATTGGGTGTGTATTTATATACATTTAGATATGCATAATAATGCAGGCTACATGCATATCACACATTTGAACATTGTTTTATTTATAAATATATATGTATATTTATAAATATTTATATATAAATATAACGGCCCGTATACATATAATACTTGTATGCAAACGGGCAAGCTTCAATGAATTCTCTGCTGACGATAATGCTCAGCATCGACATCCGGGTTGTGAATTACTATAATTTCGGAGCGGAAAAATATATTTTCATTAAATCTCTTGTAATGTTATATCACAAGGTATCATATGAAATTATTTAATTTTCTATCAATAATTGCCGGAAGTATCTGCCCCGGAAAAAAATTCGGGAGGTGCCCCTCTTTCAATCTCCACCATAACGAAATTCCCATTTGCTACTTTGTAGCAACACATGGAATTTATCTGAAGGGAAATTTGGCCGGCACAATTTTGGAAAAATTGATCGATGATACGGTTTCCATAGTTGCATTAATCTGGTGGGAAGCCATGATCGGCTACGCCTTGGAACTCTTCCTGGAGTACAGGAGTAAAGTGAATAGGGTGACCTGACCTTCACCGGCCGTTAAAAATAATCTATCGCGTGTGCGGTGCTTGTGAAAGATCGCCACGCTACAAGGCTTCTTCCATACGCAGCGCATAGAAAAAGGCATGGAGGGGAATTGGAAAAAAATATGGGAGCAGAGAGCTAGTTTCATTTATTTTCTTGAATGAGAAGTTAAAGAGAAGGTAAGAAAGAGAACTTTACCAACAACATTCTTCTGAAAATCCTTCAATTATCGGGATCATCTTAAATTGGAGCCATTAGTTCGTAATTCTTTACCATTTTCTTACGGAATTTTAACGAAACTGAACTTTTTATTGCAGTTCCTAAAATATCTCATTTTAAGTCTTATGTAGTGTAATAAAGAGAAGAATTATGTCACAGTGAAAAGGCTGGCCGATAGAAGCATTGAGTGTAAAGCTGCGTCATACAAATCCTAGGATTGTTGACCAGTGATGATGATGGTGTAGTGTAATGATACTTCCATGGCAGAGCTTCAAAACCAGCAATCGTAATTGTCACTGTATTATTTTTATAGTCGATTTCTTTAACTCCACATACAGCACACGCACACTACCTCCCTCCAGCATAACTACTAGCAAAATGGCAAGGGAGAATCATAGTATAGTAGTAACAGAAGCCATAAATTAAGTAGCCTCTCTGATTAGGGATACTGGAGGCTTCAGGGTTTGACCCGCCTATCCGGTTGCACAACTTTACCCTGCTCTGTTCGTAGTATGGGGGATTAAACTGTGACCCTTGTGCGTCTTTTGCAGGCTAATGTCGACGCATGGATTTTCTTCAGCCCTTTTTCCGTTCTCTGATAACTTGATGAAGTTGTGTTTTTACTAAAAAGGCTATATAAATGTTGATAAATTATGTCTACTTGTACATAGGCATATTATGTCTTAGTATGATTATATACATACATAAACAATTTTGAATATTAATGCACAAAAATAGCCTTTTTCATTAATGTTTTCATATCACATACTCTATACGGTAACTGTAGAAGCCGAATTAGAACCTTGCCTGCTTAAAGCTTAAAGGTTAAAAAAGAAGTGAAAGACGTCTACGAAGATATCTTGGAAGTCATTAGAGGAGAGGAAGAGGAGAAGACATGTAAGAGGAGAAGAAAACCTAATTATTTTAGGTGATTGGAACGTGGTCGTCGACGAAGGTGTAGATGGAAGATTAACTGGGAAATATGGATTGTATAGCCCAAATGAAAGGGGAGAAAGACTATATCTATATCTTCGACATAAGACGTTACGCATACACATCTATCAAAAGACTATATCTATATCTACGACTACTAGAGTTCTACACCCAGAATAAGTAAGTGGTTTTCAACACATTGTTTAAAAACCACAACCGAAGAAGATATAGTGGAAAATGCCAGGAAAAGATAAAGATTTCAAATTACTACATTTTAGTGAAGCAGAGTTTAAAAAATCAGGCGGAGGACTTCAAAAGCTACCCTGGGGCAGACATCGATAGGGACCATAAGTTAGTGATGATGAAATACCATCTATAATTCAAGAAATTGAAGGAAATTTGAGGACAGTGAAGAACACATGGCAAATAGAAAAACTAAAGGAGGCTCAACATCAGCAGGCATTTAAAAAAGCAGTGGATAACAACACAGGAGAAGATCTTAATGAGAATTCAGTGGAAGAGCATTGGAAAAACATTAAATGTAGAAAACAGGAAGCCACAAAGGAAGCACTTGGAAGAAGAAAATTTGCCAAGAAGAAGCCATGGATCACGGAAGAATTTTAAGACCTGATTGAAGAAATAAGAAAGTAAAGGAGAGGTCTTCTGGAGTGAATATCCACGGAGAAATAATTAGCATACGGCTAACACAGAAAGAAAAACACGAGCTAAATCCACAAAAATAAACTTTACTACGACCCGGGTTTCACTGTATTACAGCATCGTCAGGTAGCGTTTATCAAAGATGCACCAACATATATATGAAAGAACCGAAATGGGGGGGTGCAAGGGAGGGAGGAAAGGGGAGGAGCGTGGGAGTGGATGGTTATTAGTGGTCAACAGAAATGACCAGTGTGGGGAAAAAGGAGTGTGGGAGACGTGGGCAGGAGTGGGTAACAGGGGGTGAGGTAGTATTAGGAGTAGGTAGTAGTGAGGTAGATATAGGAGTGGAGCCTTAAGCGCATCGGAAGGAGGGGAAGGGAGAAAAGCGTGAATGAGTTGGTGAGGGGGGGTAGGAGAATTGGGTAGGGGTGCTGGTGGACTGATTAGGTTGTCGTGGTCTGAGTTTGATTTTGGTTAAAGTTGATGGAATGAAGGGGAGAATTAAGGTCATATAAACATTCATTGAGGAGAGGGATATTTTTCTTGGCTCGCTCGATTTCTCCCTTCCCCTCCTTCCGATGCGCTTAAGGCTCCACTCCTATATCTTCTTCGGACCTCACCAATAGTACCGAAGGTCCTTTTTCACCATTGCTTACACATGCACCACCAGAGGAAAGGAACCACAGCACTCTATCATTCCTTTCGAAAGGAAAGTCTTCGCCGTGTCGTCCACTCCCCCCCCCCCCCCCCCTACTGGACCTCATCCCCCCCCCCTCGCCCTCTCTGGGCCCATCCTTTGCGACTCCTCTACGGGACATCTGACTGACAAGGAGCTGGACCGAGTTCCACCAACAGGGGTAGGGGTACCCCACTCGGTTGTTGCTCCTTCACCAAGAGGGCAAACGAAAGGAGGCCTCCATCATCGGCACCGCTTAACCCACAGCGAGGAAGGGAGTCATCGCATTTCACACCCTTTGTAAAAATGGGGCCCCATCACCCAGGGGTCTGCCCCTCCCACATTTATGACCTCTCAACGGAGCACCCAACGAACGGGGTCCGGTGATGCAACAAACTTCTAGAGATGGTCATGTCTCCAAAGTAACCTTTCGAGACTTTTGTTTTTATATTTGCCACTCATTTGTGACCACCTCACCCCCTGTTACCCACTCCTGCCCACGTCTCCCCCACTCCTTTTTCCCCACACTGGTCATTTCTGTTGACCACCAATAACCGTCCACTCCCACGCTCCTCCCCTTTCCTCCCTCCCTTGCCCCCCCCCCCCCCATTTCGGTTCTTTCATATATATGTTGGTGCATCTTTGATAAACGCTACCTGACGATGCTGTAATACAGTGAAACCCGGGTCGTAGTAAAGTTTATTTTTGTGGATTTGGCTCGTGTTTTTCTTTCTGTGTTATCATGTTTCGCTTCCACTCTATATCGCCTGAATCTTCAGAATTTGTTGGTAGCATACTGCTATTCGTTTGTTGCATAGCATTTTGAGCAGAGGCAGAGAAGGAGCTGAATAAGACTCAAATAACCATGGAAAGAACAAAGGCCAGATATCATCTGAAGATCAATAAAAATAAAAATAAGATATTGGTTTTCAGCAAGAAAGAAGAGGCCAAAACCAACGTTAAACTAGGAAAACAAAAACTGGAAGAGGTGAAAGAGTTATTTTGCCTTGGAAGCCACGTAACCAACGATGGACTAAGCAAGAAATAAATAGTCAGCGGAATAGCCCAGGTAAAGGGCGCATTCCATCAAAAGAAGAATATACTTACCGCTGGAAATAGAAGCGTAGACCTAAGAAAACAATTTATCAGAACGTACATCCGGAGCGTGTTTTTTTTCTGGCAGCCAGGCATGGACAAAGACAACAGTGGAAAAGAAAAGTGTTGAAGCATTCTAAATGTGGTGCTGATGAAGGATGACGAAGATAAAATGGAAATAATGAGTAAGTAACGAGGTAGTCCTAAGAAGAGTGGGAGAAAAGAAAAGTCTTCTGAATACCCTGAGAAGAAGATGGAAAAACTTAATAAGCCACATCATGAGACATGATGGCCTGATGAAGACAATCGTCGAGGGACAAGTCAAGGGGGCTTGCTAGAAAGTAATCTGGGTGAGAAGGAATATGATCATATGGTTCCTGCAGATTCAAAGTGGTGGAAATTAAGGTAAATGAGAAAATTGAGAAGAAGCAGAGATTGATGAAGCATCGTTTTAGGGACCCCACTCTATCTTGGACACGGCTGATCCCGTAAATTTCATTGTGGTTTTACCACCTTGGAAAGCCATGGAAATCCGTTCCCGTGTTAGTAAAGACCCGTATTCGTGTTATGGTGCAAATTATGTGTCTACATTGGTTAAAATTTACTTTTGCAAATTACAAAAGTGCAAGACTTTTATTCTTTCGATCAGTTTAACAACTAAATTTTAATTTTTGCTTTCATTCTTTCTTTATTTAACGGAATGAAATTATACATTTTTTTCAACATATGTACGTTTACTTTCTAAATTTCACTAACTTGTGTAATTTACGTTGAAATTTACTTTTTTTGCTCTTTTCCGAGGTTTGCTAACGCGTTTGCCATTGTTGTCTCCGAAGTGAAAACATCGTTGATGCGCTAACACTTCGTCGTAGAGAGATGCAACTAAATGTACTGTGCATTTCGCTGGGATATTAAAAGCCACGAAATGAGGTTTGTAGCTATTTCGTAAAGCGAGATAGGGTAATTAATTTGGCACATCTTACAGGAGTTGATAGCGCTACTCTCTACACAAGTAGGCAGGTAAGAATATGGTAAAACTAAGAGTAATTAAATGAAGGTTTCAGCGGATTTCATTCGGAGAATGTGTTTTGGATTTCTTTCCAGGTTTCCTATTTGAATCATACTGTGATTGAAGAAGATTATTGGAACGCTAGAAAAAATGTCGTTAGCTGGGTAAGCATAAATAGCGAGAAACCTGAATGCATTTAAACAAAGTCAGGACAAAAGGAAGGACAGACATCGGCAAAGGAACGATGAGTAAGCATTTAAAAGTGGTTACATTTGTAACAGAATTTAAAAATATAAATGCAATCCCAGTGGAAAAAATGCATTAAAACATATCAGTTGCAAGTTTATTGACGCCATTGTTATGAAGTACATAAATTAATTCTGTAACGGTTAAGACCCATTAAATTGTTCCCTTGTCGTTACAAAAGATTTACTGGTCGTGTTTTGAAGGCCAAGGCCACATAAGTGGTGTTAAGTGTGTGGATGCGTGGGTGATTGAGAAAAAAGGTGTGGTAAAGTACGGCAGAGAATAGCACAAGATTGGTGCCTGGGGCACGGATCAAGGATTTGACCCCGGTGGGTCACCAAGCGGGTTACCTGAAAGAAGAGAAATTAGACCGCATGCCTCTTTTCCCACACTGGAAAATTTTTTTACATGTTTTAAGATTCGCATAGTTCAATTATGATGTTATTTTTAGCTAAAATATTATTTTAGAAGATATTGAAATTAAAAATGATAAAAACTACACCGATAATGAGGCTACTGCATATAAAACGCATGTTAATATTCAGGTTTTATGAATATTCTCCCTGAGTACAGACCATGCGTCTCAGAAGACACTAGAAATACAAAATTTATTGTCCGAAAAACAATTTCTCTTTAATTTCCTTTCAAATTGTGAAATTAATTCCTAGAATATAATAATATCATCATCATTATCTGTATAGATATTTTTCTTCAATCAATATGTAATAATGTCTTACTTTGCTGGAAATTACTGTTAAAAAATTACTTTAAATGTCTGGGCAATATAGGAACCAGGTCCGTACTCGGTATAAAGCCAGTGAGGTCCGTACTCTTAGTGTTAAGGCTTCTTGGCTTAACTATTCTTAAGTGAGACCACGGGTGAATTTCCAGCAAATATTCTTTATATTTTATGCTTAAAAATGATAAGAAGGCATATTAAAGTTTAAACCTAACGTTATAAAAATATTTAAAGAGCAATACAAGCATGCACAAGCAGACTGTTAGCTGAGATAGTTTACATTCAATATACCAGCATGCAACTGCCTAGGGTATCAAATAATGCACTTGTACATATGATATTGTCTATATTTGCAGTTATACATAGTGTTGCTGAGAGAATAGATACGAGACTGTGGTGGATAGTTCGAGACGGGACCGCTTTTTGATGAGACGAGACTTCTCGAACTTCTCGAACACTTCCACGAGACTCTCGAAAGTCTCGAAATACTTACATTTGTGCATAATTCGTATTTGGTATAATATTGACCCTAAACTTCGTTCTTCTGTTGATCCGGAGTAAGTGTTACTTTTCCCTAAACTATTAAAGTTTCAATTCAATGATAACTTTGCCATAAATTACCTAGCGATAAAAATTCTTGTTTGCCGATACTACTATTTTTGGTGGCATGGCATGACATCTACAGCAAAGTAAAGTAGTGTAATTGGCTTTATACTTTTTCTTTTCACATATAATAGATACCTTGAAGAATTTACCCAGAAAAAAATATAATTTCTAAAGCAATAATTTTTAGTTTTCACTTCCACAATAAACATATCATACTCGTTTAAGGTGTAAAGTATCACCCAGTAGCACTTTCAATACTGCTTATAGCTTGCCTTCTAAGAAAAATGATGCCACAATTCCAAATTGCGCATCGCACATCACCTCGGTGAAAGGATAGATGATAATTAAAAAATCACTATGTATACCTCTTCAGCATGATACCCTTCTAAGGTTAGGGAGGGTGTTATAATAAAGTTGCATAATGTCGTCCAATTGTATCAAGGATGATACGAGAAAACAATAACTACTATGAGCTTTCCTTTATCTTCAGTCAAATAGTTCATCAATGTATCGTGTAACCGGCATTTATTCCTAAGCCACTCATTTTATCTCTATTCATCCCACTTTTCTCACTGATAACTAGCAGGTACTCCCCATCAATTGCCTTCTGTCCAACCTTTAAGGGGCTGAGCACCTCGCAAAAAAATCATTTTTGCAGACTCAATTACATAATGTTACGATGGATTGGTAGCAGATAAAAAACTAATGTTTTTTATATCTTTTGTGTACAACTCCTCTCTTATTGAAGCTATTAACGCGGTAATTTAATCTAATGCTTCCATTTTCACCATTGTAGAACTCTGCTATGTGATTGAGTTTTGGGACCAAAAATGTCTATAACATGGAATAATTATTTCTTTAGAGTCCCATCTTTCTAAAAAAAATATTTTAGATGCAATTGAAACAATCGTGTAAGTCCCAACCATGGCACGCTTCTTTCTCTGTGCTCTGCTGCACTTGCAACGCCATGGGCTAACTTGGCCGTTGATTTCCCCCGGTTTCCTCGTGTTTGCCGTGTATCTCACTCTCCTCCCACCCCTGCCGACACTGGATACCACCTTTTTCTGGTACCTCCTTCCCTCTGGAATTTATAAAGCTTTCCTCTTGAGAAAAGGCTAACAGAGGAAGACTACTTGCATTGGCTCGCCCATTTAGAGGCAGTATTTATTATGTTGTGCGTGAGTTCATTTGCAAAGCTAATTCACATTAAGTGGGCTCGCCCATTTGGAGGCAGTATTTATTATCTTGTGCGTAAGTTCAATTGCAAAGCTATTTCACATTGAGTTTCCCCTTACATGCCTTAGTTTTGTTGTAATTAATTAATTTTTGATCGGTTATATCTTCCATAACAATTAAAAGGATATTCGCTCTATATCATCCCAGCACCATAACCCGTTACTGAACCCAAATTAGTATTTATTGACAAAAATAGCATAGTGTCCGGAAAAGTAGACGTGGAACTGAGCTTGCACTCCTTTCCCACGTTATTTTAGCTTATGGCAAAAATAATATTCCAGTGGATGCAATCATTCTCGATTTTAAGAAAGCTTTAGACTAAATTCAAAGGTCCACGAACTAGCCGTGAAAACTTAACGGCGTATCCCGCTGAAATTGCACAGTAGCGAATATTCCACAAGGAAAAAATCATTCGCCTTGCCCGGGACTCGAACCCGGATCCCCAGATTCCGGACAGGTGCTCTAACAGTTGTGCTACCAAGGCGTCCTCTTTCACTGTGGAAATTATAGAATCTTTAAAAGAACCCTCAAAAAAATTTAAAAAAGCCACAATATCGAATGAAAATGTTAAAATGGTGAAGACCGCTTTTGCCTGAAGTGTTTAGAGATTTTGCGTCAAAAATTCGTAAACATATTTTACTGAGAGTTGCCAAGAAGAAACCATGAAAAAAGTCTTAGAATTGATTGAAGAAGGAAGAAAGTACAAGAATGCGGAAACTGAAGAAAGGCAGCTTTGCTGTAAAAAAAAGGAACCAAATAAGTCGCAATGCCAGGAAAGCTAGTGCTAGAGAAAACGGATGAAGAGATGACGCAATAATGTTCAAAATAACCTTGCTCTTAGAAATGTGTGAACTGGATATAGGATAGTAAGGAACCACATCAAAGAACGGAGCATAAGATGCAACGCAATAAGGTACAAGAATGTAGAACCTTTGATTGAAAATGAAGACATAGTGAAGAGATGGAAAGAATATCTGGAAGAGTTATGAAACGGCAAAATCGGAAAGCGAAGTAATAAAGGATGATATGGGAGATTTAATATTAAGATCAAAATTTGACACTGCAGTAGAGGACCTTCGCGTGAATAAGGCTTCTGAAATTGATGATATTCCTAATAAAAACTAATAAAAATATGTATTAGTTTTACACAAAGATATACAGAACTAATAAAAAATGCAGCAGATAAGACATTATCTTATCTTTATAAGACCACCTGCGATATGTACTCCACAAGAGAAATACCTAGACACTTCGAGAAAAAAATCTTATATCCAATTCCCAAAAAAAAGATGACGGAGAAATTTGAACATTTTAGGACTATAAGACTGACAACACGTGCATCGAAAATATTGACAAGGATCATCTACAGAAGAATAAAACGAAAAATTGAGGGGTTCCTGGATGAAGATCATTATGAATTCAGAAAAAGTTAGGGTAAAAGAAATGTTTTATTGGCCATTAGGTTACTATTGGAGAGGAGAATGTAGAAGAACCAACCGACGTTCATTGCATTTGTGTACCTAAAGGAGGCTTTTGACAACGTGTATAGGAATTCAATGCTTGGACTTCTGAAAGGAATTGAAATGTCCTGCAATATTCGAAGAATTATCCACAGTTTGTACAAAAACCAAGTAGCTGTTCTTGCGATATGGTTATAAATCAAACAGCCAGTCCTTTTCTGTAACGTAGAATATTATTTCACAAGACATACAAGTACATTGCACAAGACATCCTCTCGGAGAGAGCGAGCGAGTGAGTGAGACTGCTTTCACCTATCAAGGCTCCCGTCTGTGCGCGCATACGCACTGGAACCATTCTCGTAGGTACAACATTAAATGTACATATATCCAACAGCTGTGATTCCAAGATTCAAAGTTGTGTCACCCAGCTGTGAAGAAGCAAGAATAAGGAAATGAGTGAGACAAAGCTTTGCATTGATAAGTGTAACGATAAGGAGGACGATAAGTGTAATACCTAGTGGTATTATTTCTTCCCAACCACCAGGCAGTTGGAGGCGACGAATCCTGATATCGTTCTCCACGACAATCTCTCGCATGCCATGTTCGAGATCGAGTGTTCGGCACCAGTCTAAACGAACATGACTGCGAAGTAGTTAAAAAAAAGGACTATCGGGATTCTATCAGGATCTGCTGTAGAAACTCCGGCAAATATATCAGGGCTACTCTGTGAAACTGGTAGACCTCATCATGGGCGTGCTTGATGGTATCAAGAACTCACTGGTTGAAAATCTCAAGTGCATCCCAGCGTGCAGGGCGCGAGCGGATGCACTTGTAAGTACAATGCTGAAGGCTGTCCTTTCCGCCTCTCCGCCATCCCGGTCTTTCCGCCTTCTTCGTGCCAATGACCCTAATGCTGGGTAGCCACCTATTCACCTGTAGAGGACGAGGCTACCCTTAGGTGCGACCCCTCTCGAGTGCCCAGCAATTATGACGGCAAGGAAACCCAATGCTATCCGGTGACTCGGAGATACATGTTACTTTACTGTAACAAATAATAATAATAATAATATATATTATCTAGTATATTAAAAAATATGCCGAAAAACTTTACAAGAAAATGCAACGCTCAATAATATTGTGAATTATAAGTTGCACGAACATGAAATTTAGTTAATCATTACGTATCATCAATCAGAACAGATTAAACCTTTTTTTTCTTTACCTAAATGTCGAAGAATGAACATGATATTTAGTTAATCATTACGTGTCATCAATCAGAAGAGATTTAACCTTTTTTTTCTTTACCTAAAAGTCCCAGGATGGGCACACACAAATATATTCTATTTCGTAATTTTAAGCATGCAGCGTCTTTTATTCTTGTCCATATCTATATAATTATTTATTATCCTACAGACATCAAATGTAACTGTCAAGAAGGGAAACGCCATAACGAATTCAATTCTAATCACAATATATAGTTTTTAGTTTATAGCATGAAATAATCCATTAAAAATACCTAAATTCTGTCAAATTTTGTCGTTTTGAGAAACCTAAACCTGGACAAATATAGGCATCGCTAAAGCAGACTCACATTGGAACTCATGAGGGAGTTAAAGTTAAATCGCGACATAAAGTTTTCTCTTGGCCGATGATGAATACGTACGATGCGTGCAATGGTGAGTTATAGAGCTATTCATAAATAATACTAAGGAATAAACACAAGATTAAATCCATCCTAGAAGTAACGTGTTTTGACGAAGATTTTATCCTGAAATGACGCAATTAGGCTTGACATTATGTACTGCATCACACATAACTAATAGGATATGATATTTAAATGCTTGGGCAAGCTTGAAATTTATAAACAACATCAATCAACAATCTTTAGTTTGGTTTGATGCCGCACTCGCTTCCATTCTCCTAACTCTTCATATTGATAGTTTCCTTCTCTTTTCAATCCTTTTCAATTCCTTCCTTATATCTCATACGAGGCCTGCCGCTTATATTCATCCCGCTCACTTTTCCTACGACAATTGTCTTCCTCCCACTATCGTCTTAAGAAATTTACAATTGAGGTGAGGTATACTAATATTAAATTATTCTATTTGAATTTTTCAGAGTACTTCTCATTTCTCCAATAGTTTTTAAGAACACTTTGTTTGTCACTTGGTCGCTCCATTTTATCTTCAACAATCTTTGGTATTACCATATTTCAAATGTTTCAAGCGTTGATTTCATTGCTGCTGTTATCGTCCAACTGTCTCTGCCATAAAGAAGCAAGTTTCAGTATATAATCCTTATGGGGAATGTTATCTTCAATTTATGCCTAGTGTACATATATTGATATAGAGATGAATGGTTTATGTCATACATTAGACTAAAATATTCAAGTCTTCAAATCTTCATGAACATTTTCTTAATTTCAAATTATCAATATAAATACTAAGTGTGTTTTCCACTGTGTAGGCTAATTTAACAAAAATTACATTTTACCTAATTTGCTTAATATTTGGTAAGAGGTTTCAAAAGGCAAATAGAAATATTTTAATTAAATTTATTTAAATTTTCTCAATGTTTTTTCCCGTTTAATTTTAACGGGTTCCTTCCACTAGTTTACAATAAGCATGATGATATCATGCATAATGAATATGATGCTGAAGTAATACTTAGTAGAATAAAAATAGAATCATAATGCCATGGTATAATTCTAGATGTCCGAAAGATATTAAACTAATGAATTTAATTCCCTCTGCATACTTGAAAATCGAAATGCCATATCTTAACAATATGAAAAGAGAAAAACCAACAATATGAAAAAAATCCAATAGTAACCTATTAACCCAAGGCTGCAGGAAAAATAGCTAAAAAAGTAAAATATTTGAAAGGCAATAAAAAACAATGAATGCCCTGCCCAATGCCCTACGTAAATTTAGCCATTATTGTGTCAATATTGAGTTCAAGGATCGTTTCCTAGTCATGAAAAACTAAACCTGATGCCCACGGATATAAACAGTAACGATATGTTTTATTTTTTTCCAGTTTTATCAATGGTCAAAAAAATCCAACGATCTAAATATCCTGTAATTAATGTGAATTAAAGATTTTACGATACAATTAATATACGATACATATTGATGATGGCTGCGAGTTGAATCATGAATGGAGGTAAGGATCGGATCGCTTACCATCCGACAACATTTGGTGTGGCTGCGCAAATGTTAAAAAAAAATAATAATTACAAATGAGTTCTTAGTTACGTCGTAAATTTAACAAAAACCATGAGCAATTAAATGACAACCCTGTGGTTGTCTAGGGGAGAATATTGCTCTGCGGAAATTATAAGGATTGAGTTCATGAAATAATTTCATGATGACGGACTGTGGATGCTTTGAGATGATTTCTTAAATATTCTCATAATTCCTGATAATTATCGCATCAAAGATGGACCTTATACCATCTGTTTTTTTTCAAAAGAATAAATTGTGAGTGAGTCGCAAAGCAAGGGAAACTAGAGAGATGTAAAAGATGAATCTATGCGATGATTAACAAAACAACCTTGCACTTGGAAAGGTGGAAGCTGCCTATAAATTAGTGAGAGTTCACTTCAACGAATGGAGTGTAAGATAAAATACCATAAGGTACAAGAATGGGTAAAGGTACAAGTTACAAGATTATAACACAGGGAGTCTCTTTGTAGGTTAATAGATACTATTTATAACTTCCTCAGAAGTCATAAATACGTCGCTAATTGTATTGTTTCATTGTGTAGGTACAAACCACATCTACGTGTGTTTTCTCACTCTTGGGTCAGTGTAGAGTTTTAATGATTGGATTTACACTATGTTCAGTCGCTGAAGTTGTAGCATAAACATTTCTCCACAATCCCAAAAGAGACAGCATACTCAAAATATCCACAATTTTCCTTCGCTTTGTAATTTCGCTGTTTTAGTGGAAAACTATGTGGTAATCGATTTTCCCTCATCGTTTCTGTTTGCGCCAGTAATTTGATTGGCCGGGAGCCTCACAGGGAGCGAGGGTGTCGCTCGCCTTTTGTTTGTGTTTTGTTTTTTTGCTCACGCGGCCGAGTGGTGCGCTGGTGTTGTGTACATGTGTGTGTCGTTTGAATGGTTGTGTATTAAAGCATTCCTAAGGTGTGTGTCGAGGCGTCAAGTACGCTGGACGGAGAGTTTTGTTCGAGCCGCCGTGGTCTGGTGGAGGGGCCAACACTACACGAGGTGAGTGATAACTTTCGCTCGTGAGGCTCCCATAATAGGTAAACGGATTAAAGTTGGCATAATACAGTCCACTAAAAATTGGTTAATCACCATCGATTCGGACTCGTACAAAGTTTGGTTCTTCGGGCCGGATCCTATGGATTTCGGAAGAGTTTTTCGTTAGTTTAGTATGGCTCCGATCGATGAGTTGTAGGTAAAAGAGGAGTTGACGTCGCAAAAAATTATTCGTGTCGAAGAAGTATCTCGCGCTTAAAAGCGATCCCAGTGATGTGCAACAAGTGGCTTTATTCCAAGCGATGACGGAAGGATTGGATGAATTATGTGAGCGCTTTTATGAGATTGTGTCGAAAACTTTATTGCAGCTGAAGAAACAAAATGTTGACCAAGCTGAGGAGTTTCAAGCCAAGATCGCGCAGTTTGAAGTTAGATATTATTACATTAAAACGATATTGGCTATGGTGTTTCACTCTGACGGCTTAGGATCAAATAAGTCTGGTGTCACTGCGTCGACTCACGCAGCCACCGCCGGTATGTCGAGAATTGCCATTCCAAAGTTGAACTTGGTCGAGTTTAATGGGGATTTAAAGTCCTGGCCGAGCTTTTACGATGTGTTTGAAGCGGTGATTCATAATTGGTTAGAATTATCGGATGTCGAAAAATTCATGTACTTGCGCTCATGTCTGAGGGGGAAGCATTGTCGTTGGTGTCGTCTTTGCCCCTCGCTGGTGCCAATTATTCGGTGGCCTGGGAATCGCTAAAGTCACGCTATAATGAGCCCTCATTGTTGACAAACGCCTATTTGGAGGCATTGTTGAGCTTGAAGAATGTGGATCGCGTTTCGGAACAATTACGGACCTTCTCCACATTGATAAATGAATATACGGGCGCGTTAACGGCGTTGGGGCATCATGTCGAAGATTGGGCAGTACTGTTTTTATTTCTTTTAAGGAAGAAGTTAAGTCTGGATTTGAGAGAAAAGTGGGAGAAAGAAGGGTCGGTGACCGTGAAATGTTTTATTTCATTTCTAGAGCGAGAGGCTCGAGTACTGGAGGCGGCCAAATGCGGCCCCGCAAAGGGAGGGTTTCCTGGCCAAAAAATATCAGGGAATCAAAGTGAGAAAAAATCAAAGTCGGTTTTGGTCGGAACGAGTTCTTTGGTGACTAGCACAGACGTGGCTTGTGTTCCTGTTTTATTGAAATGCGTATTATGCGAATCTCATCACCCACTATATTCATGTGAGAAATTTAATGGCTTGTCTGCCAATGAGAGGTTTCGCGTGGTGAAATAAAACCGTCTTTGCTTAGGTTGTTTGCAATGTGGGCACACCATTAAATCCTGTCGACGCCGAAATCCTTGTCGCCATTGCTCGTTTAAACATCATTCTTTGCTGCACTTCACGCCGCGAGAGAAGGATTCGACTGGTAAGACAGGCGCCGTGCACGATGAAGGGGGAGCTATCGTAGAAAGTGACCGCGGGGAGAAGGGGAGTAATATGGGTGCTTCCATAACTTTGACTACTCCTGTCGACTAGATTACTAATTCCTCCAAGGCTGTTGTGGGAAGTACGAAATGCATTGTACTGTTATCAACCGCAGTTGGTAGGGTGCGAGACCAACACGGCATATATCAACGCGTAAAGATTTTGATCGACAGCGCGAGTCAGGGCTCATTTATAACCAAGGCCTGCGCTCAGCGTTTGGGATTGCCTATTGAAATTGCGGTTACAGCCATTTTCGGTTTGGCCCAAACAGCAGTTGGCGTCGCTCACGGAAAATTGACTGTCGCATTTGAACTGAATCCGAAGGGTGAGTTATTAGAAGTTGAAGCTTTAGTAATCGAGAACATAGCGCGTTGCCCTAAGATGGAGGTAAAAATGACGCAGTGGCCGCATATACGTAATCTTCCACTGGCGGATCCGCAATATTTTCGACCTGAGGCTATTCACATTCTTTTGGGTGCCGAATGGTTGGGCACTGTAATGATTGGGAATACGGTCACAGGTCCAAAGGGTACTCCGAGTGCGATAGAGACGCTCTGGGGATACTGTTTAGTGTGAAAGGTGCAGCAACCGGTTGATGGTATTGACTCATTTTGTTTCCATATGGAGCCCCAGTTGGATTACATTGTAAAGAAATTTTGGGAAGTGGAGGAACCACCCGCCGTTCATTACCTGAATGAGGACGATAAGAAATGCGAAGCTCATTTTCAATCCACTGTTAGTAGATTAGAATCGGGTGGTTATGTAGTTAAGCTTCCTTTTCGGAGTGATGCGCCGATCCTAGGGAATAGTCAAAATAGCGCATTACGTCGGTTTCTCCAACCTGAACGGCGTTTGGATAAACGGCCGAAATTAAGGCAATGCTATAATGCGTTCATGGCAGATTACGAATTGCAAGGTCATATGATTCGGGCGACGGAGCCACCTAAAATTCCCATACCCTTTTATATTCCTCATCTTTGCATTTATCGTGGAGAGGACAACCTTGAAAATTTTCGTGTGGTCTTCGATGCCTCTATGACCACCGAAAATGGTCCTTCTTTAAATCAAATTTTGCATAGTGGACCAAAGCTTCAATTAAATATGGTAGAAATATTGTTGCTTTTTCGAATGTACAATATTGTCGTTATCGCAGATATTCGCCAAATGTACCGAAATATTAGTATTAGTGAGAGGAATTATGAGTTCCAACGAATCTTTTGGAGGTCAAGTTCTGACACGCCACTTGGCGAGTATAATCTTACGACCGTTACATACGGTGTTGCATCCGCCCCATACTTGGCAATCAGAACGTTAGGAAAATTAGTTGAGGATAAAGGGGCGGTTTACCCTATGGCTTCACATGCACTTCGCAGCTCAACCTATATGGATGACATCGTGTTATCTATGAAGTCCACAGAGGAGGCGGTGAAGTTAAGAGACGATTTGATAAAATTATTGTCTCTAGGGGGATTTTCATTGCGAAAATGGGTTAGCAACTGTTCTGCAGTGCTGAATGGCATTCCATTGGAACATCAGGCCAAATATTCTGATTCCTACTCATTCGAAGAAAATTCCGATGGTTATGTTGGAAAAATATTGGGGTTGATTTGGCATACTAAATCGGATGATTTCTCGTTTAACATTCAATATGTTCCGGGACCTATTACAAAAAGATCCATTTTATCGGAGATTATCGGCACGATTATATGACCCGCTGGGCTTTATCACGCCTGTTTCGTTCGTGGGAAAATGTATCCTTCAGGAACTGAGGCAATTAGGGATAGGATGGGATGACATTCTTCCGGATGACGTGATAAAAACATGGGAAATGTTTCGTCGAGACTTGCCAACGATAAGTAAGTTTACCCTCCCCAGAGAATTAAGGTTCGATTTTGCATTGAATATTCAAATTCATGGCTTTGCAGATAGCTCCGAGAAAGGGTATGCCGGAGTTGTGTACTCAAGAGTGATGTTAAATAATGGGGAAGTTGTAGTTAACTTACTTATGGCAAAGTCGAGGGTGGCACCACTGAAAAGAGTGACGCTACCACGTCTTGAATTGTGCGGTGCTTTATTGACCACGAGATTGTTGGATCACGTCACCAAAGTTTTTGCCTTGCCAGGTTTGAAAGATTCTGTCACTTTATGGAGTGATTCCACTGTCGCTATTAGTTGGATTCGATCGTCACCACACAAATGGAAAACTTTTGTCGCCAACAGAGTTAGTGAAATTCAGTGTTTAATTTCGCCGGCAAATGTTAGGCATGTGCCGTCCGAATTTAACCCAGCAGACTGCGCCTCGAGGGGTCTGTTGCCTTTCGAATTTTTGAACCACAGTCTGTGGCTGAAAGGCCCCCCATGGTTGTCAAGCTTAGAATCGAGTTGGCCGTCAAAGGGTGGAATTTGTGACCAGAAATGTCACTGTTTGGGATTAGATGAGTTAGTAGTATGTAATGCGCAGGTCGTCAAACCTGAAAATGAGGACGAGATAATAAGTAAATCCTCTTCATTTTCTAAGCTTAAGAGGATAAGAGCCTTATGTTTAAGGTTTGCCTTTAATTGTCGTAATCCTCAAAATCGGGTCAGTGGTGCCATTTCCTCACAAGAATTGCAAAATGCAATGGTGACATGGATTAAAAGGATTCAGAATCAGGAATTCTCGTCGGAGCTGAAGGCACTTCGACTGGGAAGCGTCTCTTCCGCCCGCTTAAGAAAATTAAGCCTATTTATAGACTCGAACGGGATTTTGAGGGTGGGCGTTCCTCTTTGCCATATGAGCAAAGTCATCCGATATTGTTGCTTGGCCATCATCAGTTTTCAAAATTACTCATAGATTATTTGCATGAAGTTTATCTTCACCCAGGGCCGTTGAACCTGCACGCTATTATTCAGTGTCAGTTTTGGCTTTTATCCGCAAGGAATGTGATCCGACAAAGGGTGAGAAAGTGCGTGAAGTGTTTTCGCGCACATCCCACAACAGTGCAGCCTAAAATGGGAAATTTGCCATCTGTAATATTTAAGCAGATTAAACCATTTAATGCTTGCGGAGTGGACTACGCAGGGCCTTAAAATATATATCTAAGAAGTCTGCGTAACGCTTGCAAGTACAAGGTGTACATTTGCTTATTTGTTTGTCTGTCAACCAAAGCTATTCACTTGAAATTGGCGTCCGAACTCACGACGGAAGCCTTTCTCGCGGCATTTCGCCGGTTTATCTCGCGTAGAGGACAAGTTAGTGAAATATTTAGCGACTGTGGTACAAATTTTGTCGGAGCAAAACGTTGGTTAGAGGAAGGACAGAGTTTTATTAAATCGCGCGAGTAACGCACTAAGCTAGCAGGTTGGCTTAGTGAGAAGGAAATTAAATGGACTTTAATTCCGCCCGCTACACCAAATTTTGGCGGAATTTGGGAAGCAGGTATTAAAAGTGTGAAAAGGCTGCTCACGGCTGCTATACGCACCCAAGTGTTGACGTATGAAGAATTGTATACGGTACTTACTCAAATAGAAGCTACTTTAAATTCTCGACCCCTAACGCCAATTAGCTCTAGTCCTGACGATTTGGAGGCATTGACTCTTGGGCATTTACTTTTTCAAGGACAACCGGAATTATTCACGGAAATGGACTCGTTAGGAAAACCAATAAATATAGTAGCCCGATGGAAACTCTTACAGCTTATTATGATTTCATTCTGGAAAAGATGGCAGAATGAATATATCGGGACACTCAAGCAGCGGGAAAAATGTATTAAAACGCCCCCGAATATGGTCGAGGGTCGCCTAGTAATAGTGAAAGATGAAAACCTACCGCCACTACGTTGGAGGCTAGGTCGCGTAGTGAAGGCACATCCTGGGAAGGATGGCATTATACGAGTTGTAGATTTAAAAACAGTGCACGGGATCATTACATGAGGCGTGAGGAACCTTTGCCTGTTACCGATAGATTAATTTAAAGTTTGTGTCCACCAGGTAGGTTAGATTGTTATTCCTTTTCCGAGGGCTTCCTTTTCCTTTGTTGAAGTCTTCCCAATTGCCCCTGGGGAGTGAAGATTTAATATTTTTTCCTTTAAGTTGATCACCTTTCCTGATCCTTGGTAGGTAAATATATTTTCTTTGTTGTTAACGTAAGGTGCACACAAGGTATGTTAGGTTAATTAGGACTATAGTTATGGTGCACATTTCAAATTAGGTAGTTTGTTGGACTAGCGTGCCAAGGTGGGCGGGTTGTTTGCGCCAGTAATTTGATTGGCCGGGAGCCTCACAGGGAGCGAGGGTGTCGCTCGCCTTTTGTTTGTGTTTTGTTTTTTTGCTCACGCGGCCGAGTGGTGCGCTGGTGTTGTGTACATGTGTGTGTCGTTTGAATGGTTGTGTATTAAAGCATTCCTAAGGTGTGTGTCGAGGCGTCAAGTACGCTGGACGGAGAGTTTTGTTCGAGCCGCCGTGGTCTGGTTGAGGGGCCAACACTACACGAGGTGAGTGATAACTTTCGCTCTTGAGGCTCCCATAATAGGTAAACGGATTAAAGTTGGCATAATACAGTCCACTAAAAATTGGTTAATCACCATCGATTCGGACTCGTACAAAGTTTGGTTCTTCGGGCCGGATCCTATGGATTTCGGAAGAGTTTGTCGTTAGTTTAGTATGGCTCCGATCGATGAGTTGTAGGTAAAAGAGGAGTTGACGTCGCAAAAAATTATTCGTGTCGAAGAAGTATCTCGCGCAGTTGAAAGCGATCCCAGTGATGTGCAACAAGTGGCTTTATTCCAAGCGATGACGGAAGGATTGGATGAATTATGTGAGCGCTTTTATGAGATTGTGGCGAGAACTTTATTGCAGCTGAAGAAACAAAATGTTGACCAAGCTGAGGAGTTTCAAGCCAAGATCGCGCAGTTTGAAGTTAGATATTATTACATTAAAACGATATTGGCTATGGTGTTTCACTCTGACGGCTTAGGATCAAATAAGTCTGGTGTCACTGCGTCGACTCACGCAGCCACCGCCGGTATGTCGCTCTCGCTCCCTGTGAGGCTCCCGGCCAATCAAATTACTGGCGCAAACGGTTTCTGTAATGAAATAATCATTTTGACCATGATGACACAAGAGGAAACGGCTTGTTAACAAATTGACAATATATTATGAGAGAGATAGATACGTTACGTATCAATGAAAAATACAATAAAATGTGTTTTCTAATTAGAGAACAATTTTCTTCAAAAGACATGAATGGAAATATTTTTAATTCACAAAACGTCCAAGTCCATTAATTCCAGAAACCATGGTTCATCAGGTCTCAGAGAGCAAGCCCTTCTCTAAAATTACTCCAGAATCTTCTTTCATTACTTCGATGGTGCTAATATGCTATCTTAAAGACTCGTTTGGTCTTCGGGATCTTGTAGGTGTTGTGAAAGATATTATGAGATTCTGTTCCAACTGAGAGGAACCAAGGAAAAGAGAGATGCGTGCATCAGCGAAGATAATACCTAAGCTGGCGGAAATAGAATCATATAAGGCTCAAAAGATTGCCCTCATTACAGGAGAGGAAGATGGCTGGTTTTAGCCGTCTTTGGCCGGTTTAGAAGGAAGGGGATCAAAAGCCACCGTCCGGTTTCGGCCGAGTTAGGCGGGAGAGCGAATTGAGGCCTTTAACTTAGATAGGGAGAGGGTTAAAGAATCCTTTAATAGTATTATAAAGTGGGCGTATGTTCTTTGAATATAGTTCTAAATGACCCTATACCTTTTCACTTACCGTTATCGGTGTTTCTGGACCTCTCTCCGCGATACCGGGCCGAAGTACGCCTCCCGTATCCGAATCCCACCGACACATCCTCGGTTCACTCGTTCAGCCTCGCCTGCACTCTTCCGCCGTTCATCGCGATATTCTTCTACTACTCTACGAAACACATGAGTACAGAAAGACGCATAAGAAGTTCTTGAAAGAAGAAAAATTGCCATCAGGAAGTCATGAATCACAGAGAAAGTCTTACACTTGATTTAAAGAAAAAAAATGCAAGAAGAGGGGCAGATTTTCTGCAAAAGTATAAGGTCTGAAATAAGCATCAAAGACATTGAAGCTAGAGAGATGTGGAAGAAGAATCTATGCGAAGATCAACAAAACAACCTTGCACTTGGAAAGGTAGGAGCTGCCTATAGGATAGTGAGAAACTACTTAAAGGAATGTAAAGCAGAATAGATTACCATAAAAAACAAGAATGAAAAATTTTGACTATAAATTAAGACAAAGTGAAGAAGTGGAAAGAATACGTGGAAGAGTTATACAACGGATCATATCTCAATAAAAAAGTTATCGAATAGAAAAGTGAATTGAAAAAGGATGAATATTAAGATCAGAACGCGACGCTGGAGTAAGAGATCTATGGGATTAATTAGGCATCAGGTATTGATGTTGATCCTGCAAAAATAAATTTAAAATGCAGGAATGAAGACATAAACTAATATCTACAAAACCATCTGTGACTTGTACTCAACAGGAGATATTCCGTGGGACTTCGAGGAAAACATCATTATTCTTATTCCCAAGAAGAAGAGAGTAGAGAAATGCAAAAAAATTGGTACTATAAGTGTGACGACATATGCATCGAAGACCAGTATCATCTACAGAAGAATAGAACGAAAAGCAAAGGACTTGTTGCATGAACATCAATTCACATTCAGGGAAAGTTAAAGCCCAAGGTAAGCAATATAGGCTCTAGGACTGCACATATGGAAAGGAATAGAGAAGAAGTCGACACTTATTGAATGTATGAATTCAGAGAATGTTTTTGACAACCTGGATTCGGATTCGATGCTTAGAATTCTGAAATAACCAAACAATTACCCACAGTCTGTATAAAAATAATGTATCTGTGATTAACTCTGGACCCAGCTGTGAAAAGATAGGGATGAGTAGAGGTGTGGGACAAGCTGTGTACAGTCTTCCATAATTTTTGTTCTAAACATCGAGAAAGCCGTAAATGAAATGAAAGGGAAATCTTCTGAAGTACCTAACAATGGAGATAAAATAAGCATTGTAGGATTCGCTGATGACATAGCACTCATAGCAGAGACAGACTCAAAAAATCACACGGCTTGGGTTGAAGTTGGCGTATCTAAAGAGGTCGTATCTGGAATAATACAAGTAGTCAAATGTTGTATCTACTGAAATACTACCTAGGATCAGTGAATTCAAACTGCCGATAATAATAAATCATTGAATATAGACGAATTACCGTGTAGCCTGTTGCCTAGTTATGTGATTGACAAATAAGAATGTCTTCAAGCCAATAAATTGGAAAATACTCCATCAAGAGAACGTACCAAAGCGAATGTTGGTAACCATATACAAATGAGGGTAAGAGATGGAAGGCATGCCGTTCAGTATAGTAACTTAGTCGTGAAATCAGGGAAATGGTAAAAGCAGAGCTCTCCATCTCCTAGGGGAGACATTCACCCAGATGAAAGATGGCGGCATTCGAGCGGTCTCCATGGTGATTCGTATATCACCATGGAAACTGCATTGATCCATCACGGAATTTCCTGGAAACAGAGATTAATGGTGGAGCGGGATTCCGTGTATCTCGCCTAACAAATGAAATCGGCGTTGACGCTTCAATTCATCGATAACTTTTTGGTATTCCATGTTCGTGCTTAGCGTTGGGATAGGATTCCCATTGGCTAGTTTGGTGTATTAGTAAGAGGAGTCTATCACAAGAACGGCCTGGGTTTGGACCCTCGCAGTGGAAGATATATCGCATTTGAAACATCTTTTGAGCCTTATATGATTCTGTTTCAGCTTGAAAGCGTTTATCGTAACTAATGCACGAATTTCTGTTACCATAGTTCCTCTGAGATGATACAGAACCTCATAATATCTGTCACAACACCCACAAGATCCCGAAGACCTAATGAGTCTTTGGGATAAAATATTATAACCATCGAAGTAATGAAAGAAGATTATGGAGTCAATTTAGAGGAGGGCTTGTTCTCTGATACGTGATAAGACATGGTTTCTTGAATGAATGAATGGGACATTTTGTGATACGAAAATAGGAGATGAAAACACCACGGCTGCTATTACTTCCTTAGGCGGCCCAGGAATCTCTATCCTCTAAGATAGCCCAAAACCGGTGACCAGCATTGGCTTGAGAAGAGCTTTCTTTCGGTCCTTCCACGCTTCCTCTTCCTCTAAGGAGCATTTGTTTTTCTACGTAAACGCCCATTTCTACATCACGCTCAAAGAGACATGTGGCGCAAAAAAAAGAAAAAAATCTATCAACCGCTGGACCTTTTCTCAGGCCACTTTAAAGTGGGGCTCTGTGTGATAGCTCCTTAGGTGATAAGACCAGATCCCTTGACCTGTGAGGTCTATGCGAGAAAGCGTTGCTGCAGGGAAGAGAGAGATCAAATAGTATACTGAAGAGAAACATACCCAATTTCACTGAAGAAATGCGAGATTTTTTAATTTTTTAAAGATATGTGGCCCCGAGCATTTGTCATCACCAAACATGCGTTTTCTGTACCTGGCTGTCATGGAAAATGTAGAATAATTTCAGAGTAAGAAACTCCTTCCAAATCCCCCTCAGTTCTGACCATGGCTTTTTTGAGTTCAGATGATATATCGAGAGAAGTGGACTGAGATGCTCCTCTTAGTGATACAGTGCCGAGGATCTTCAGACGAAGCGGAGGAATTGCTTCAACGTTCCAGTCCTGGAATTGTGATATAAAAGATATATCTATATATAGAATAATACTCCTAGAGTCAGTGATGTGACAGGTGATAATGCAATCTACCCTTAATGGGAAAATTCATTGCATTACGAAGTACCACCCGCTTTTGTTTGAGAAAGGGGGCCAAAGCACGACTTACCCGTAAGATCGAATGAATTAGATTATTTGAAATATGTGTTAGGAGGTGTAGAGTTTTTTTTCACAGAATGGTAGGAAATGTTAATAATTAGGCAGAATATCGCCAACGAAAGGCTGAAAAAATAGATAGTCATTGGGTTGACGTTACTGATAAGGAAGTTAGAGTTAAAATTAGTTTTCAACCGATACCTAAAATGAACTCGTGTTTCCCTGAAAATTGCCTTGAGCGGGAAAAATATTGAGTATGAACACAAGGATGAAATAGCATAGAAAATAACTTAGCTCACTATTGGTACGATATCTTCATACTAAGTCTCAAATTCCGTTGGAAAATATTTTTACGAGAAATATTCCCTATTTGGATAGTAGTCGCTTCATACGTAGAATGTGACTACTGGTAGCAATGATGAAACTATTGTACCTTCTGACTTAAAAATAGTGACAATGGATTCATTCTTCTCTTAAAGTGGAATCAAAATCAGGAGAATTGATATTGGCAGAGTATGAACAAAACATTATTCACCTAGACCGGTAAATGAACCCTAATATGAGTATTAAATGGCTTGAGCACTTGGAGGAAATTCACACAATGCATCTTCGAACCTCGGTGAAGGCTTTTTTTCTTTAGGGACATTCTGTAAGTACCAATAATGAATTCCTTGAAATTCGATGCTATTAGTGATCCGACAGGCAGGGAATACATAACCAGGATGCACCCTTTGTAGTGTAAGACGCATCCTGAACATAACCATCTGTCGAAGAAAAATCTGCGCGACTACGCCGATCACCTAAGCAAGAAAACGGCACCCCAACAGCAAGGTCAGAGTAGTACACCACCGGCCAAGGCTCTATTTCCTACAAATACAAATGTATCACCTTCTACGCCCGGTATTTCTACCGATACTTCGGTGAAATGAGAGGAGCCGAAGGCCGATACTGATTTACTCAAACGGATGAAAGCACGGAAAACTACAATGAGACGACTACAAGGCAGAGAAATATTCATCATAAAATTTCTCTGCGGGACCAACAGCCGTCCCAGTTGAATGACATCGTTGATATGGACCTGAGAGAAAGGAACAGCCTCTGGCAAATAGACTGCGTGGTACGTATATGCTGCTGCCACACTGTTTGCCTCTCCACGAGTGTCTGTGAATTGGGAGACTAAAGCAGTTAACTGGCTTAAACTGCCTAAAGGCAAAATCACGCTGGCAAGACAACAGGTGTCGATATTTCAGTGTGTGATGGATAACCTTTCCTCCGGTCGGGCCTTTACGTCTAAGGTTAAGCGCATTGCGCGTGCAACCCAGAGATATCACCACAAGCTAAACAAAAGAGTGCTGCTTATCCTTAAGCAAGACGAAGTTGATAGAGCGCGGGCAGTTACAACGCGACGAAGAAGTTGGTGAAGAGGACCAACGCCAGGAAAGAGAACTTCAGATTCTCCTTTCAGCCATACCGTCTCTTCTGACCCCCACCACCTTTTGTCCAAACACCATCAACAATCCCTGAGGTGAAACGTTTCTGCAAGGATTCCTACGAGACAATACAACGAAGGTACTCCAGAAATTGCCCAATTCAAATAGTTTCGAGAACACCACCTTGCAGATATGGATTGTCCCATCTTAGTAAAGGAAAGTCAATTAAAAAAGGCCTTCTCTGGCAAGAAAAACTTCACTGCTCCAGGATGTGACGCAGTGAATTACATCTGGTGGATAAACCCGCCTTCCACACACAAACAGCTTGCCAGAGTCTTCACATCCTTCCTGTCAGGAATGTAGCCAATTCCATACTGGCTTTTTAGGACGTGAACGGTTTTATTACCGAAAAAGGGAAACTTGTCCAAATAATAACAACTACCGCACTATAAACTGTATCAAAACTGTATATAAGGAGTTCACTTCCATCTAGACCGACCTTATTCTCCCCCACTTTAAACCGGTTTGGGAGGAAGTGTACGAGTGGAGGGGTTCGAAGAAAGGAATCACGGGATGCGAGGACCACCTGCTCATTTATTGGTGTGTGAGCCAGGACGCTTGTCAATACAAGTGTACGTAATCGGTCAATGGGCTGGGTGACCTATATGAATGCTTTTGATACCACCTCTGATCAGCTGATTATAGCTATGTTGAGGTACATGAAAGTACAACCAGAGATTGTGTTCTGCATCGAACGCCTTTCATCACTGTGGAAGACGAGCTTCGCCATACCATCTCGCAAGAAAACCGTCTACACGGATTGTGTAACATACCACCGTGGCGTTTTTCAAGTTGATAGCCTCAGTCCCCTCCTGTTCTGTTTGTCTCTCTTCCCACTGTCCGTTCAGTTGAGACGAGGTAGGGGATATATCTGTGGTGTCTCGTGAAAAAGACGGCATAAGAGCACCTATCTTTTCTATTAATATGACCTGAAGCTTTATGCTCCAAGCGCGAAAGACCTTCGTTTGGCGTTGGACGCCGTACGCAGATACAGTGAGGATATAGGGATGAAGTTCGTAAGGGAAAAGTGCTCGACCACCCATCTGGAGAAAGGAAAGATTTCGGAAGACCAGAAAGAAGTGATGTGAAGTAAACGCTAATTATCATCTTGATGATGACGAAGCGTATGAGTATCTCGGCGATTCCGAGCGCCGTATGCAGGAGGTGAGAACAGTGAAGGAAAGTCTTACAGCAAAATACAGGCAGACTCACAGGCGAATCTGGTGCTCTAACCTGTCCGGCGAGAACAAGGTTCCTACGACAAACACCTTCGCTGTTCCACCACTGATGTACCCCTTTGGTTGCATCAAATGGAAATTCAACGAGCTGCGAAACCTCAAACGTGGAACCAGAAAAACGATGACCATCTATTGTTGTCTCCATCCGAATTCTTCCGTCGATAGATTGTATCACCCCAGAAAACTAGGTGGTAGAGGGCTGATAAGCCTGGAATGCCTTCATGACCGAGGAGTCCTCAATTCGGCATGCCGAGTGTTCCACAGCATGGACCCTCTTAAATTGCTCGTAAAGGAACACGAAAGTGTCGGCAAATAGGCGTTCTTATTACAGGCGGCGAAATGAAAAAGGGAAAACGGCCTCAGTTTGGATTTGGACTTACCATCCAGCGGATAAGAGTGTGACAAATCAATATTGACGCTGAAGATGGACGTGTTAAAACACGAAATAAATAATAGAGCATAAGGTCTTGCTCCCCAAGAGTATCGAGAAGCCCATGCATGAATGTTTCTATCTAAACTTGGAAAGGCATACCCTATTGAAGTAGCTTACGTTCGCCTTCCCACGCTATGCAGGCCTGAAGCTCAAAACCGAGGGATTCGTGCTCGCGTGCAAAGATGGTGTCATTAACACCCTCGTGTATCGTCTCCTCATCTTTGGAGCCAATCTGATGGACAGGAGATACAGAGCGTGCCGAAAACAGCCGGATACTTTAAGTCATCTACTCTCCTATTGCAGCTTTTATGCGAAGAACGCATATACAAACCGACACAACTCGGCTCTGCGGGTGCTGTACTACCATCTAAGACACCACTACGGTAAAGACGCGAATCCGGTGCTGCCTTACGTCCCTGGAGATATGAAGTCTGTCGTGGAGAACGATAAGTGCAAGACCTAGTAGTATTATTTCTTCCCCACCACCATGTAGTTGGTGGTGACGAATCCCATTATCGTTCTCCAAGACAATCTCTTGCATGTCATGTTCCTGATCGAGTTTTCGGCACCGGTCTAAACGAACATGACTGCGAAGTAGATTAAAAAAAGGACTATCGTGATTCTATTGGGATCTGCTGTGGAAACTCCGGCAAATGTACGCTGACTACTCTAAGAAACTGGTAGAACTCATCATGGGCGTGCTTGGTGGTATCAAGAACTCACTGGTTGAAAATCTCAAGTGCATACCAGCGTGCAGGGCGTGAGCGGATGCACTTGCAAGTACAATGCTGAATTCTGCCCTTCTCGGATCTCCCCGCCTGCTTCGTGCGCATGACCCTAATTCTGGGTAGCCACCTATCCACCGGTAGGGGACGAGGCTATCCTTAGGCGCGACCCCTCTCGAGTTTTCAGCAATTATGAAAGCATGCAAACCCAATGATATCCGGAGACTCGGAGATACATGTTACTTTACTGTAACAAAAAATAAATATAATATATCGTATCTATTCTATTTTTAAAATATTCCGAAAAACTTCCCAAGAAAATGCAACACTCAATAATATTGTGAATAATAAGTTGTACGAACATGAAATATAGTTAATTATTACGTGTCAGTCAGAATCAGAACAATCAGAATCATTAAACTCATCTAAAATCAGAATTATATCAATCAGAACAAATTAAACTGTTTTTTTCTGTACCTAAAAGTCCCAGGATGAACATGATATTTAGTTAATTATTACGTGTCATCAATCAGAAGAGATTTAACCTTTTTTTTCTTTACCTTAAAGTCCCAGGATGGGCATACACAAATATATTCTATTTTTTAATTTCAGCATGCAGCATCTTATATTCTTGTCCATATTTATATTATTATTTATTATCCTACAGACATCAAATGTAACTAAAAAGAAAAAGAACGCCATAACGATTTCAATTCTAATCACGATATATAGTTATTTGTTTCATAGCATAAAATAATCCATTAAAAATACCTAAATTCTGTCAAATTTTGTCGTTTTGAGAAACCTAAACCTGGACAACCTTAGGCATCGCTGAAGCAGACTCACATTGGAACTCATGGGGGAGTTAAAGTTAAATTGCGACATAAAGTTTTCTGTTGGCCGATGATGATTACGTACGATGCGGGCAGTGGTGAATTATACAGATATACATAAACAATACTAAGAAATAAGCACAAGATTAAATTCATCCTAGAAGTAATATGTTTTGACGAAGTTTTTATCCTGAAAGGACGCAATTAGGCATGACATACTGTACTGCAACACACATATAGGATACTATAATTTTTATGCTTGGGAAAGCTTGAAATTTACTATCATCATCAATCAACAATCTTTAGATTGGTTTGATGCCGCTCTCGCTTCCATTCTCCTAAATCTTCATATTGATAGTTTCCTTCTTTTTTCAATCCAACTGAATTTCTTCGATATATCTCCGACGAGGCGTGCCGCTTATATTCATCTCGCTCACTTTTCCCACGACAATTGTCCTCCTCCGGCTATCGTCTTAAGACATTTGCAATTGAGGTACGGTATACAAATATTAAATTATTCTATTTGAAGTTTTCAGCAGAGTTTTCATTTCTCCAAAAGTTCTTATGAACTCTTTGTTTGTCACTTGGTCGCTCCATTTTATCTTCAACAATCTTTGGTATTACCTTATTTCAAATGTTTCAAGTGTTGATTTCATTGTTGCTGTTATTGTCCAACTGTCTCTGCCATAAAGAAGCAAGTTTCAGTATCTAATCCTTTTGTGGAATGTAATGTCCAATTTAGGACTTGTGAACAAATATATTGATATAGAGAAGAATGGTTTATGTCGTACACTAGACTAAAATCTTCAAGTCTTTAAATCTTCATGAACATTTTCTTAATTTCAAATTATCAATATAAATACTAAGTGTGTTTTCCATTGTGTCGGCTAATTTAACAATAGTTACATTTCATCTAATTTGCCTAATATTTCGTAAGAGGTTTCAAAATGGAAGTAGAGATAGTTGAATTAAATTTATTGAAATATGTTCAATGATTTTCTTCCCAATTAATTTTAACGGGGTCCTTCCACTAGTTTACATTATGCATGATGATATCATGCATAATGAATATGATACTGAAGTAATACTTAGTAGAATTAAAAAAGAATCATAATGCCATGGTAAAATTCTAGATGTCCAATTCATATAAAAATAATAAATTTAATTCCCTCTGCATACTTGAAAATTGATATGTCATATCTTCACAATATAAAAAAAGAAGCACTAACAGGAAGAAAAAATTCCAATAGTAACCTATTAACCCAAGGCTTAAGGAAAAATAGCTAAAAATTAAAATAATTGAAAGGCAATAAAAACCATGAATGCCCTGCCCAATGCCCTACGTGAATTTAGACATTAATGTGTCAATATTTAGCTCAAGGATCGTTTCATAGTCATGAAAAACTAAACCTGATGCCCACGGATATGCACAGTAACGATATCTTTCACAACCATGAAATCGTCCACCTGATTCGAATTCCAGCTACGGTGAATGATTATTTCTCTATAGAATTCATGCCAATTTTAATAATGGTCAAAGAAATCCAACGATCTAAATATCCTGTAACTAATGTACATTAAAGATATAACGATACATTAAATATACGTTACATATTTATAATGGCTGTGAGTTGAATCATCAATGGTGGTAAGGATCAAGTCCAATCGCTTATTATCAGACAACATTTGGTGTGGCTGCGCAAATGTTAAAATAAATAATTATAAATGAGTTTTTAGTTACGTCGTAAAGTTAACAAAAACCATGATCGATTAAATCACAACCCCGTGGTTGTCTAGGAGAGAATATTGTTCTGAACAAAGTATAAGGATTGAGTTAATGGAATTATTTCATGATGACCTTATACCATTTGATTATTTTTCAAAAGAGTATATTATGAGTGAGCAGCAAAGCAAGGGAAGCTAGAGAGATGTGAAAAATGAATCTATGCGATGATCAACAAAACAACCTTGCACTTGGAAAGGTGGAAGCTGCCTACAGAATAGTGAAAAACCACTTAAAGGTACGTAGCGCAGGATAGAATTCCATAAAGGACAAGAATGGAAAATTTTGACTGTTAATTAAGACAAAGTGAAGAAGTAGAAAGAATACCTAGAAGAGTTATACAACGGATAAAATCTCAATAAAAAAGTTATCGAAGAGAAAAGTTAAGTGAAAAAGGGTGATTTGGAAGCATCAATATTAAAATCATAACGCGAAGCTGGAGTAAGAGAACTATGGGAATAATCAGGCTTCAGGTATTGATGTCGATTCTGCAAAACTACATTGAAAATGCAGGAAAGAAGAAATAAACTCATCTTTACAAAACCATCTGCGACTTGTACTCAACAGGAGATTTCCATGGGACTTCGAGGAAAACATAATCATTCCTATTCCTTAAAATAAGAGAATGGAGAAATGCGAAAATATTAGTACTATATGTGTGACGACACATACATCGAAGACCAGTATCATCTACAGAAGAATAGAACGAAAAGCAGAGGACTTGTTGCGTGAACATCAATTCGCATTCAGGGAAAGTAAGGGTACAAGGTAAGCAATATTGGCTATAGGACTGCTTATAGAGAAAAGAATAGAGAAAAAGTCGACATTTACTGCATGCATGAATTCAGAGAATGTTTTTGACAACGTGGATTGGGATTCGATGCATAGACTTCTGAAGAAAATTGTAGTGTCCTAAAATGACCAAACAATTACACACAGTCTGTATAAAAATCATGTATCTGTGATTAACTCTGGACCCAGCTGTGAAAAGGCAAGGATGAGGAAAGGTGTGAGACAAGCTGTGCACTGTCTCCCGTAATTTTTTTTCTAAACATCGAGAAAGCCGTCAATGAAATGAAAGAGAAATCTTCTAGAGTACCTAACAATAGCGATAAAATAAGCATGGTAGGATTCGCTGATGACATCGCACTCATAGTAGAGAACGAGTGGGACCTGAACAAGATTCCGGTAACCATGGAAAGCACAATGGCCATATATTAACCGAAGATAAATAAGAAGAAGAATAGGATATTGTTGTAAAGAAGGACGGTAGAGGCCAAAAGGACGTTTTCTTTCAAATGAAGAAGGCATTCATTTTTATGAAGAATCTACTTAGAGCTGGAAATTAAAGCATGCAAGTAAGGAAACAATTCTTCAGTACATAGATCTGGAGCATGTTTCTTTACGGCAGTGAGGCATGAACGATTACAGTAGTGGAGAAGAAGAAGGTACAATCATTTAAATGTGGTGCTACAAAATAAGGCTAAAGATTGAATGGATCGACTGAATAAGTAACGAGGAATTCCTAAGAAGAGGGGGAGAAAAGAGAATTCTGCTGAGAACTCAAAAAGGAGAAAGAATAACTTAATTGGTTATATCTTGAGACACGATTGCCTGATTAATGCAATCGTCGAGAGAAAAGTGAAAGGGAAGACTGGAAAATGCAGGCCTTGTATTAAATACTTGGAATAGGTAGTGAGGTATGTGAAAGACAATAATTAAGTCACAATGCAAACGTTGACTGATAGAAAAAATGAGTGTAAAGCTAAGTCAAACCAATCCTAAGAGTGTTGACCAATGATGATGATGAGAGGAAGAAGGAATAAGAACGTAAATAGGAATGTTTCAATACAATGTGGATGGGAACAGGAAATATTTGGTTTACCCGCAACACGCTGTTACAGTGGTGAGGAGGGAATTTCAAGTATGTATTCCTTTCACTGCTGTTGAAACATTTTTCTACCCTAGTGTGACAGGGGTAGTGTAGATCAAGTATTGCGCTGGAAAATTGTAATGAAAGATATAGAGGCCATAGATAGTGGTGGCCATGTTGGAGAATTAAAAGCCACTTGACACTCAATTTCCCGTGTGTTTATCTTTTTAATGTATCTCCAGACTTCATCACTACAAGATTTTATATTTTTGGCTGGCACAAGATATAGCGGTATTTTTTGGTTTTAGGGGCTCCAATGGCTAAGGTTATGTTATTTCGCCTCGCTTAAGATAATAAGCCTAGGATAAACACTAAATCTATGCACTGGACGGGATGAATCTCGCGGCATTTCAGTTGCCAGAACTATTTCATTCAAGGATGAAGCCGATCGTTCTAGTTAACCTGGCTAGCACAGTTTGCTCCAAAGTATTACGTACATATTAAAAAAATCAACCTAAAGTTTAAATGGATACCCACTTGGATATTTTCACCTATGCGGCGATTTCATGATATCTGTCTCATGAGCGCAAAGTAACTTACTTTCGGCTCTCACCAGTCCAAGAAAACGGGGATCAAGACGCTGCGATGTTGGCCGCTCAACTTTATGGCCGTTTCGCACTATCGGTTGTTCGTTGCTAAAACACTATCCAAAAAATCTCACCTGTATTTCCACCGGCCGGTAGTGTAACAGAAGCCAATATGGTCTCAGAGTACTATACCTTCTTTAATGTTTTTATGAATTTCATGATTAATTTTTACGAACCACGAATATTTCGGTTCTAAGCAAATCTACTCACAAGCCTGCCAATAATCGTCAGGAAATTAATTGTTTTGCTGGTACAAAATTCTTCCGAGATAACTGGTTGTAAAGTGGAAACCTTGTGAGGAGGGAATCTAACTCAATTGAAGGTTTCACAAAGTTAAAATTATTCTATTTTCGCAAAAAGTTACCTATGAATTATTTAAAAACTGACAAATATTTGTACGACGTATAATAAAGTTTTTTTTACATGGATATTGAGATTATACCAAATAACAAAGATGCGTTGCGTTGTACGCAATTGTTCGAGATCGTAACTAAGGACTGACTCACTCGTATATTTAATCGTTTCGCTCGAGATGATTCCATACCGGAAAAGATCTAAAAGGACTCAAACAAACCCCTCCTTGAACATACTTCTTGAAGATGTATTTGAAACAATTAGGATTGTGAATGCTCACATGATCCCGAAGACCTAATGAGTCTTTGGGATAGCATATTATCACCGTCGAAGTAATGAAAGAGGATTCTGGACTCATTATAGAGGAGGGCTTGTTCTCTGAGACGTGATGAGCCATGGTTTCTTGAATGAATAAATGGGACACTTTGTGACGCAAAAATAGAAGAGGAAAACACCACGGCTGCTATAAATTCCTTAGGCGGCCCAGGACTCTCTCTTCTGTAAGATAGCTGAAAATGGGTGACTAGTATTGGCTTGAGAAGAACTTTCTTTCAGTCCTTCCACGCTTCCTCTTCCTCTAAAGAGCATCTGCTTTTCTAAGTAAACGCCCATTTTTACATCACGCTCAAAGAGACATGTGGCGCTAAAGAAGAAAAAAATCTGTCAGCCCGCCGGACCCTTTCTCAGGCCACTTTGGAGTGGGGCGCGTTGTGTGATGGCTCCTTAGATCATAAGACCAGTTCCCTAGACCTGTGAGGTCTATGCGAGGATGCGTTACTGCAGGGAAGAAAGTGATCCTCAAATGGTATACTGAATAGAAACATACCCAATTTCACTATAGTAATGCGTGATTTTTTATTTTTTTAAAGATGTGTGGGCCCTAGCATTTGTCAAAGTTCAGAATAGTTTCATAGCAAGAAACTCCTTCCAAATGCCCCTCAGTTCTGACCATGGATTTTGAGTGCAGATAAAGCGATGGAAGTGGACTGAGACGTTTCTCTTAGTGATACAATGCAGAGGCTCTTCAGACGATGGGGAGGAATTGCTTCAACGCTCCAGGCCTGGTGATTGTGATACAGAAGACGATAATACTCTTAGTGTCAGTGATACGACAGGTGATAATTCACTCTGCCCTAAACAAGAAAATTCATTGCAGTACGAAGTTCCACGTGCTTTTGTTGAAGGAAGGAACCAAAGCACGACCTACCCGTAAGATAGAATGAATTAGATTATTTGAAATATATGTTAGGAGATGTAGAGTATTCTTCACAGAATGGTAGGAAATGTTAATAATTGGGCAGAATATCGTCAACGAAAGGCTGAAAAATTAGATAGATTGCGTTTACGTTACTGATAAGGAAATTAAAGTATATTTAGGTGTTTTCGTGTATATGAGGGTTTTTGATTTTGTTTGCCACTGCATTACATAACAGACGAGACCTTTCTGTTCTGTCAACAAACTGCCATTTAAACCTGAGTGTGAGGGTTCCCAGGAAACCTGGGGTAAGGTATTTATAATCATGTTTTAATACCGTGCTCAGACTCATGGTAAGGTATAACAATTTATGGGTGAAGTTTATAGAGCCGAAAAACAGGTCTTACTATGATTTTGGTAGGAATACGAAGGATGGAATTATATTTTCACGTTTGTAGTAAACACAGCTTTGTAAATAGTTACTTACTTTATAAGGAAACAAATGTTCCCTCTAATTCAAGGAAAGGAGCAGCAAAAAAAATTTTTGTCTCGCTGAATACAGACAATTAATAGGAACTACTCCTCTTGCAAGATACAAGGCCGCAAAAGAACCTACGCTCGTGCCGCTAGTTTTCCGGTGACTCCCCTCCAACTTGTTAAAATTGATGGAAGAAAAATTGAGTGCTTGCTCAGGTGCCCAAAAAAGGAAAATAAGATCTCAAAGGAATGTTGAGACCTCTTGGAAACGAGTTTAATGTGTTTTACCATTGTGAAAAGTAGTTTGTTACTTCGAGTACCACAGATAAGTCGTTTAAGAAATGGTGGTTATCCATAAGCTTTTAACCAGGAGGTATGTCTATTAGTTTTAATAAGCTATTTTTAATAAAAATCTATTTTAAATTTGATAAAAGCGATTAAGAATTTCTAGATATAATTTAGGAATGTTAAAATAGGAGAACAGCTGGTGCCACTTTGGAAATCATAGTTCAAATGCTGAGAATGCTAAAGATACAAGGCCGCAAACAACCTACGCTCGTGGCGATATTTTTTCGTTGACTTTCCTCCAACTTGTGAAAATTGACGGAGGAAAACTTGAGTGCTTGCTGAAGTGCCCAAAAAAATAAAATCTTGGAAATGTCTCCAATGTGGTTTAACATTATAAAAAGTAGTTTTTTACTTCGTGTTCCACAGATAAGTCGTTTAACTGGCGGTAGCCATAAACCATAAGCTATGAACCAGGAGGTATGTCTATTAGTTTTAATAAGGTATTTAAAAAAGAAAATCTATCATAAATTTGACGAAATCGTTTAAGAATTTATAGATAATATTCAGAAATGTTTACATAAGAGTACAGCTGTTATCACTTGGGAAATCATAGTCCAAATACTGAGGATACTGGGTATTTGAAATCGGCAAGAAGGCAGAGAACGCCATACGGCTGGTTTCGGCCGATAAAGGAGGAAAAGGGTTAAATAGAGGCTCTTAGATACTCTTCTTGTGGGAAACAAATGGGAAAATTGTTTTAGTAGTAAGCCATGAAAGGCTCGCCAACACTGCTTTGGTGTAGTATTGAACCGATACCTAAAATTAACTCGTGATTTTCTGAAAATTTCAGAGAAGGGAAAAATATTAGGTATGAACACAAGAATGAAATAGTTAACATAGAAAATAACTTAGCTCACTATCGGTACGATCTCTTCATATTAAGTTTCAAGTTCCGTTGGAAAATATTTTTACAAGAAATTTTCACTATTTGGATGGTAGTCGCTTCACAGAATGAGACTACTGATAGCAATGGTGAAACAATTGCACCTTCTGGCTTAAAACTAGTGCCTTTGGATACATTCTTTTTTTAAAGTGGCATCAAAATCAGGATAATTGATATTGGCAGAGTGTGAACAAAAAATTATTCACCTAGACCGGTATATGAACTCTAATATGAGGGTTAAATGGCTTGAGCACTTGGAGGAAATTCACCCCATACACCTTCAAATCTCGGTGAAGGCTTTTTTTCTTTGGGGAAATTCTGCAAGTACCAATAATGAAATCTTTGAAATTCGATGCTATTAGTGGACCAAGAGGCAGGGGATACATAACGAGGATTAACTCTTTGTGGTGTGACATGCATCCTGAATATAACCATCTGTCGAAGAAAAATCTGCGAGACTACTCCGATCACCTGGGCAAGAAAACGGGACCCCAACCGCAAGGTCACAGTAGTACACCACCGGCCAAGGCTCTATTTCCTACAAATACAGATGTGCCAACTTATACTGCCGGTGCAACCACCGATATTTCGGTGAAAGGTGACAAGCCGAAGGCCGATTCTGATTCACTCAAACGGTTGGATATCACGATAAACTACGATAAGACGATGACCAGGCAGAGAAATATTCATCTTAAAACTTCTCTGCGGGACCAACAGCTGTCCCAGTTGAATGGCATCGTTAATATGGACCTGAGGGAAACAAACAGCATCTGACAAATAGACTGCATGGTACGTTTATGCTGCCGCCACACAGTTGGCCTCTTTACGGGTGTCTGCTACTTGGGAGACTAAAGCAGAGAATTGGCTTAAACATGGCATTGGCAAAATCACACTGACAAGACAACAGGTGTTGAGATTTCAGTGTGTGATGGATTACCTTTCCTCCGGTTGGGCCTTTACGCCAAAGGTCAAGCGCATTACGCGTGATATCCGGAGATATGATTACAAGTTAAACAAAAGTGTGCTGCTTATCCTTAAGCAACACGAAGTGGATATAGTGCGGGCAGTTACAACGGCGAGGAAGAAGTTTTTCAAGAGTACCAACGCCAGGAAAGAGAACTTCACCTTCTTCTTTCAGCCATTTCATCTCTTCCGACCCCCACCACCTGTTGTCCAAACACCATCAAAAATCCCGGAGGTGGAACGTTTCTGCAAGGATTCCTACGAGACCATGAGGCCATTCAACGAAGCTACTGCCCATTGCCCATTGAAGAAATTGCCCATTTTAAAGAGTTTTGAGACCGCCACCTAGCGGACATGGATCGTCCCATCTCAGATCTGGAAAGTAAATTAAAGGAGGCCTTCTTCTGCTGGAAAAACGTCATTGATCCAGGAAGGGACGCAGTGAATAACATCTGGTGGAAAAAACGCCTTCCACACACAAGCATCTTGCCAGAGTCTTCACATCCTTCCTGTCAGGAATACAGAATTTTCCCTTCTGGCTTATTAAGACGTCAACGGTTTTATTACCGAAAAAGGGAAGGTTGTCCAAATAATAACAACTACCGCACTATAAACTGTATCAAAATTGTAAAAGGAGTTCACTTCCATCTAGACCGACCTTATTCTCCGCCACTTTCAACCGGTATGGGAGGAAGTGTACGAGTGGAGGGATTCGAAGAAAGGAATCGCGGGATGCGAGGACCACCTGCTCATTTATAGGTTTGTGAGCTAGGACGCTTGTCAACACAAGTGTACGTAACCTGTCAATGGGCTGAGTGTTCTATAAGAATGCTTTTGATACCACCTCTGATCAGCTGATTATAGCCATGCTAAGATACATGAAACTCCAACCAGAGATTGTTTCCTGCATCGAACGCCTTTCTTCACTGTGGAAGAGGATCTTCGCCAACCCATCTCGCAAGAAAACCGTCTACACGGATTGTGTCACATACCACCGTGGCGTTTTTCAAGTTGATTGCCTCGGTAAACGCTAATTTTCATCTAGATGATGACGAAGCGCATGAATATCTCGTCGATTCCCAGCGCCATTTGCAGGAGGTGAGAACAGTGAAGGAAAGGCTTACAGCAAAATACAGGCAGACTCTCAGGTGATTCCGGAACTCTAACCTGTCCGGCGAGAACAAGGTTCCTACGACATACTCCTTCGCGGTTCCAAAACTGATGGTTTGGTTTGCCTTTGGTTGTATCAAATGGAAATTCAACGAGCTGCGAAACCTCGACGGGGAACGAGAAAACTATGACCATCCTGTCCTGGAATTGTGATATAAAAGATATATCTATATATAGAATAATACTCCTAGAGTCAGTGATGTGACAGGTAATAATGCAATGTACCCTTAACGGGAAAATTCATTGCAATACGAAGTACCACGCGCTTTTGTTAGAGAAAGGGGGCCAAAGCACGACTTACCCGTAAGATCTAATGAATTAGATTATTTGAAATATGTGTTAGGAGGTGTATAGTTTTCTTCACAGAATGGTGGGAAATGTTATTAAATAGGCAGAATATCGCCAACGAAATGCTGAAAAAATAGATAGGCATTAGGTAGACGTTACTGATAAGGAAATTAGAGTTAAAATTATTTTTCAACCGATACCTAAAATGAACTCGTGTTTCCCTGAAAATTGCCTAGAGCGGGAAAAATATCGAGTATGAACACAAGGATGAAATAGCATAGAAAATAACTTAGCTCACTATCGGTACGATCTCTTCATATTAAGTTTTAAATTCCGTTGGAAAATATTTTTACGAGATTATATTCTCTATTTGGACAGTATTCACCTAATAAAATGAGACTACTGGTAGTAATGGTGAAACAATTTTACCTTCTGATATAAAACTAGTGCCTTTGGATACATTCTTCTGTTAAAGTGGCATCAAAATCAGGATAATTGATATTGGCAGAGTATGAACAAAAACTCATTTACCTTCACCGGTATATGAACACTAATATAAATGTTAAATTGTTTGACCACCAAAGTGGTATCAAATTAGGGTAATTGTAATTGGCAGAGTATGAACAAAAAATCATTAACCTGGATCGGTATATGAACCACAACATTAGTGTTTAATGGCTTGATCACATGGAGGAAATTTGCACAATACATCCTCGAATCTTGATAAATGCATTTTTTCCTTGGGGATATTCTGTAAATACCAATAATGAATTCCTTGAAATTCGATGCTATTTGTTATCCAAGAGGCAGGGGATACACAATGAGGCTGCCTTATTTGTGGTGTAAAATGCATCCTGAATATAAGCATCTATCAAAGAAAAATCTACGCAACTACACCGATCACCTGGGCAAGAAAACGACACCCCAACCGCAAGGTCAGAGTAGTACTCCACCGGCCAAAGCTCCATTTCCTACAAACACAAATGTACCACCTCCTACTGCCGATGCTCCTACAGATATTTTGGTGAAAGGATACGAGCCGAAGGCCGATTCTGATCTTCTCAAACGGTTGTAAATCCGATAACCTACGATGAGACGATGACCAGGCAGAGAAATGTTCATCATAAAATTTCTCTGCGGGACTAACAGCTGTCCCAGTTGAATGGCATCGTTGATATGATCTTGAGAGAAACGACCAGCCTCTGTGAAATAGACTGCGTGGTACATGCTGCCACCACACTGTTGTCTTCTCCACGAGCGTCTGCTAATTGCGAGACTAAAGCAGGGAATTGGCTTAAACAGCCTAAAGGCATAATCACGTTGGCAGGACAACAGATGTCGAGATTTCAGTGCGTAATTGATTACCTTTCCTCCGGTCGGGCCTGTGACCGAAGGTCAAGCGCATTGCGTGTGCAATCCGGAGAGATCACCACAAGCTAAACAAAAGGGTGTTGCTTATCCTTAAGACAAACGAAGTGGATAGAGTGCTGGCAATTTTAACGGCGAGGAAGAAGTTGGTCAAGAGGACCAATGCCAGGAAAGAGAATATCACCTTCTCCTTTCTGCCATCTAGTCTGTTCCGACACCCACCACCACCTGTTGTTCTAACACCATTAACAATCCTGTAGGTGGAACGTTTCTGCAAGGACTCCTTCGAGACCATGAGGCCATTCAACGAAGGTACTCCAGAAATTGCACAATTTAAAGAGTTTCATGACCGCCACCTAACGTATGTGGATCGTCCCATCCTAATCACTGAAAATAAATTAAAGAAGGCCTTATCCGACAAGATAAACTTCACCGCTCCAGGAAGGGACGCAGTGAATAACATCTGGTGGAAAAAACTCTTTCCACACAAAAACACCTTGCCAGAGTCTTCTCATCCTTCCTGTCAGGGATGGAGCCAATTCCCTCCTGGCTTTATGATACGTGAACGGTTGCCTTAGCGAAAAAGTAAACTTGTCCAATCATAAGAACTACCACACTATAAACTGTATCAAAATTGTTTATAAGTTATTTAATCTCTGCTACTATCAACCGGTAAGGGAGGAAGTATACGAGTAGAGGGGTTTAAAGAAAGGTATCGCGGGATAGCAAGGACAAACTGCTCATTGATATGCGTGTGAGCCAGGACGCATGTCAATACAAGCGTAAACTTTCACTGAGCTGGGTGGAATATAAGAATGCTTTTGATACCACCTCTCATCAGCTGATTATAGCCATGCTGAGGTACATGAAGTACCAACCAGAGATTGTGTCTTGCAACGAACGCCTGTTATCACTGTGGAAGACGAGCTTCGCCATACCATCTTGCAAGAAGACATTCTAAAAGAATTGTGTAACATACCACCATGGCGTTTTTTAAGTTGATAGTCTCAGTCCCCTGCTGTTCTGTTTATCTCTCTTCCCACTGTCCGTTCAGTTGAGATGAGGTAGGGGATATATCTGCGGATTCTCGTGAAAAAAGGAGCATAAGAACACCCATCTTTTCTATTGGGATGACCTAAATCTTTATGCTTCAAGTGCAAAACACTTGCGTTTGGCGTTGGGCAGCGTACGAAGATACAGTGAGGATAAAGTTCGTGTAGGAAAAGTTTTCTACCACTCTTCTAGAGAAAGGAATGATTTCGGAAGACCAGAAAGAAGTGCAGTGAGGTAAACGCTAATTTTCATCTTGATGATGTGAAGCGTATGAATATCTCGGCGATTCCCGGCGCCGGTTGCCGGAGGTGAGAACAGTGAAGGAAAGGCTTACAGCAAAATACAGGCAGACTCTCAGGCGAATCTGGAGCTCTAACCTGTCCGGCGAGAACAAGGTTCCTACGACCAACGCTCTCGCGGTTCTAACATTGGTGCACCACATCGGTTGCATGAAATGGAAATTCAAGGAGCGGCGAAACCTCAAACGGGGAACGAGAAAAGCGATGACCATCTATTGTGTTCTCTATCTGATTTCTTCCGTCGATAGATTGTATCACCCGAGAATTCTAGGTGGTAGAGGGCTGCTAAGCCTGGAATGCCTTTATGACAGAGTAGTCCTCAATACGACGTGCCGAGAATTCCACAGCACGGACCCACTTAAATTGCTCGTAAAGGAACACGAGAGTGTCGGCAAATGGGCGTTCCTATTACAGGCGGCGAAAATAAAAAATAAACACGGCCTCGGTTTGGATTTGGACTTACCTGGCAGCGGAGAGGATGGTGACAAATCAATATTGTCGCTGAAGACTAACGTGCTTAAGCTCAAAATAAAGATAACAGAGCATAATTTCCTGCTCCTCAAGCATGTCGAGAAGCCCATGACTGAATTTTTCTATCTGTACTTGGAAAGGCATAGGCTATCGAAGTAGCTCACGTTCACATTTCTGCGCTACGCAGGTCAGAATCCCGAAACCGAGGGATTTGTACTCGCGTGCCAAGATGGTGTAATTAAAACCCTCGTGTACCGTCTGCTCATCTTTGGAGCAAACGTGATGGACACAAGTTACAGAGAGAGCCGAACTAGCCAAAGAGTTTAGGCCATCTACTCCCCTGCTGCAGTTTTTATGCGAAGAACGCATATACAAACCGGCACAACTCGGCACTGCGGGTGTTGTACTACCATCTAAGACACCACTACGGTATAGACAAACATGTGGTGCTGCCTTACGTCCCTGGATATATCGAGTCCGTCGTGGAGAACGATAAGTGTAAGATCTGGAGGAATTATTCCTTCCCCGCCACCAGGCAGTTGGAGGCGACGAATCCTGATATCATTCTCCACGACAATCTCTTGCATCCTATGTTCGTGTTCCAGTTATCTGCACCGGTCTAAACGAACATGGCAGTGAAGTAGATTAAAAAAAGGACTATCGGGAATCTATCGGAATCTGCTGTGGAAACTCCGGCAAATGTACGCGGGCTACTCTGTGAAACTGGTAGTCTTCTTCGTGGGCGTGCTTGGTGGTATCAAAAACTCACTGGTTGAAAATCTCAAGTGCATCCCAGTGTGCAGTGCGCGAGCGGATGCACTTGAGGGTACAATGCAGAAGGCTGTCCTTCATTGGTCTCTCCGCCTGCTTCGTGCGCATGGCCCTATTGCTGGGTAGCCGCCTATCCACCTGTAGGGGACGAGGCTACCCTTAGGCACGACCCCTCTCCAGTCCCCAGCAATGATGACGGCAAGAAAACCCAATGCTATCCGAGGACTCGATGATAGATGTAACTTTACTGTAACAAATAATAATAATAATATATTATATCCATTCTAGTCCATTCTCTCCAGTCCCCAGCAATGATGACGGCAAGAAAACCCAATGCTTTCCGAAGACTCGAAGATAGATGTTACTTTACTGTAACAAATAATAATAATATAATATATCCATTCTAATAAAGAAGAAAAGCAAAAACTTAACAAGAAAATGCAACGCTCGATTATATTGTGAATTATAAGTTTCACGAACATGAAATTTAGTTAATCATTACGTGTCATCAATCAGAAGAGATGAAAACTTTATTTCTAAATGTCCAAGTCCCAGGATAGGCATACACAATTATATTCTCTTTCGTAATTTTCAGCATTATATTCTTGTCCATATTTATATTAATATTTATTATCCCACAGGCATGAAAAGCAACTAACAAGAAAGGAATCGCCATAAAGAATTCAATTCTTAATTCAATTGATGATATATAGTTTTTTGTTTCATAGCATGAAATAATCCATTAAAAATATTTAAAATCTGTCAATTTTTGTCGTTTGAGAAACCTAAACCTGACCAACATAGGCATCGCTGAAGCAGACTCACATTAGAACTCATAGTTAGAGTTATAGTGAAATCGCAAAATTAAGTTTTCTGTTGGCCGATGATGATTACGTGCGATGCGTGCAATGGTAAATTATACAGCTATTCCTAAATGATACTAGAATTAGGAATAAGCACAATATTTAATTCATCTAAAAAGTAACGTGTTTTGACGAAATTTTATCCTGAAATCACGCAATTTCACTTGACATTTTGTATTGCAAACCACATAACTAAAAGGACACGTTATGTATAATACTTGTGCAAGCTTGAAACTTACAATCAACACCAGTCAACTATCTTTAGATTGGTTTGATGCAGCTCTCGCTTCCATTCTCCTAACTCTTCATATTGATAGTTTCCTGCTCTTTTCAATCCTTCTCAATTCCTTCCTTATATCTCATAAGAGGCCTGCCGCTTATATTCATCTCGCTCACTTTTCCCACGACAATTGTCCTCCTCCGGCTATCGTCTTAAGACATTTGCAATAGAAGTAAAGGTATACAAATATTAAGTTGATGTTTTCAGCAGACTTTTTAATTCTCCAAAAGTTCTTATAAACTCTTTGTTTGTCACTTGGTCGCTCCATTTTATCTTCAACAATCTTTGGTGTTACCATATTTCAAATGTTTCAAGCGTGGATTTCATTGCTGCTGTTATCGTCCAACCATCTTTGCCATAAAGGATCAAGTTTCAGTATCTAATTCTCATGTGGAATATTATTATCAATTTATGTCTATGTGTACATATATTGATAAAGAGATGAAAGGTTTATGTCATACACTAGCCTAAAATCTTCAAGTCTTCAAATCTTCATGAACATTTTCTTAATTTCATTTTATCATTATAAATACTTAGTGTGTTTTCCACTGTGTCGCCTAATTAAACAATAGTTACATTTCACCTAATTTGCTAAATATTTGATAAGAGGTTTCAAAAGGCAAATATAAATAATTTAATTACATTCATAGTTTTTCTTCCCGTTTAATTTTAACGGGGTCCTACCACTAGTTTACAATATGCATGATGATTTCAGTCTCAAACTGAAGTAATTTTTAATAGAAGCAAATAGGAATCATAATGCCAAGGTCAAATTCTAGATGTCCAATATATATAAAAATAACGAATTTCATACCCTCTGCCCATCATTATGCCATATCTTAACAATATGAAAAGAGAAGAACCAACAAGTAGAAAAAATTCAAACAGTTAACTATTATCCCAAGGCTAAAGGAAAAATAGCTAAAAAGTATTATATTTGAAAGGCAATAAAAATCAATGAATGCCCTGCTCAATTCCCTTCTTAAATTTAGACATTAATGTGTCAACATTGAGTTCAAGGATCGTTTCATAGCCATGAAAAACTAAACGTGATGCCCACTGATATGCACAGTAACGATATGTTCCACAACGATGAAATCGTCCATCTTATTCGAATTCCAGTTATGATGAATGATTATTTCTCTGTAGAATTCATGAAAACTTTATTAATAGTCAAAAAAATCCAACGATCTTAAGATCCTGTAATTGATGTGCATTAAAGATATTACGATACAATTAACATTTGATACATATTGATAATGGCTGCGAGTTGAATCATCAATGGAGTTAAGGATCAAGTCCGATCGCCTACCATCCGACAACATTTGCTGTGTCTGCGCAAATGTTATAATAAATAATTAATATAAATGAGTTCTTAGTTACGTCGTGAAGTTATTGAAAACCATGAGCAATTAAATCACAAACCTGTGGTTGTCTAGGAGAGAATATTGTTCTGAATAAAGAATATGGATTGAGTTAGTGGAATAATTTCATGATGACGGACTGTGGATGCTTTGAGATGATTTCTTAAATATTCTCAAAATTCCTGATATTTATTGCAGCAAAGATGGACCTTATACCATTTGTTTATTTTTCAAAAGAATAAATTATGTGTGAGCCGCAAAGCAAGGAAAGGTAGAGAGATGTGGAAGATGAATCTATGCGATGATCAACAAAACAACCTTGCACTTTGAAAGGTGGAAGCTGCCTAGAGGATAGTGATAAACTACTTTAAGTTATGTAGCGCAGTATAGAATAACATAAAGTACTAGAATTGACAAATTTTTACTGTAAATTACGAAAAAGTGAAGAACTAGAAAAAATACCTTGAAGAGTTATGCAACGGATGAAATGTCAATTAAAAAGTTATCGAATAGAAAAGTGAAGTGAAAAAGGATGATTTGGGTTCATCAATATTAAGATCGAAACGTGACGCTGGAGTAAGAGATCTATGGGATAATTTGGGCTTCTGGTATTGATGTCGATCCTGCAAAAATAAATTGAAAATGTAAGATAGAAGACATAAACTCATCTTTTCAAAACCATCTGTGACTTGTACTCAACAGGAGATATTCCATGGGACTTCGAGAAAAACATCGTCATTTCTATTTGCATCCGACAGGCATCGAAAACCTGTATCATCTACATAAGAATAGAACGAAAAGCAGAGGACATGTTGCGTGAATATCAGTTCGAGTTCAGGGAAAGTAAGGGCACAAGGTAAGCAATATTGGCTCTCAGACAGCTCATAGAGAAAAGAATAGGGAACAAGTCTACACTTATTGCACGCATGAATTCAGAGACTGGCCAAAGGATGATTCTGATCTTCTCAAACGGTTGGAAAGCACGATAAACTACGATGAGACGACTTGCAGGCAGAGAAATATTCATCAAAAAATTTCTCTGCGGGACCAAAAGCCGTCCCAGTTGAATGGCAACATTGATATGAGCCTGAGGGAAACGAACAGCCACTGAGAAATAGACTGCGTGGTTAATGCTGCCGCCAAACTGTTGGCCTCTCCACGAGTGTCTGCTAATTGGGAGACTAAAACAGTGAATTGGCTAAAACAGCCCAAAGGCAAAATCACGCTGGCAAGACAACAGGTGTAGATAATTCAGTGTGTGATGGATTACCTTTCCTCCGGTCGGGCCTGTGGCCGAAGGTCAAGCGCATTGCGTGTGCAATCCTGAGAGATTACCACACGCTAAACAAAAGGATGCTGCTTATCCTCAACCCTTTCGCGCCGGAGTCCTACGCAGGAAAATGTTTTCCTTCTCATGGCTTCCTCTAGAATATTTTTCCACTTCGTGTACGGAGCTCTCTTGAAGCAAGGCATCGAGCAGTTATTTCTCTCCCCCGCTTTGGAACCGGACCCAGTGGGGTTCTCGACCATTATACTCGGCCACTGACGAGAGATTATCTTCGCCCTTTTCCAAATGAGAACCCACCTCGGCCTGTGTCCGCGGTCAACTAGGTATTTTAAATACAGTGATTTTTGTTAAATAAATAATAGTAAGACTTTAAGTGGAGGTTAATACACAAATACATTCCTACTGTCATAAATACCATTTAGAGATTTTAAACGAAATTCTAATGTTAATACTAAGATATTTAGCACAATAGACATAATATCAATGGTTAAATTAATAATTATTTCTGTTGTTTCGCAATAGAAGACGTCCGCGCATAATCCAACAATACCAGTGTTTTATATAAAAGCACATGCACTTTTTTGGGTGCTATACCTTCATCAGGAAACATTTTAATGTAAATATATTCGCAATGGTAGCGCGAGATAGATTTTTCTGCCTAGCAATTATTTATTGTACCTCCCAATATTCCATCATGCACGCATGCGGGTTTCTTCTAGTTTTAACATAAATGATTACTACATAATGATCACTCTTAGCCGCATTACACAGAACAAATTTGAATGCTTTTCAGCTTGAAAGATACCTTTTATAGCTGAATGGCAGTTACACCAAAAAGATTCAGTTACAAGAAAGTAAAGTTTATTGACTGCTAATGAATTAGCATAAACCACACTCTTCAGCGGGATTTTCAACCTATAATGTAGATATAATAGATTTGGCGGAATGTTGCGTGGCATTACCATTACAATTGTTTTCCAATATATGTTCATAAACAAGTAAAACGGAGAGAAAAATATCGGTACTACCGTATCGTCAAATCATAAAAAAACATACGTCTTAGTTCCTCACTGCAATGAAAAATTCTGCTAAATCGGTTTGAATCTCATTGACAGGTGAACTCTGTTAATAATAACATTAGAGTTCCGTTTCATATTTCTAGAGATTCAAAAAAACAAGAAATTTACTTCTGGAACTCAATAATGCGAATTAGAAACAAATATTATTTTGGTTTTTCCACTGCATAAACAGACAAGTGACCGCGAACAACTGCCAAAAGTGAGGTTCACGCTGCGAAGAAGGGTCGACGTAATCCCCGCCTCTAAGCCGAGGAAGGGTCTTCAGAGCCGCGAGGAAGGGTCCTTTATGACACCTTGGACCTTTTCTGCCTACCTGGCCCTAGCGACGTTTTAAGACGCCCTTCGTTCTCTTAAGTAGAAAAATCTGCGGCGTTTATAAACGGCTTTCGTAGCGAAAGGGTTAAGACACACGAAGTGGATAGAGTGCGGGAGGTTACAACGGCGAGGAAGAAGTTGGTCAAGATGACCAACGCCAGGATAGAGAACTTCACCTTCTCCTTTAAGCCATATTGTCTCTTCCGACACCCACCACCTGTTGTTCTAACGCCATTAGCAATCCCGGAGGTGGAACGTTTCTGCAAGGATTCCTACGAGGTCATGAGGCCATTCAAAGAAGGTACTACATAAAATTGCCCAATTTAAAGAGTTTCGAGACCGCCACCTAACGGATATGGATCGTCCCATCCTAGTCACGGAAAATAAATTAAAAAAGGCCTTCTCCGGAAGATAAACTTCCCTGCTCTAGGAAGGGACGCAGTGAATAACATCTGGTGGAAAAAACTTCTTCCACACACAAACACCTTGCCAGAGTATTCACATCCTTCCTGTCAGGGGTGGAGCCAATTCCCTCCTGGTTTCCTGAAGCATGAACGGTTTTATTACCGAAAAAGTGAAACTTGTCCAATCATAAAATCAACCACCCTATAAAATGTATCAAAACTGTATATAGGTAGTTCACTTCCATCTAAACCGACCTTATTCTCCGCCACTTATGGTATGGGAGGTATGGTTACGAGTAGTGGGGTTCGAAGAAAGTTATCACGGGATGCAAGGACAAACTGCTCATTGATAGTTGTGTTGAGCCAGGACGCCTGTCAATACAAGCGTAACCTGTCAATGGGCTGGGTGGAATGTAAGAATGCTTTTGTTAACACCACTCATGAGCTGATTATAGCCATGCTGAGGTACATGAAGTACCAACCAGAGATTGTGTACTGCATCGAACGCCTTTCATCACTGTGGAAGAAAAGCTTCGCCATACCATCTCGCAAGAAGACCTTCTAAAAGAATTGAGTAACATACCACCGTGGTGTTTTTTAATTTTATAGTCTCAGTCCCCTGCTGTTCTGTTTATCTCTCTTCCCACTGTCCGTTCAGTTGAGATGAGGTAGGGGATATATCTGCGGATTCTCGTGAAATAGGGAGCATAAGAGCACCCATCTTTTCTACTGGGATGAACTGAAGCTTTATACTTCCAAAGCGAAACTCTTGCGTTTGGCCTTTGACACCGTACAGAGATACAGTGAGGATATAGGGATAAGGTTCGTATAGGAAAAGTGCTATACCACCCTTCTGGAGAAAGGAAAGATTTCGGAAGACCAGTAAGAAGTGCTGTGAGGTAAACGCTATTTTTCATCTTGATGATGACGAAACGTATAATTATCTCGGATATTCCCTGCGCCGGATGCCGGAGGTGAGAACAGTTAAGGAAAGGCTTACAGCAAAATACAGGCAGACTCTCAGGCGAATCTGAAGCTCTAACCTGTCCGGCGAGAACAAGGTTCCTACGACCAACACCTTCGCGGTGCCAACATTGCTGCACCACTTCGGTTGCAAAAAAATGGAAATTCAACGAGCTGCGAAACCTCGAACGGGGAACGAGAAAAACGATGACTATCTATTGTTGTCTCTATCCAAATTCTTCCGTCGCCGGATTGTATCACCCAAAAAATCTAGTTGGTAGAGGGCTGATAATCCTGGAATGCCTTCATGACCGAGTAGTCCTCAGTACGGCGCGCCGAGTGTTCCACAGTACGGACCCACTTAAATTGCTCGTAAAGGAACACGAGAGTGTCGGACATGGGCGTTTCTATTGCAGGCGGCGAAAATGAAAAGGAAAAACGTCTCGGTTTGGATTTGGACTTACCTATCAGCGGAGAAGATGGTGACAAATCAATATTGTCGCTGAAGGCCAACGTGCTAAAGCTCAAAATAAAGATAACAGAGCATAAGGTAGTGCTCCCCAAGCATACCGAGAAGCCCATGACTGAATTTTTCTATATATACTCTGTGATCACTTCCGAAGGTGAACTTCTATCTCGAAGTGGACTGTATAATTTGCATTTACGAAAATTATTAGAGACAAAAGGTTGAGCCACGACAATCTGCCACTCACCGATCGCGTGCCCGACCGACCGATGGCGATGCGGCAAGCAGCTGGACTCCACAGGGTTGCTTCTTTCACTTGATCCTCACTGCTCGGCGTTCACAGGTAGACTCACTTACACACTCATTCAACATCCACTCACTAGGCACACAAACAAATGATAATCGAAAACCGAAGTCCAGTGGCACCGCCAAGTAGTGGCGAGGCTCAACCTTGACAACCATTTGAAAACACAACTGAACATCCCCCCGCCCTTGGAACAACGTTCCAAAAAAAACCAACTGGACAATAATTAAATTAATTGAGAAATAGAATTCGAACAATTAGGGTACTTCCCCCTTCGATGTGATCATATGATCCAAACTAACTAAATCACACAATGGGAAAGGGAAAAACATGGAAAACAAAAACCAAAAAACAAAAAGGGGAAAGGATTTATCTTCACTCCAAGGGGGCTATCAAGGAGATTTATTAGGAAGGGGAAGCCCACGGAAAGGTTCACAAATACTAATAACCAACAGTCAACTAAATAAACAAACCTAACTTTACTACACTACCGAATCCTACTCACTAACATTAATTATCTTTTATTGGTAATGGACATAAGTCCTTCACTGACCGTCTATACACCCCCTGCTTGGTTTTAACCTCAGCGACTCTAACTAGGCCATCCGTTCCTGGGAAACAATTGCTAATTCGACCAAGTCGCCACCTACAAGGGCTACATTTCGGGTCCTTCAATATTACTAGGTCGCCCTCCTTGATATTACTACTTTTGGTAGTCCATTTCTCTCGCCTCTGGAGAGTAATTAGATAATCGTCCTGCCATCGCCTCCAGAATGTCGCCACTACTTGTTGCAGTAAACTCCATCGCCTTCTATATCCCCCTGGACCATGCTCCGGTTCTTCAGGAAGTGTGTAAATTGGCTCTTGCAGGAGAAAGTGACCGGGAGTAAGAGCCTCGACATCGGTAGGATCCGTACTAACTGGAGTAATAGGTCTCGAGTTCAATACAGCTTCTATCTGAACGAGTACTGTGTAGAATTCTTCGTACGTTAGTACTTGATCGCCAAGTGATGCTGCCAGATGTCTTTTCACCGACTTGACACCGGCTTCCCATAGTCCTCCCATATGGGGGCTGCCAGGAGGTATGAATCTCCATGCGATTCCTCTATCACCCAGATACCGTTCGGCTCTACTATTGAAGTCAGCTGATGACGTTACTTTCCTCCAAGTCGCCATCTTTCTTTGCGCCCCTACAAAATTCGTTCCATTGTCGCTATGAATTTCTGTCACGGCGCCTCTTCGAGAAATAAACCGCCTTAATGCGGCTAAGAAACAATCGGAACTCAAATCCGAGACTAGTTCCAAATGTATTGCCCTTGTTGCGAAACAAACAAACAAGCAAACATATCCATTTAATATCTTTGCTTTGCGTATTTTTCCCATTTTTAGGGCATACGGCCCGCCAAAGTCCACGCCTGTTATGCCAAATGCATTAATTTTCTCCAATCGAGAGGGAGGTAGATTACCCATAAACTGCTCTTTCGGTTTGGGGTTTGCGCGAAAGCATTTCATGCAGTGCAATATTCTCCGACGAATAACCTCTCTAGCGTTTATGATCCAAAATTTCGCCTGGATAAGGCAGTGCAAATGAAGTGACCCAGGGTGTAGGTGAACCTCATGATAATAATCAATAATCAAAGTCGTTAAATGATGAGACTTCGGAAGCAGCATTGGGTGTTTCTGGTTGAATGCAATCTTGGCATGCTTCAATCGGCCTCCAACCCTTAGGACTCCTTCCTTATCTACGAATGGGTTCAAATTTCTCAACCGGCTGGGCACTACTTCTTTTCTTAATAAATCTAATTCCTTTTGAAATTCAATTTGTTGCACTAAGATTACCAAACGCACCTCTGCCTGTGCTAATTCTTCCGTAGTGAGATAACCACTATGTTTCTCCTTGGGGTGCTTACAATTATGAATGAACCGCAGGCAATATGCAGTAACTCTCTTCAAGCGTGAAAATGAGGAAAACTTCAACAACCAAGCTAGTGTATCCTGTTCTAGTACCGTATGGAGATTAATTGTTCGAGCTTCCACTTCAAGGGCATCACACTCCGTGTGGTTAGCTAGTTTTGGAGCCCTCGGCCACCGCTCCAATGGTTGACTCAGCCATAACGGGCCCGTCACCCAACTCGCGTCCTCGATAAATTGACGAGGAAGGGCTCCTCTCGATGCTATGTCACTAGGGTTAGAGTCTGATGGCACATACCGAAATTTGTTTGGAGATAATTTCTCTTGAATCAGCGTCACTCTATTTGCAATAAAGGATTTCCAGCGGTGAGGGGACGACTTTACCCACTGAAGAGCAACCATAGAATCACTCCATACGACAACATCTGAAATTATGCAGTGATGGCGCAATATATCTCTGGCATACTCAATAAGGTTAGTAGCTAAAACAAGGCCTAACAATTCTAATCGAGGCAGTGATATCCGCTTGATCGGTGCTACCTTTGACTTAGCTATCAGTAATGAGGTAGCAACAGTCTGATCGGCCTTCACACCTCGTAAATAAACCACCGCAGCATAGCCCCTCTCAGAACTATCCGCAAAAGCATGTAACTGCAGGTCGATTGCCGAGTCTAAATTCAAGCAACGGCGTAATTCAAATTTCGAAATGAGTGGTAACTCACTGCGGAATTGCCTCCATTTGGCAACTACTTCCTCTGGAAGAGGGTCATCCCAATCAAGTCCGCTATGCCAAAGATACTGAATAAGCCATTTTCCATAAAATGTGACGGGACTAATAAAACCAAGCGGATCGAACAAGCGGGCAACCTCCGACAATATGGTTCTTTTCGTAATATCACCAAACCCAGCAACAAACTTATACGAAAAATTATCCTTTCTAGGATTCCAAGTCAAACCCAAAATTTCCGCGGCAGGTTGGTTTTCATATTGAAAAGTAAATACCTCCGGTTTCAGAATACAAAACTCTGAGGGTACATTCTTTAGCAGTTCGACCTTGTTGCTCAACCATTTGCGCAACTCAAAGCCTCCACGATCCAAAAGCTTCTTTAATTGACACTGCAATTTTAACCCTTCGTCGACGGTTCGAACTGAGGAAACTATGTCGTCCATATACGTATTTTCTCTAATAATTCGAGATGCAACTGGATATTCTACACCTTCATCGCATACCAACTGATGAAGTGTACGAATTGCCAAAAACGGGGCCGATTTCAGTCCATAAGTTACGGTGGTCAAGCAGTACTCTCGCAAATCCTCCTCGGGACTAAATCTCCAAAATATCCGTTGCATATCGTAATTGTCCGGATGCAGTTTAATGTTTCTATACATTTGGCGGATATCTGCGATCACCACAACCTCATGCAATCTAAATCGTGTTAATATATCGATTAGATCCACTTGCAATTTGGGACCCTTATATAACACATCGTTCAATGATATGCCATTAGTGGTTTTCATTGAACAATCGAAAACCACCCTAAATCGAGCGAATTCCTCCCTCGAGCGATAAATACAATGGTGCGGAATGTAGTAAGAAAGTACCGATGGGGGACCAGATGCTACAATCATATGGCCTTGCGTAATGTAATCCTTCATAAATTCATTATACTTTGCTCGTAAAGCGGCGTTTTTCTTCAATCTATTTTCTAGCATATAAAATCTTTGCAGAGCTAAACCATAACTTTGTCCCAATTCTGGTATATCTGTAATAAAAGGTAGCCGAACAACATATTGTTTAAATTCACGAGCTACATTTTTCTGATAGTGTTGTTCACAAGCATCATCTTCCGGACTGCACTGGTATCTCCTCGGAGGTTCCTCATATTCCCAGAACTTTCGCACTAAACTTTCAATGCTCTCACCTAGCGTTGAGCAAAACACCTGGATTTTATTATCGATATTTTCGATTTTCCCTATCAGGCAATGACCAAAAACTGTAGGTAAAATGTCAGGTGTCCCTGCCGGCCCAATTATTGGCGCGTCAACTACCACGCGCGCAAACCATTCGGCGCCTAATAGTACATCTATCGTTTCCTCATCGTAATACCTCGGGTCCGCAAGTTTCAATCCCACAATATGCGGCCATGTTCTATTAACGACCGATATTTTCGGACACTGAGCAATATGAGGGACCACCATAGCGTTGATATCATATTTCAACGTGCTTTGGGAGGACGGCTTTATTTTCAATCTGACCATTCCAGAGGATACTACGGCGTTATTATTTCCAAACCCGAAGATGGGCGTTCTAATTTTATTGGAATTTAGCCCTAACCGCCGAACGCAGGATTCAGTGATAAATGTTCCCTGACTTGCGGTGTCAAGCAAGAGTTTAATGGCACGACCTTTGCCATTAGTATCCAATACGATTGCCCTAGCAGTTGCAAGCATCACTACGGACCCCGACCGATGAGTGCAAGTTTGAAGTGTGGAAACCTCGTTAACCGGATTTTTTTTCGTCTCGCCTGAGTCCGCGCTCACTAATGGAGGGTTATGCTGTCGATACTCTGCCGTAGCATTACCTTTAGCCTCAAATTTCGAACTTGAGTTCCCACGATTGGCAAAGCAAAGCAATTCATTATGTCGCATTTTACAGTTGGGGCATGGCTGTTGGACTTCACAATCTTTTAAAAAGTGTTCTTGGCTAAAACAAACTAGACAACAACCTTTTGCTTTTACTACCCTCAGCCGAGAACCCACAGGTAATTTCAAAAACTTCCTGCATTTCTCCAATGAGTGCGACAATGAACAATTTGGGCACGATTTCTGGCTGTCCGTGTTAACAACCATACTCGTAGATTTTCTAAACGATTGTGCTTGCTTATGGGTCCTTTTATGCAATCCAGTTTCCACCGGTAACGATGAAGATGCCTCCAAAACTTTGGCTTCCTCATTCAAAAAATCAAAAACGGTTTGTAAAGACGGCTCTACAACGTTCAATGCTATCTTTTCCCATCGCTCTCGCAACACGGAATTGAGTTTTCGACGCAACAGAAAAATCATTAATACAGACCAACTTTCGACATTGTGCCCCACAGCGCGTAACGCACCAACATACTCAGTGATTAACGTGCAAAATTTACGAATAGCTTGAGCTTCCCTGCTGATTGGGGTCAAATCAAACAGAGCCTCCAGATAGGCATTTGTCAGCCTATTAGGATCCATGTAGCGTGATTTCAAACTCTCCCACGCGACCGAATAATTTCCCGAGGACACAGGTAGGGATGAAACACACGACAATGCTTCCCCTTTAAGAACAGATTTGAGGTACAAAAATTTCTGCACGTCACTCAATGAAGGATTATCATGCACCGCGGATAGGTATAAATCATAAAATGCCTGCCATTGCATTAAATTACCGTTAAACTCTATCAAATCGAGTTTAGGGAGCGCTACTGCATGACTAACATTACTCTCCACGGCAGCATGATGCCCCGTTGACCTTAAGCGAGGCTCCACATCGGGGAAGTGAGTGAGGAGAATTGCCTTCGTATTGTAGAACATCGCCTCGAACTCCTCAGTCCTCTTACGCAATTCTTTGTCCCTTTCAATCGGAGGGGACTGTTTCGCGTACAACGCAGCTAATTTTGGAATGCCCTCATTAAAATCGTCCGCAATTTTATCAACCTGGTCTGTCATAGCTCGTAATAAATTCCTCTGTTTTACATCACTCGCATTCTTTTCGAACTCTTTAGCGACATTATCGATACGAACCATCTTCGCAAGGAGAGATGCAATACGAAACTCTAAGTCGTCGATCGCCGGCATTTTCAGCTACCTGTTAAACCAAGCAAGGGTGAAAAACCGACCAAATCCTATCGATATCTACACTGATATTTAACGATATCCGGCCCGAAGGACCATATGATCACTTCCGAAGGTGAACTTCTATCTCGAAGTGGACTGTATAATTTGCATTTACGAAAATTATTAGAGACAAAAGGTTGAGCCACGACAATCTGCCACTCACCGATCGCGTGCCCGACCGACCGATGGCGATGCGGCAAGCAGCTGGACTCCACAGGGTTGCTTCTTTCACTTGATCCTCACTGCTCGGCGTTCACAGGTAGACTCACTTACACACTCATTCAACATCCACTCACTAGGCACACAAACAAATGATAATCGAAAACCGAAGTCCAGTGGCACCGCCAAGTGGTGGCGAGGCTCAACCTTGACAACCATTTGAAAACACAACTGAACACTCTGAAAAGCATAGGCTATCAAAGTAGCTCACGTTCACATTCCTGTGCTACGCAGTTCTGAACCCCGAAACCAAGGGATTTGTGCTCGCGGTCCAAGATGGTGTCATTAACACCTTCGTGTACCGTCTCCTCATCATTGGAGCAAACGTGATGGACACAAGTTACAGAGCGAGCCGAACTAGCCGAAGAGTTTAGGCCATCTACTCCCCTGCTGCAGCTTTTATGCGAAGAACGCATATACAAACCGGCACAACGCGGCACTGCGGGTGTTGTACCGCCAGCTAAGACACCATTACGCTATAGACAAGCATCCGGTACTGCCTTACGTCCCTGGAGATATCGAATCCGTCGTGGAGAACGATAAGTGTAAGATCTACTGGAATTATTCCTTCCCCACAACCGGGCAGTTGGAGGCGACGAATCCTGATATCATTATCCACGACAATCTCTCGCATGCCATGTTCGTGATCCAGTTATCGTCACCGTTCTAAATGAACATGGCAGAAAGTAGATGAAAAAATTACTATCGGAATTCTATCGGAATCTGCTGTGGAACTCCGGCAAATGTACGCGGGCTACTCTGTGAAACTGGGCGTGCTTGGTGGTATCAAGAACTCACTAGCTGAAAATCTCAAGTGCATCCCAGCGTGCAGTGCGCGAGCGGATGCCCTTGTGGTACAATGCAGAAGGCTGTCCTTCACTGGTCTCTCCGCCTGCTTCGTGCCAATGACCCTATTGCTGGGTAGCCGCCTATCCATCTGTAGCGTGCGTGGCTATCCTTAGGCACGACCCCTCTCCAGTCCCCAGTAATGATGACGGCAAGAAAACCCAATGCTGTCCGAAGACTCGATGATAGTTGTTAATTTACTGTAACAAATAATAATAATAATATATTATATCCATTCTAATAAAAAAGAAACCCAAAAATTTCACAAGAAAATGCAACACTCAATTATATTGTGAATTATAAGTTGCACGAGATGAAAAGAGATGAAAACTTGATTTCTTAATGTCAAGGTCCCAGGATAGGCATACACAATCATATTCTATTTTGTAATTTTCAGCTTTCAGATTTTTATATTCTTGTCCATATTTATATTATTCTTTATTATCCTACAGATATCAAATGTAACTAACAGGAAAGGAATCGCCATAAAGAATTCAATTCTTAATTCAATTGATGATATACAGTTTTTTGTTACATAGCATGAAATAATCCATTAAAAATACCTAAAATCTGTCAATTTTTGTCGTTTGAGAAACCTAAACCTGGACAAACATAGGCATCGCTGAAGAAGACTCATATTAGAACTCATAGTTAGAGTTATAGTTAAATCGCGAAATAAAGTTTTCTGTTTGCCGACGATGAATACGTACGATGCGTGCAATGGTGAACTATACAGCTATTGATAAATAATACTAAGGAATATACACAAGATTAAATCCATCCTAGAAGTAACGTGTTTGGACGAAAATTTTATCCTGAAATCACGCAATTTCACTTGACATTTTGTATTGCAAACCACATAACCAACAGGACACGTTATGTATAATACTTGTGCAAGCCTGAAATTTACTATCAACACCAGTTAACAACCTTTAGATTGGTTTGATGCAGCTCTCGCTTCCATTCTCTTAACTCTTCATATGGATAGTTTCCTTCTCTTTTCAATCCTTCTCAATTCCTTTCTTATATCTCATACGAGGCCTCCCGCTTATATTCATCTCGTTCACTTTTCCCTCGACGATTGTCTTTCTCCGGCTATCGTCTTAAGAAATTTGCAATAGAGGTGAGGTATACAAATATTTATTTGATGTTTTCAGCAGACTTTTTATTTCTGCAAAAGTTCTTATTAACTCTTTGTTTGTCACTTGGTCGCTCCACTTTATCTGCAACAATCTTCGGTTTTACGATACTTCAAATGTTTCAAGCGTGATTTTCATTCCTGCTGTTATCGTACAACCATCTCTGTCATAAAGGATCAAGTTTAAGTATCTTAATTCCTTTGTGGAATATTATGATCAAATTTATGTCTATGTGCACATATATTGATAAAGAGATGAAAGGTTTATGTCATACACTAGACTAAAATCTTCTAGTCTTCAAATCTTCATGAACATTTTCTTAACTCCAAATCATCATTATAAATACTTAGTGTGTTTTCCACTATGTCTATTTATTTAACAATAGTCACATATCAATTAATTTGATTAATATTTGCTAATAGGTTTCAAAAGGCAAATAGAAAGAATTTAATTAAATACATTTAAATATATTCATGGTTTTCTTCCCGGTTTGTTTTAACGGGGTCCTACCATTAGTTTACAATATGAATGATGATTTCAGTCTCAAATTCAAGTAATTCTTATTAGAATAAAAATGGAATCATAATGCTAGGTCAAATTCTAGATATCCAATATATATAAAAATAATGAATTCAATTCCCTCTGCATACTTGAAAATCAATATGCCATATCTTAACAATATGAAAAGAGAAGAACCAACAGGAGGAAAAAATTCCAACAGTTAGCTATTAACACAAGGCTGCGGGAAAAATAGCTAAAAAATATTATATTTCAAAGGCAATAAAAATCAATGAATGCCCTGCCCAATTTCCTTCGTAAATTAAGACATTAATGTGTCAACATTGAGTTCAAGGATCGTTTCATAGTCATGAAAAACTGAACGTGATGCCCACTGATATGCAAAGTAATGATATTTTCCACAACGATGAAATCGTCCACCTGATTCGAATTCCAGCTATATAGAATGATAATTTCTGTATAGAATTCATGTTAATTTTATTAATGGTCAAAAAACTCAAACGATCGGAAAATCCTGTAATTAATATGATTTAAGATATTACGATACAATAAATATACGATACATATGGATAAAGGCTGCGACTTAAAACGTCAATGGAGGTAAGGATCAAGTCCAATCGCTTACCATCTGTCAACATTTTGTGTGGCTGCGCAAATGTTAAAAAAAATAATTACAAATCAGTTCTTAGTTACGTCCTGATCTTAACAAAAACAATGGGCAATTTAATCACAGCCCCATGGTTGTCTAGAGGAGAATACTGCTCTGCATAATGTATAAGAATTGAGTAAGTGGAATAATTTCATGATGACGGACTGTGGATGCTTTGAGATGATTTCTTAAATCCTCTCAAAATTCATGATAATTATTGCATCAAAGATGGAAATAATAGCACTTGTTTTTTTTCAAAATAAAAAGGAATGAAATAAGCCGCAAAGCAAGGGAAGCTAGAGAGACATGGAAGAAGATTCAATGCGAAGATAAACAAAACAACCTTGCACTTGGAAATATAGAAGCTGCGTATTGGATAGTGAGAAACCACTTCCACGAACGGGGTGTAAGATAAAATACCATAAGATACAAGTTGCAACATAATAACATTGGAGGTCTCATTCAAGATTCTGCCAGAGGCCTAAGAAGTCATAAACACGTCGCTAATTGTATTGTATCACTGGGTAGGTACGAACCATATACTGACCCAATGTCCCATTTTCTGTTCGATCTGCGCATCCCCTTCGCGCTTCGACGCCACTCTCCTGCCGTCCTTCATGTTCTCTCCTTCTCTGTCGATTCTCGATCACTTTAATTTTATCGGCTCTTGGCTTGGCGCTCACCTTTATGCCGTGTAACTCTACCCGTTGTTCGTTGCTAAAACGCTATTCAAAACAACTGACTGGTATTTCCACCAGCCGGTAGTGTAACAGAAGCCAATATGGTCTCGGAGTACTATACCTTTAAAAAATAATTTTATGAATTTCATGATAATTTTTACGAATCATGAAATTTGCGATTCTATGTAAATCTACTCACAGGCCTGCCAATATTGGCATGGAAATTGATTGTTATGCTGGTACACAATTCTGCCGAGATAACTGGTTGTATAGTGGAATATTTGTGAGGAGCGAATCTAACTCAATTAAAGGTTTCACAAAGTTTTATATGTCCTATTTTCGCAAAAATTACGGATATTGAGAATAGACCAAACTACAAAGATTTACCTATGCGTTGTGCGTCAATTGTTCGAGATCGTAACTAAGGACTAACTCACTCGTATAATTAAACGTTTTGCTCGGGATAATGCCATACCGGAAAATATCTAAAATGATTCAAAAGAACCTCCCCCTTCAATATCCTTAGGTGTATTTGAAGCATTTGGGATTCACTCAAATACGTAACCAAGGATTCACAGTGTACAAGCACCGATGGTTTTTAAATTTTTATGTGTTTTTTTCGTTCAAACTGCCTCAATAATTGTTTCTACCTTATGTTTTGCCTTAAGAAGCTCTATATATAAGATGATGAATGAGATGAAGACGAATAAAAAAACTCATTTGGAAACAATGTGTGTGACTATAATGAGCGATTCAAACTAAACAACTTTGAGAACCATTAGTGCTTGCACCACGCGACTGCTTGGTAACCACTTTGAGTTAAATCAGACGGTTTTTAACACCCTCCGTAATGGATCTATTCAAGTACTTATCGCTAATGAAATTCAGATAACAGGGTGCAGAGAACAGTCCCTATACATTTGAAAACTCTAGCTACCACAAATCACCAATCGTATATCACCATGGAAACTGCATTGATCCATCACTGAATTTCGCGATTCAATTCATCGAAAACGTTTTGATATTCCATGCTCGTGCTTAGTATTGGGATATGATTCCCATTGCATAGGTTGGTGTATTATTTAGAGTAGTATCGCACCAGAAATACCTGGGTTCGGACCTTCGCATTGAAAAATATATCGCATTTGAAACATGCTTGAGAGTTTTGTGGAAAGCATTAAGCTTAAGGCCAAAAGAACCCACTAAATTAGGTCAAGTGTCATTTTATATCCTATGATTACCAGTGCCTATGGATACAATTTTCTGATAAAGTGATGTCAAAATCAGGATAATTGTAATTGGCAGAGTATGAACAAAAAATCATTCACCTAGATCAATATATAAACACTAATATTAGTGTTAAATGGCTTGAACACATGAAGGAAATAGCAAAATGCATCTTCGAATCTCAGAGAATGCTTTTTTTTCTTTGGGGAAATTATTTTTCTACCAATAATGCTTTTCTTGAAATTTGATGCTATTAGTGATCCAAGTGGCAGGAGATACATGTCGAGAATGCAATCTTTGTGGTGTAAGATGCATCCTGAATATAACAATCGTTCAAAAAAAAATCTGCGCAACTACACCGATCACCTGGGCAAGAAAACGGCACCCCAACCGCAAGGTCAGATTGTACAACACCGGCGAAGGCTCTATTACGTACAAACACAAATGTACCACTTCCTACTGCCGGTGCTCCTACCGATATTTCGGTGAAAGGAGACGAGCCAAAGGCCGATTCTTATCTTCTCAAACGGTTGGAAAGCACGATAAACTACAATGAGACGACTAGGAAGCAGAGAAATATTCATCACAAAATTTCTCTGCGGGACCAACAGCCGTCCCAGTTGAATGGCAACATTGATATGAGCCTGAGGGAAACGACCAGCCTCTGAGAAATAGACTGCGTGGTAAATGCTGCCGCCACACTGTTGGCCTCTCCACGAGTGTCTGCTAATTGGGAGACTAAAGCAGAGAATTGGCTTAAACAGCCTAAAGGCAAAATCACGCTGGCAAGACAACAGGTGTAGATAATTCAGTGTGTGATGGATTACCTTTCCTCCGGTCGGGCCTGTGGCCGAAGGTCAAGCGCATTGCGTGTGAAATCCTGAGAGATCACCAACGCTAAACAAAAGGGTGCTGATTATACTTAAAGCACACAAAGTGGATAGAGTTCGGGCAGTTACAACGGCGAGGAAGAAGTTGGTGAAGAGGACCAATGCCAGGAAAGAGAATATCACCTTGTCCTTTCTGCCATCCAGTCTCTTGCGACACCCAACACCTGTTGTTCTAACACCATTAACAATCCCGGAGGTAAAACGTTTCTGCAAAGACTCCTACGAGATATTGAGGCCATTCAACGAAGGTACTACATAAAATTGCCCAGTTTAAATAGTTTCGAGACCGCCACATAGCGGTTATGGATCGTCCCATCCTAGTCACGGAAAATAAATTAAAAAAGGCCTTCTCCGTAAGAAAAAAATCACTGCTCCTGGAAGGGACGCAGTGAATAACATCTGGTGGAAAAAACTCCTTCCACACACAAACACCTTGCCAGAGTATTCACATCCTTCCTGTCAGGGGTGGAGCCAATTCCCTCCTGGTTTCCTGAAGCATGAACGGTTTTATTACCGAAAAAGTGAAACTTGTCCAATCATAAAATCAACCACCCTATAAAATGTATCAAAACTGTATATAGGTAGTTCACTTCCATCTAGACCGACCTTATTCTCCGCCACTTATGGTATGGGAGGAAAGGTTACGAGTAGAGGGGTTCGAAGAAAGGTATCGCGGGATGCAAGGACAAACTGCTCATTGATAGTTGTGTTGAGCCAGGACGCCTGTCAATACAAGCGTAACCTGTCAATGGGCTGGGTGGAATGTAAGAATGCTTTTGTTAACACCTCTCATGAGCTGATTATAGCCATACTGAGGTACATGAAAGTCCACCCAGAAATTGTGTCCTGCATCGAAAACCTGCTACAACTGTAAAAGACGCGCTTCGCCATACCATCTGTCAAGAGGACCGTCTACACGGATTGTGTGACATAACACCATGGTGTTATTCAAGTTGTTAGCCTCAGTCCCTTCCTGTTCTGTTTTTCTCTCCTCCTTCGGTCCGTTCAGTTGAAAGATTTTGTAAGACCAGGAAGACATGAAGCTCGTTGACGGAAAACCTATTCACCATCTTGATGATGACGAAGCATATGGATATCTCGGCTTTACCTAGTGCCGGATGCACAAGGTGAGAGTAGTAAAAGAATGGCTTACAGCAACATACCTGAAGACTCTCAGGTAAATCTGGAGCTTCAACATGTCTGGCCAGGAAAGGTTCTTGCGAACAGCAGCTTCGTGGTTCCAACACTGCTCTACACGTTTGGTTACATCAAATGGAAATTTAAAGAACTGCGAAACCTTGAACTGAGAACGAAGAAAATGATGACCATGTTGTAGTCTCCATCCGAAGTCTTCCGTCGCCAGATTGTATCATCCTAGAAATCTAGGTGGTAGAGGGCTGATAAGCCTGAAATGCGTTCATGACAGAGTAGTCCTTAATACGGCGTGCCGAATGTTCCACTGCATGGACCCCCTTAGAGTGCTTGTAAAAAAATATTACAGGCCGCGAAAAGGAAAATGAAACACTGCCTCGGTTTGGATTTGGACCTACCTTCCAGCGGATAAGAGTGTGACAAATAAATATTGTTACTGAAAACGGACGTGTTAAAGCTCAAAATAAAGGTAGCAGAGCATGAAAACCAACTCCTTCAGTATACCGAGAAGCTTTTGCACGGAAGTTTCTATAAAATCTTGGAAAGGCATAGGCTATAGACGTAGCTCACGTTCGCCTTCCTCTGCTAAGTAGGTATGAAGCCCGAAACCGAGGGATTCGTGCTCGCATGTTGATATGGTGTCATTAACACCTTCGTGTACCGTTTCAACATCTTTGGGGCGAACGTGACGGTCAGAAGATCCAGAGCGTGCCGAAGCAGCCGAAGTATTTACGTCAACTACTCTCCTGCTGCAGCTTTTATGCGAAGAACGCATATATAAACCGGCACAACTCGGCTCTGCGGGTATTGTATTACCATCTGAGACATGATTACCGTATTGACGCGTATCAGGTGATGCCTTACGTTCCTGGAGACATCGAGTCCTTCGTGGAGAACGATAAGTGTAAGATCTAGTGGTATTATTACTTCCCCACTTGGGGCGACGAATCCTGATATCGTTCTCCACGACAATCTCTTGCATGTCTCAATCATCCAATGCTCGTGATCGAGATTTTGGCACCAGTCTAAACGAACATGGCTGAGAAGGAGATTGAAAAAGAACCATACATCAAGATCTGCTATGGAAACTCCGGCAAATGCACGCGGCCTACTCTGTGAAACTGGCAGTCCTCATCGTCGGCGTGATTGGTTGTGTCAAGAGCTCACTAGTTGAAAATCTCAAGTGTAAATCAGTTTGAAGGGTACAAGCGGTTGCCCTAGCAAGTACAAATCAGAAGGCTGTCCTTCTCGGCTTCCTCTGCCCGCTTCATGCGTATGACCCTAATGCTGGGTAGCCGCCTATCCACTGGTGGCAGACGTGGCTACCGTTAGGCGTGATCCCTCTCGTGTCCCCGGCAATTATGACAGTAAGGAAACCCAATGCCAGCTGAAGACTCGGAGATGGATGTTACTTTACTGTAACAAATAATAATAATATTAAATATATTACATCTATTCTATTAAAAAAAGAAGCTAAAGAACGTCACAAAAGATGCAACGCTCGATTATATAGTGAATCATAAGATGCACAAACATGAAACTTAGTTACTCAATACATATCATCAATCAGAAGAGACTAAACTATTTTTTGCTCACTAAAAAGTCTCAGCAAGGGCATACAATATCATATTCTATTTCTTAATTTTCAGCATGCAGCGTCATATATTCTTGTCCATATTTATATCATTATTTATTATCCTACAGATATGAAATCTAACCATCAGGAAAGGAAATGCCATAACCAATTCAATTTTAATCCCAATATATAGTTTTTTTGTTTCATTGCGTGATAAAATCCATTAAAAATACCTAAGGGTCATTCCATACCATTTCACCAGATTTTTAAAAAAGTTGTTGCAGCACCATTTCAGAAAAAATTCAAATTTACCACACTTACTACTACATGTCTGTAAGGCTCAAAACCAATTTTTGTTAATTTTTTTCCATAAATATGTAATATTGATATACTGTGTATATATATTTTTTTGTATTCATTTATCATTCTTCTATTCCTATAAGTGTAAGTGTATCCTATAAGTGTATTCTTTACTGATTTTTCTTAACCTCAGATTGTAATTGTTTTAGGTATTGACCATAATTTGATTTATATATTTATTTTACGAGGGGTTAGATGACTGAAGGGACAATTTTGTCTCAATCTCGCCCCAATTAAGAACTTTTGTTATTATTATTATTATTATTATTTGTTGCTATCTGTAACTTCCACCTCCCAGTCTCCGGCAAGCATCAGGTTTCGTTGCCGTCATAATTGCCGGAGACTCGAGAGGGGTCGCGCCTAAGGGAAGCCACGTCCGCTACCGGTGGATATGTGGCTACCTGGCATTAGGGTTATGCGTACGAAGCAGGCGGACAGACCCGAGAAGGACAGCCATCTCCATTGCACATGCAAGTGCATCCGCTCGCGTCCTGAACGCCTGCACTTGAGATTTTCGACCAGTGAGCTCTTGACACCACCAAGCACGCCCATGATGAGGAGTACTAGTTTCACAGAGTAAGCCGCGTGCATTTGCCGGAGTTTCCAATGCAGATCTTGATGTTTAGTTCTTTTTAAATCTCCTTCTCAACCATGTTCATTTAGCCCGGTGCCGAAATCTCGATCACGATCATGGTATGATTGAGACAGCCTGCATATATTTGCCGGAGTTCACACACCAGATCTTGATATCTAGTCCTTTTTTCAATCTCCTTTGCTGCCATGTTCGCTTCGGCCGGTGCTAAAAACTTGATCACGAACATGGCACGAAAGAGATTATCGTGGCGAACGATATCAGGATTCGTCGCCTTCAATGGTGGGGAATCAATATTTCCTCCAGATCTTACATATAACGTTATGCACGACGGACTAGATGTCTTCAGGGACTCAAGGCAGCACCGGATATGCGTCTATACCGTGATGGTGTCTTAGGTGGTTATACAATTCCCGCAGAGCTGAATTGTGCCGGTTTATATATGCGTTCTTCGCATAAAAGCTGCAGCCGGAGAGTAGGTGACCTAAAGTCTCCGGCTGCCTTTGGCACGCTCTGCATCTCGTGTCCGTCCAGTCTGCCCAATAGATGAGGCAACGGTAGACAAGGGTGCTGATGACACCATCTTGGCACGCGAGCACGCATCCCTTGGTCTCGGACTTCAGACCTGTAAAGCGCAGGAAGGCGAACGTGAGCTCCTTCGATAGCCCATGCGTTTCCAAGTGTCGATAGAAACTTCCATGCATGGACTTCTAGGTATGCTTGCGGAGCAGGATCTTTTGCTCCGCACTCTTTATGTCGAGCTTTAACATGCCCGCCTTCAGCGACAAGATTGATTTGTCGCACGCTTCTCCGCTGGAAGTAAGGTCCAAGTCCAAACCGAGGTCGACTGCTGCTTTTTTCGCCGCCTGGAATAGGAATGCCTCTTTGCCGACACTCTCGTGTTTCTTTACGAGCAGCATAAGGGGGTACGTGCTATGGAACACGCGGCAAGCCGTATTCAGGACTACTTTGTCATGAAGTCACTCCAGGCTTATCAGCCCTCTACCACCTAGCCTTCTCGGGATATACAATCTGGCGACGGAAGATTTCGGATGAAGACTACAATACATGGTCATCATTTTCCTAGTTTCCTTCTCAAGGTTTTGCAGCTCGTTGGCATTCCATTTCATGCAACGGAAGGGGTACAGCAATGTTGGCACCGCAAAGGTGTTGGTCGTAGGAACCTTGTTCTCGCCGGACAGGTTAGAGCTCCAGATTCGCCTGAAAGTCTGCCTGTATGTTGCTGTAAGCTTTCCTTCACTGTTCTCACCTCTGGCATCCGGCGCTTGGAATCACCGAGATATTCATACGCTTCGTCATCATCAAGGTGACGATTAGCGTTTCCGTCAACGAGCATGTCTTCCTGGTCTTCCGAAATCTTTCCTTTCGCCAGATAGTTTGTTGCGCACTTGTCCAATCCGAATTCCATCCCTTTATCCTCACTGTATCTGTGTACGGTGTCCAACGCCAGGCTTAAGTCATTCGTGCTTGAAGCATAAAGCTTCAGATCATCCGTATAGAAAAGATGGGTGACCTTATGCTCCCTTTTTGACGGGACATCGCACATATATCCCCTACATCGTCTCAACTAATCGGACAGTGGGAGGAGAGATAAACAGAACAGGAGGGGACTGAGGATATCGCCTTGAAAAACGCCACCGTGGTATGTTACCATATCCATATAGACGGTCTTCTTGCCAGATGGTATGGCGAAGCGCGTCTTATTATTGATACTGAGATGAATAGTTTATGTCGTACACTAGATTAAAATATTCAAGTTTTTTAAAGCTTCATGAAAATTTTCTTAATTTCAAATCATCAATATAAATACTTAGTGTGTTTTACACTATGTCGACTAATTTATCAATAGTTAAATGTTATCTAATTGTCATGTCATCTTAGGAAATCTAGGGAGATTTGGAAGAAAAATCTACGCGAAGTTAAACAAAACATCCTTGCACTTGTAAAGGTGGAAGCTGCCTATAAATTAGTGAGAAACCACTTCAAGGAACGGAGCGCTAGATAAAATACCATAAGGGACAAGAATGGAAAATTTTTTATTGCGAATTAAGACAAAGTGAAGAGGTGGATAGAATATCTGCAAGAGGATAAAATTTTGATAAAAAAGCTATCGAACAGGAAAATGAAGTGAAAAAGGGTGATTGGGGAGCATCTTTATTAAGATCAGAACGCGGCTCTGGAGTAAGGTATCTTGGAATGAATATGGCTTTTGGATAAAAAAGCAATCGAAGAGAAAAGTGAAGTGAAAAAGGGTGATTGGGGAGCATTTATATTAAGATCAGAACGCGGCTCTGGAGTAAGGGATCTTGGGATGAATATGGCTTTTGGTATTGATGATAATCCTGCAGAACTAATTAAAAATGCAGGAGAGAAGATATTAACTCATCTTTACAAAACCATCGGCCACTTGTACTCAACAGGAGATATTCCAGGGGACTTTGAGGAAAACATCATTCCTATTCCCAAGAAGAAGCGAGCGGAGAAATGCAAAAATAGCGCTGGATGAGACTCGTCAGACTCGCTGGACGAGACTCAAATCCAAAACTCCGTCACTTTCAGATTCTACGAACAGAGTTTAGCTGTTGTCCATGATGAGTATCGACCAAACTATCCAATGATGATCCAGTGGCTACTACTGAATACCATGGCTACCACTAAATATTATCTCCTTTTTGCGGTCACCAAGAAGTTGATGGTTTCTTCCGGTTGTTTTGAAGCTATGAGAAGACGTCAGGAAGAAAATTACGGCACATTCTCCCCCAAACTTTCGTAGCAATCAACTTTTAACTCACGAAATATATTTCATTCATCTTCATGCCAGTTTTCTTTCTCAGATGCCAGATTTTTTTCTCAGAATCGACCGTATACCCGTATGTCACCTACTTCTACAATCATCTTTCATTTTAGCAGGAACATCAGTACTATTTTTGTACGGATGGTCCGTGCGTATTCGATATTTGAACTTCAGACGCGGCAACTCACTTTGGGAACGATCCGTATACCTCAAGACGATATGCGAACATCGGCCTGGGCGTCGCACATACAAGTATTTAAACTCAAAAAACGGTCAAAAGTCAAAATCATCAAGTTGAAATCTTTTCAAATATGCAATGGTGGGTGGCGTTACTTTGTGGAACTCCTTCATGGTGAACACAAGGGAAAAAAATACTTTGCTGGTCCACAGGATATGATTTATTGCGACCGGTTTCGATACAGCTGAGAGGAGGGAGGCAAGCGAAAGAGGGACGTATGTGCAGAGGAGGAATAAGAGAGGAGATTCCCGCAAGTGAATGCTTCTCTAAAAATAGACTTGGTTGTGGCGGAGGAGGGGAGATTTCGCCGAGGGAGGAGGAGGGAATGGGGAGCGAGGAAAGATGATGCGACGGGGGCGAGCGGGGTGGTATAGACATGGGATGGGGAGTAGACGCGAGCGTGGGCGGGGGGAGGAAGCAAACGTGGGAGAGAGGGATTCGGACCCCTTCAGAGGGAAGTGAGGTGGGAGTGGGGAAATTTTAGCGGACGGAGGCAAACTAACCGCTCTGACGATGATCCCCGGCACAGACAGGGATGCGTCCAGGGTCAAAGATTGTGCAGCTGCAAGGGCGGAGGACTTAAAGAGCTCGGGAGATGAGCACAATCCCGACCACCTTCGCAGCACCGTGTACACAGGGGACTCGGGGGAGAGAACGGAGGAATAAAAGAAAAAGGGCGGACCGCGTCCTTTCCGTCCCGCAAAGAAGGCCCGAGAATGCGAATCCGAAAGGGATGAGATATCCCACCCCCTTATTCATACCTGGAAAAATTGAATCCCGCTCTCGAAGAGAGCGTCTCGGATCTATTGAAGGAAGACACGAAGATGCTGAGGAGGCGGATAAGCCAATGGAAGTATATTTTTAAGTAGCTGCGAGTTCTCACTAGGAGGAGAACGACAGCTGAAATCCTTTGAGGCGTAGAGATTAGGTGGGTGGTATGTAAGGGTACAATTTATAGGATACGGAGGGTTAATGGAAAGAAATCCTACACTATGTCTGCATTTTACCCACGATGCATATGAAAATAATTTAGATATTTTCTCACACCTTAGCCTGTAACCATAAATATTTGTGTACCTACCCATCATCCATATCACATAAATATTTTCTGCAGTCAATCGCACGTGAAGCTAGCGCGTAACACTGTTGAAGGTAATAGAAGTATCAGTAGCACCGGTAATTTAATTAAAATATGCCTGTATCCTTGACTAGAAGAAATACCTGACTAATTCATCCACTGCTACCTGGGAGAAAGAGAAGAAACCTGCAGGACGCTTTGAAAAAAAGGCAGGACAACTCAGTCACCTCATCTTAAGACATGATGGCCTGACGAAGACAGTCGTTGAGAGGAAAGTCAATGGGAAAAATAGAAAAGGAAGCTATTGCGTGAGACACACAGAGTAGGTAGTGAAGAAGAAGAATCATGTGAGTATGAAAAGTTTAGGACACAGAAAAATCGACTGGATAGCTGCGTCAAACCAAACTTGGTATTGTTGACTGATGATGAACTTTAATGGGTAATATGTACACGTTTATGAAACCTGCTGCCATATGTAGCCTACTCTTTACGGAAATTGACAAGCGATTTGAGTTTAGCCTTCTATCTATAGCGGATAAATTGAAGCGCAACGAATTTCGACATCCTTCCACCTCTTCCCACCCTTCAAAAGGAGAATTTAGGTACCTAATAAACACATTTAATCACGCCTTTATCAAATGCTTTTCTCGACCTCGGGAGTCAAGTGCGGCTTGGTTACTACGGTTACTACCTCTCGGACGCACTTCCTTGAATTCAAGCCCTTTAGATCGTTCCTTCACGGCTAAGGCAACGTCGAAGTTTAATTAGTGGCCATGGATGCAGGAAGCCGGCTCGATTTCACTAATTTTTCAAATACCGCCCTACTCATGCATGTAACTTTACCCATTGTCGCAATATTGCGTTGCGTTATACCCGGAATCCTATTCTTGCCACTTCTAAGGGTACACGTATACAATATAAATTACAAAAACTATGGGAGAATAGTATCTTCACGTAATCACGGTAACTTTCTTAAAGCCAAAAAACTGACAAAACAGATTTCCTTATTTTGCTCGGATTTGATATTCCGGAAAATATGAATCTCTTATCCAGAGTGACTATGCAATTACAGATTTCAACCTTCAAGACTTCTCCATAATATTTTTGTCACAAAATATTTCAAAGTCACTTGAGCTTTAGGCTCGTATGGAAAAATTAAATATGTAAGCCCACAAGTAAACACGGAAAAGTGCAATCCCTTTGATTTAATTTGTGTAGTTAAATCATGCAGAGTTTCTTGGGAAGTACTTAGTGGAAAAGAAAATTAAGAAGGTTTTTTCCTCTGTATCTCATGAAAAATTATAGGCTGATTCAAACTGAAGCCACTTTATACTCATCGTTCTCACGAGTGTACTCCAGGAAGCAAAAATTTCATAAAACTTGACATCCAAAGATGAGAATATAATGTAAGTGAAACACGAAGTCGGCGTTAGCCCACTCTTCCCGAAGTATACCAATGGGTGTTTAAAGTCCTATCCGAGAGACGAATAATTTTAGCTTAAGGGCTCACCGCAAAGCGCTGAGGTAAGGATAGGTTAATCAAGGAAAACTCTCCACCAGTGCCGTCACTCTAAATTGGGCCCTCGGCTTTTAAAGCCATGTATACCTAAAGTCTTTCCACCAAATGAAAACCCGATTGTAGCAAGGAGAAAAACCGCTTTGTACGATTCCACGAAATCTAGGTCTTGAGAATGATTGTACTACAATCGAAACCTAGGTCGGTGTCTTAATAAATTTCTGGAATCTTACAAAGTGATTTTTCTCCTTGCTACAATCATTCAGTTCCACCAAGTAAACCCTGAGGACTGAGGACCCCGATTCCCTAATTGCACCCATTTTCACTACAGTTTTACAGCTTTTGCATAGCTCCTACCAAAATATAATCCTTCATTACATTCTTACGATTTCCCCGACCCATTGCCTTCCACATTCATCGCTTTCTCACGAAAGAAAAAAATTTTAAAAAGGCATTAAAAGACCTACTCCACCGTGATGGCCATTCTAGCTCTAAGGACTGGGTTATTTTGGGTGTTACTCGCGTAAGATGCAACACGGGGGTGAGATAAGAAATCTGGCGGGGCAAACAAGGAGGGAAAACGCCTCCTGCACATGTACCGGAAACGCAAATCAAGGATGGCGTCCTAATTTCACGGTCCAACCTCCTCATTGAAGTCGTCAGGAGGAGATCACCACAACCTTCTCACCCTTCACCTTACTTCCTCCGCGCTCTTCACGCATGCACACGCAGGAAATGAATAGGGAGGTGCGCGAAAAGAAAAAAACGAGGCGAAATCGCGCACGTTCCGCGACAGGCGGCAGTGTGCAGCCAGTTTATCGCGGCGTATGAGGGCGGAAACGTTGGGATGGGCATTTTTTTCCCTCCAACCTGTTCCACTGACCTTTCGACGCACGGATATTTCTGAGTAACGACGCAGTTAGCGACCAAGTGGCCCCACGCAGCGGTTGGCGGCTACTCGGAGCGCGGTGATAACCAGAAGGAGGCGATCGACAAGTGAGCTCATTAGCGCGATGTGTTGGGAAGAGAGAGATTATTCACGCGATTGGTGAGATACTTGACATTAGCCTACTCTCCGGGAGAAAAAACAACTCGCCAAGAGTTCTCTCTTTCACGTCCAATCGGAAGTTGGAGCGATCTACTGCAAAGTACTCTCCAGGTAGAACACAAGGTCATCATCAGGTACACGCCGAGGGTACCTGGTGATCACCTGAAACCAGTAGTGCGCTAAGAATAAACTAAGAAAGCTAACAGAGCTTATCTTTGTTTTACAATGGATATGCGACTCAGTTGGATTTTGTTAACCTTTACCACAAATTGTGTGTGAATTAAGATAAGGTTCGGATGTGTGAAATACATCATCATCATAAGTCATCAATCCTCAGATTGGTTTGACGCAGCTCTCCATTCAGTTCTTCTATCGGCTAATCTCTTCATATTTACGTAATTAATGTCTTTCCTATCCTTTATCACTTGTTCCATATATCTTGCACGAGGTCTTCCATTGCCATTCTTCCCTTCCCCTTGTCCCGTGTGAAATACATTCGATGAAAACGATCATCGACACCATTTTAGATTAGGTTAGAGGCATCAAATTTTTAGGGATAGGAGGAAGGGAATGGAAAAACCAGGTGTCAGCATTAGTCAGCGAAAGGCGCCTTGTGGCCCACAGTTTAACGTCTCATCTGATAGACGGAGAACTGTATTCGGGGTGTTCTCCGCAGAGCACTCAAGTGATAATCGGATCGAAACAGAATAATGCTAATATTAACGAGATTTTGAACCCGGACCCACGGGATAGGAAGCCTGTTCTAATGTAAGCTAGTAACCAATATGCACTAAACTGGACAATGCATATTTGTAGTACTTCTCAAATGCACGTGTCTATGCATGTTGGAGGAAAGGTAGAATTTTTAGTGTGTTTCGCATATTATTCATAGAAATCTCTTCTTAGGTAGATAGTATGAGTAAACATAAGTGAATGTAAGTAATGCATGTGTGGTGATAACTCACCCCCTGCCATACACCCTCGAGGTGACTCGCATGGTAGTCAGAGGATATAGATAATAACTGCTACCAACAAAGAATATCATTCAATCAAAGTTTAACATGGACTGCCTTTAACTTTTGAGTGAACCTCCGTTTTGGGAAAAAAACAAGACGACAATCGGATAGATACCTATATGGTGGGTACCAAAAAGTGGAAAAATATTTAGGAATTAAAAAGGCATTATACAAATAAATTCGTTGTTCACAATCGATTTCGATTTTTACGACTTCATTTACAAGGTAAAACCTTATTTTCTGCAAAAAATGGCGCAGCAATGAAGTTAATCGTTATAAAAAAGGTTTGCATAGCAGTCATGCAATTAATCACAACACTCAGAAGGTATCAGAATCCCACCCTAATTAGCCTTCTAACGGTACGGCCGAGTTGATAAGGTACGATTGCAAGTAATTTTACCAAAACCTGGAGAAATACAACATGAGGAAACATTTGATTCCTGACAAGGTAACAAACAAACAAGAAAACAACCCAGAAACACAAATAAGGCAACTAGTTTTAGGAAGATCTAATGAAATATGAACCGATTTACTTAATTAGGTAGTTACCCAAAAGGCTGCGCCATTCTCCAATAATTATTCCCTGTCATAATACATAACACTGAAATACGATACGCACCAAATACTCAAGACGATACCTAACTCAATAACAATACAGAATCAATAGTAATATCGAACTTCTTGAGCAATTATAATTGAAAAAAATCGTAGTCCAACGTGAGGTACTGAACTCTGAATGAAAAATAATAACTAGCGTGGAAAGATCATATCCCCACTTTTTATACGAATAAATTCATTAGTTACCTCAAATCATACGGGTTCAGAACTATATTTTTCCCTGATGTATCCCTATCTGGCATTCTCTCTTCTCTTAAGACCTTTCATATCTTGATGCTACGACTTAAATCAATTTTTCTTCCTTCCCATTGCCAACAATAACCGAAATATCTTCTGCAAATTATTCTCCGTTCATCATATCTGTTTGGTGGGAGGCGACTGGTAAATAAGGCTATTTGAGCCAGTAAGAACATTTCAGTGTTAGGAAAGAGGTAGGAATTGAGGGAGTCAGGCACTTAACCAGGGTTCTGGGGCTTCAGACCCCCCGATTTTTTTCCCAGTAATTTTGTTGCTCTTATTTTAACTGGGCATGATGATTCGGATTACACTGCGTTTAGTTCAAGTGTAAAGTGTCTTAAACATGATCACTAGTTTGATGCACGTTTGTGATTAATAATTGTTCTTTTCAATCTGATATGCCTTGTTTGCGTTGAACGCCTGTTCTGGGGCCGGTCAATTAAGCGCTTCGTAACACAGTAAGCAGTGAACTTTACTTTGCAAGTAATTTTACCAAACCCTGGAGAAATACAAATTGAGAAAACATTTGATTCTGACAAGATAACAAACATGAAAACAACCCAGAAACACAAATAGGGCAACTAGTTTTAGGAAGATCTAATGAAATAGGAACAGATTTACTTAATTAAGTCGTTACCCAAAGATATAGGAAAGGGAACTGCGAAAGTAAATACAAAATAGAAGAGATTTGTAACATGTCGTCACTGAATGGGCAAGGCTACTTTGTTGCAAATTACGCTACATTAGAGTTATCCCCCACCGAAGCAAATTTCTGGCTACGTGCCTGGAGAGAGTGGATGTCGGGAGGAGAGAAGACCAGTGTTGGTATCAGCCTCCACTGGACGGGAGAGGTCATCGGTGTGCCCTCCCGTCCGGCGGACGGAGTACTGAACTTGTTTTCCAAACAATACTCGATTCACGGAACAAATATACTACACTCGGGAACCAAACCCGGGTCCCCCGATTCGGAAAATAGTACTCTGTCCACACTCCAAGCTCGACTTTTTTCACGAGCTCTCTCCAAATCTACTTCTCAAGAGCCTTATGCAGTGCAAAAAGATTGAAAGTGACCTCGGAATTTGAAGAAGTTCCAAGAAAGAGAATTAACGGCGTGAATTATAGTTTGTATACGCTCGGGAGCGATCTAAAAGAGATCCTTTCATTGATATCGCACAACGCAATCTTTGTTAAGGTTCTCTTGTTTCGTGTGTGTCGCTTTATTAACAGGTTCAAGTCGTCGGGCACGCAAGCCGCGCGTTTAGATAGTGGCACCAGAAATATATCTCGCGGCGCGGGAAAAACGGAACCATATGACACCTTTAGAAAAAGGACAATATACTCTGAATACGACCGAAGACCAAGTTTCTCGGTCATACTCGTTAGAAGGCTTAAAGTAGTGGCCATAATACTCGTCCCGGAGGCATGGGTTCGAAT